>JASPKZ010007196.1:0-320000 GCA_030220185.1 Diploptera punctata
ATGGGCGGGCGAGTGCAATCTATCCCTCACTTCCAATGATCCAATGTATGTTCATTCGGTGCTAACTTATCCCTCTCTCCTAATGAGTAATTTATGTTCGTTTTTCGTTGCTAACTTATACCTCTCTTCCTAATGATCCAATTTTATGTTCGTTTCGGTGCTAACGTATCCCTCAACTCCTAATGATTCAATTTATGTTCGTTTGGTGCTAACTTATCCCTCTCTCTAATGATCCAATTTATGTTCGTTCGGTGCTAACTTATCCCTCACTCTAATGATCCAATTACGTTCGTTCGGTGCTAACTTATCCCTCCCTCCTAATGATCCAATTTATGTTCGTTCGGTGCTAACTTTCCCTTACTCCTAAAGATCGCAATTATATGTTTCGTTCGGTGCTAACTTATCCCTCACTCCTAATAATCCAATTTATGTTCGTTCGGTGGCTAACTTATCCCTCACTCTTAATGATCCCATTTATGTTCGTTCGGTGCTACCTATCCCTCACTCCTAATGATCCAATTTATGTTCGTTCGGTGCTAACTTATCCATCACTCCTAATGATCTATATTTTATGTTCGTTCGGTGCTAAATTACCCTCCCTCACTCCAAATGATCCAATTTATGATCGTTCGGTGCTAACTTATCCCTCACTCCTAATGATCCAATTTATGTTCATTCGGTGCTAACTTATCCCTCACTCCTAATTATCTAATTTGTGTTCGTTCGGTGCTAGTTTACCCCTCACTTCCTAATGATCCAATTTATGTTCGTTTCCGTGCTAACTTATCCCTCACTCCTAATGATCCAATTTATGTTCGTTCGGTGGCTAACTTATCCCTCACTCCTAATGATCCAATTTACGTTCGTTCGGTGCTAACTTATTCCCTCACTCCTAATGATCCAATTTAGGTTCGTTCGGTGTCTAACTTATCCCTCACTCCTAATGATCCAATTTATGTTCGTTCGGTGCTAAACTTATCCCTCACTCCTACTGACTCACATTTATGTTCGTTCGGTGCTAACTTATCCCTCACTCCTAATGATCCAATTTATGTTCGTGTTCGGTGCTAATTTATCCCTCACTCCTAATGATCCAATTTATGTTCGGTTCGGTTGCTAACTTATCCCTCACTCCTAATGATCTAATTTATGTTCGTTCGGTGCTAGTTTATCCCTCACTCCTAATGATCCAATTTATGTTCGTTCGGTGCTAACTTATCCCTCACTCCTAATGATCCAATTTATGTTCGTTCGGTGCTAGTTTATGCCTCACTCCTAATGATCAAATATATGTTCGTTCGCTGCTAGTTTATCCCTCACTCCTAATGATCCAATTTATGTTCGTTCGGTGCTAACTTATCCCTCACTCCTAATCATCCAATTTATGTTCGTTCGGTGCTAACTTATCCCTCACTCCTAATGATCCAATTTACGTTCGTTCGGTGCTAACTTATCCCTCACTCCTAATGATCCAATTTATGTTCGTTCGGTGCTAACTTATCCCTCACTCCTAATGATCCAATTTACGTTCGTTCGGTGCTAACTTATCCCTCACTCCTAATGATCCAATTTATGTTCGTTCGGTGCTAACTTATCCCTCACTCCTAATGATCCAATTTATGTTCGTTCGGTGCTAACTTATCCCTCACTCCTAATGATCCAATTTATGTTCGTTCGGTGCTAACTTATCCCACACTCCTAATGATCCAATTTATGTTCGTTCGGTGCTAACTTATCCCTCACTCCTAATGATCTAATTTATGTTCGTTCGGTGCTAGTTTATCCCTCACTCCTAATGATCCAATTTACGTTCGTTCGGTGCTAACTTGTCCCTCACTCCTAATGATCCAATTTATGTTCGTTCGGTGCTAACTTATCCCTCACTCCTAATGATCCAATTTATGTTCGTTCGGTGCTAACTTATCCCTCACGTCTAATGATCCAATTTACGTTCGTTCGGTGCTAACTTATCCCTCACTCCTAATGATCTAATTTATGTTCGTTCGGTGCTAATTTATCCCTCACTCCTAATGATCCAATTTATGTTCGTTCGGTGATAACTTATCCCTCACACCTAATGATCTAATTTATGTTCGTTCGGTGCTAGTTTATCCCTCACTCCTAATGATCCAATTTATGTTCGTTCGGTGCTAACTTATCCCTCACTCCTAATGATCTAATTTATGTTCGTTCGGTGCTAGTTTATCCCTCACTCCTAATGATCAAATTTATGTTCGTTCGCTGCTAGTTTATCCCTTACTCCTAATGATCCAATTTATGTTCGTTCGGTGCTAACTTATCCCTCACTCCTAATCATCCAATTTATGTTCGTTCGGTGCTAACTTATCCCTCATTCCTAATGATCCAATTTACGTTCGTTCGGTGCTAACTTATCCCTCACTCCTAATGATCCAATTTATGTTCGTTCGGTGCTAACTTATCCCTCACTCCTAATGATCCAATTTACGTTCGTTCGGTGCTAACTTATCCCTCACTCCTAATGATCCAATTTATGTTCGTTCGGTGCTAACTTATCCCTCACTCCTAATGATCTAATTTATGTTCGTTCGGTGCTAGTTTATCCATCACTCCTAATGATCCAATCTATGTTCGTTCGGTGATAACTTATCCCTCACTCCTAATGATCCAATTTTATACTCGTTTCGGGTGCTAACTTATCCCTCACTTCTAATGATCCAATTTATGTTCGTTCGTTTGCTAACTTATCCCTCACTCCTAATGATCTAATTTATGTTCGTTCGGTGCTAATTTATCCCTCACTCCTAATGATCCAATTTATGTTCGTTCGGTGCTAACTTATCCCTCACTCCTAATGATCTAATTTATGTTCGTTCGGTGCTAGTTTATCCCTCACTCCTAATGATCCAATTTATGTTCGTTCGGTGCTAACTTATCCCTCACTCCTAATGATCTAATTTATGTTCGTTCGGTGCTAGTTTATCCCTCACTCCTAATGATCAAATTTATGTTCGTTCGGTGCTAGTTTATCCCTCACTCCTAATGATCCAATTTATGTTCGTTCGGTGCTAACTTATCCCTCACTCCTAATGATCCAATTTATGTTCGTTCGGCGCTAACTTATCCCTCACTCCTAATGATCCAATTTACGTTCGTTCGGTGCTAACTTATCCCTCACTCCTAATGATCCAATTTATGTTCGTTCGGTGCTAACTTATCCCTCACTCCTAATGATCCAATTTATGTTCGTTCGGTGCTAACTTATCCCTCACTCCTAATGATCCAATTTATATTCGTTTCGGTGCTAGTTTATCCCTCACTCCTAATGATCCATTTTATGTTCGTCCGGTGCTAACTTATCCCTCACTCCTAATGATCTAATTTATGTTCGTTCGGTGTTAACTTATCCCTCACTCCTAATGATCCAATTTATGTTCGTTCGGTGCTAACTTATCCCTCGCTCCTAATGATCCAATTTATGTTCGTTCGGTGCTAACTTATCCCTCACTCCTAATGATCCAATGTATGTTCATTCTGTGCTAACTTATCCCTCTCTCCTAATGAGCTAATTTATGTTCGTTCGTTGCTAACTTATCCCTCTCTCCTAATGATCCAATTTATGTTCGTTCGGTGCTAACGTATCCCTCACTCCTAATGATTCAATTTATGTTCGTTTGGTGCTAACTTATCCCTCACTCCTAATGATCCAATTTATGTTCGTTCGGTGCTAACTTATCCCTCACTCCTAATGATCCAATTTATGTTCGTTCGGTGCTAACTTATCCCTCACTCCTAATGATCTAATTTATGTTCGTTCGGTGCTAGTTTATCCCTCACTCCTAATGATCCAATTTATGTTCGTTCGGTGCTAACTTATCCCTCACTCCTAATGATCTAATTTATGTTCGTTCGGTGCTAGTTTATCCCTCACTCCAAATGATCAAATTTATGTTCGTTCGGTGCTAGTTTATCCCTCACTCCTAATGATCCAATTTATGTTCGTTCGGTGATAACTTATCCCTCACTCCTAATGATCCAATTTATGTTCGTTCGGCGCTAACTTATCCCTCACTCCTAATGATCCAATTAACGTTCGTTCGGTGCTAACTTATCCCTCACTCCTAATGATCCAATTTATGTTCGTTCAGTGCTAATTTATCCCTCACTCCAAATGATCCAATTTATGTTCGTTCGTTGCTAACTTATCCCTCACTCCTAATGATCCAATTTATATTCGTTCGGTGCTAGTTTATCCCTCACTCCTAATGATCCAATTTATGTTCGTCCGGTGCTAACTTATCCCTCAATCCTAATGATCTAATTTATGTTCGTTCGGTGTTAACTTATCCCTCACTCTTAATGATCCAATTTATGTTCGTTCGGTGCTAACTTATCCCTCGCTCCTAATGATCCAATTTATGTTCGTTCGGTGCTAACTTATCCCACACTCCTAATGATCCAATGTATGTTCATTCTGTGCTAACTTATCCCTCTCTCCTAATGAGCTAATTTATGTTCGTTCGTTGCTAACTTATCCCTCTCTCCTAATGATCCAATTTATGTTCGTTCGGTGCTAACGTATCCCTCACTCCTAATGATTCAATTTATGTTCGTTTGGTGCTAACTTATCCCTCACTCCTAATGATCCAATTTATGTTCGTTCGGTGCTAACTTATCCCTCACTCCTAATGATCCAATTTATGTTCGTTCGGTGCTAACTTATCCCTTACTCCTAATGATCCAATTTATGTTCGTTCGGTGCTAATTTATCCCTCACTCCTAATAATCCAATTTATGTTCGTTCGGTGCTAACTTATCCCTCAGTCCTAATGATCCAATTTATGTTCGTTCGGTGCTAACCTATCCCTCACTCCTAATGATCCAATTTATGTTCGTTCGGCGCTAACTTATCCCTCACTCCTAATGATCTAATTTATGTTCGTTCGGTGCTAACTTATCCCTCACTCCAAATGATCCAATTTATGATCGTTCGGTGCTAACTTATCCCTCACTCCTAATGATCCAATTTATGTTCATTCGGTGCTAACTTATCCCTCACTCCTAATTATCTAATTTGTGTTCGTTCGGTGCTAGTTTACCCCTCACTCCTAATGATCCAATTTATGTTCGTTCGGTGCTAACTTATCCCTCACTCCTAATGATCCAATTTATGTTCGTTCTGTGCTAACTTATCCCTCACTCCTAATGATCCAATTTATGTTCGTTCCGTGCTAACTTATCCCTCACTCCTAATGATCCAATTTATGTTAGTTCGGTGCTAGTTTATCCCTCACTCCTAATGATCCAATTTATGTTCGTTCGGTGCTAACTTATCCCTCACTCCTAATGATCTAATTTATGTTCTTTCGGTGCTAATTTATCCCTCACTCCTAATGATCCAATTTATGTTCGTTCGGTGCTAACTTATCCCTCACTCCTAACGATCTAATTTATGTTCGTTCGCTGCTAGTTTATCCCTCACTCCTAATGATCCATTTTTTGTTCGTTCGGTGCTAACTTTTCCCTCACTCCTAGTGATCTAATTTATGTTCGTTCGGGGCTAGTTTATCCCTCACTCCTAATGATCAAATTCATATTCGTTCGCTGCTAGTTTATCCCTCACTCCTAATGATCCAATTTATGATCGTTCGGTGCTAACTTATCCCTCACTCCTAATGATCCAATTTACGTTCGTTCGGTGCTAGCTTATCCCTCACTCCTAATGATCCAATTTATGTTCGTTCGGTGCTAACTTATCCCTCACTCCTAATGATCCAATTTACGTTCGTTCGGTGCTAACTTATCCCTCACTCCTAATGATCCAATTTATGTTCGTTCGGTGCTAACTTATCCCTCACTCCTAATGATCTAATTTATGTTCGTTCGGTGCTAGTTTATCCATCACTCCTAATGATCCAATCTATGTTCGTTCGGTGATAACTTATCCCTCACTCCTAATGATCCAATTTATACTCGTTCGGTGCTAACTTATCCCTCACTTCTAATGATCCAATTTATGTTCGTTCGGTGCTAACTTATCCCTCACTCCTAATGATCTAATTTATGTTCGTTCGGTGCTAATTTATCCCTCACTCCTAATGATCCAATTTATGTTCGTTCGGTGCTAACTTATCCCTCACTCCTAATGATCTAATTTATGTTCGTTCGGTGCTAGTTTATCCCTCACTCCTAATGATCCAATTTATGTTCGTTCGGTGCTAACTTATCCCTCACTCCTAATGATCTAATTTATGTTCGTTCGGTGCTAGTTTATCCCTCACTCCTAATGATTAAATTTATGTTCGTTCGGTGCTAGTTTATCCCTCACTCCTAATGATCCAATTTATGTTCGTTCGGTGCTAACTTATCCCTCACTCCTAATGATCCAATTTATGTTCGTTCGGCGCTAACTTATCCCTCACTCCTAATGATCCAATTTACGTTCGTTCGGTGCTAACTTATCCCTCACTCCTAATGATCCAATTTATGTTCGTTCGGTGCTAACTTATCCCTCACTCCTAATGATCCAATTTATGTTCGTTCGGTGCTAACTTATCCCTCACTCCTAATGATCCAATTTATATTCGTTCGGTGCTAGTTTATCCCTCACTCCTAATGATCCAATTTATGTTCGTCCGGTGCTAACTTATCCCTCACTCCTAATGATCTAATTTATGTTCGTTCGGTGTTAACTTATCCCTCACTCCTAATGATCCAATTTATGTTCGTTCGGTGCTAACTTATCCCTCGCTCCTAATGATCCAATTTATGTTCGTTCGGTGCTAACTTATCCCTCACTCCTAATGATCCAATGTATGTTCATTCTGTGCTAACTTATCCCTCTCTCCTAATGAGCTAATTTATGTTCGTTCGTTGCTAACTTATCCCTCTCTCCTAATGATCCAATTTATGTTCGTTCGGTGCTAACGTATCCCTCACTCCTAATGATTCAATTTATGTTCGTTTGGTGCTAACTTATCCCTCACTCCTAATGATCCAATTTATGTTCGTTCGGTGCTAACTTATCCCTCACTCCTAATGATCCAATTTATGTTCGTTCGGTGCTAACTTATCCCTTACTCCTAGTGATCCAATTTATGTTCGTTTCGGTGCTAACTTATCCCTCACTCCTAATAATCCAATTTATGTTCGTTCGGTGCTAACTTATCCCTCACTCCTAATGATCCAATTTATGTTCGTTCGGTGCTAACCTATCCCTCACTCCTAATCATCCAATTTATGTTCGTTCAGTGCTAACTTATCCCTCACTCCTAATGATCTAATTTATGTTCGTTCGGTGCTAACTTAACCCTCACTCCAAATGATCCAATTTATGATCGTTCGGTGCTAACTTATCCCTCACTCCTAATGATCCAATTTATGTTCATTCGGTGCTAACTTATCCCTCACTCCTAATTATCTAATTTGTGTTCGTTCGGTGCTAGTTTACCCCTCACTCCTAATGATCCAATTTATGTTCGTTCGGTGCTAACTTATCCCTCACTCCTAATGATCCAATTTATGTTCGTTCTGTGCTAACTTATCCCTCACTCCTTATGATCCAATTTATGTTCGTTCCGTGCTAACTTATCCCTCACTCCTAATGATCCAATTTATGTTAGTTCGGTGCTAGTTTATCCCTCACTCCTAATGATCCAATTTATGTTCGTTCGGTGCTAACTTATCCCTCACTCCTAATGATCTAATTTATGTTCGTTCGGTGCTAATTTATCCCTCACTCCTAATGATCCAATTTATGTTCGTTCGGTGCTAACTTATCCCTCACTCCTAACGATCTAATTTATGTTCGTTCGGTGCTAGTTTATCCCTCACTCCTAATGATCCAATTTATGTTCGTTCGGTGCTAACTTATCCCTCACTCCTAATGATCTAATTTATGTTCGTTCGGGGCTAGTTTATCCCTCACTCCTAATGATCAAATTCATATTCGTTCGCTGCTAGTTTATCCCTCACTCCTAATGATCCAATTTATGTTCGTTCGGTGCTAACTTATCCCTCACTCCTAATGATCCAATTTACGTTCGTTCGGTGCTAACTTATCCCTCACTCCTAATGATCCAATTTATGTTCGTTCGGTGCTAACTTATCCCTCACTCCTAGTGATCCAATTTATGTTCGTTCGGTGCTAACTTATCCCTCACTCCTAATGATCCAATTTGTATTCGTTCGGTGCTAGTTTATCCCTCACTCCTAATGATCCAATTTATGTTCTTCCGGTGCTAACTTATCCCTCACTCCTAATGATCTAATTTATGTTCGTTCGGTGCTAACTTATCCCTCACTCCTAATGATCCAATTTATGTTCGTTCGGTGCTGACTTATCCCTCACTCCTAATGATCTAATTTATGTTCGTTCCGTGCTAACTTATCCCTCACTCCTAATGATCCAATTTATGTTCGTTCGGTGCTAACATATCCCTCACTCCTAATGATCCAATGTATGTTCATTCTGTGCTAACTTATCCCTCACTCGTAATTATCTAATTTATGTTCGTTCGTTGCTAACTTATCCCTCACTCCTAATGATCCAAGTTATGTTCGTTCGGTGCTAACTTATCCCTCACTCCTAATGATTCAATTTATGTTCGTTTGGTGCTAACTTATCCCTCACTCCTAATGATGCGATTTTCCTCATTATCGAACTAGGTCTTAAATTCCTTATCCAAATATTACAATGTCTAGTTTTTTATGCTCAAATGAAACGTGATAATCAATAGAGTGTAATTTAAATGTCCAATTTAAAGTATATCCCCACTCCTAATATTCCAATTTTGCTGTCTTTAATATATTTCTCGTACTATTTCAATAGCACAACCTACCTACTACTATACATCAATGAACTACATAATCATCATGGGAAACCAGATTTAATGAGAACAGCAAAGTCTCGTAGACTGCGATGGTAAGAACATGTGGTACAAATGGGAAATGAAATAGGGGGGCACGAAACGTCTTGCAGAAAAAAAAAAAAAAAAAAAAGGAAAGCACGTATATAGATTGCTCAAGAATGACATGGGAGAGTAGCATTAATCATAATTTGAAAAGTGAATTATTGAGGTAATGATTAGCTCAGGATGGACCGACAGTGCCACTGAGTTAGTTGTAATGTAACATTGTGCTGTACTGAACGTTGCGTCTTGTGAAATATAACAAACGTCCTTTCACTATGGATTAATTTAAATTAATTTATTATGCTAGTTCGATATTTGAAAGTTTGTTTATAGTGTCAAGACCTACCCCGATAAACTGACTTTTTCTGTCATAACTAGACTTCGGGGAAATATTACAAAAATAGCATGTTCATAGGAATGTATGGAGAGCTTATGTCCGCGCGGCCATGTACCTACGGGTTCGATAGAGCTAGTGAGTTAGTTAGTTTGTTACACGCTTTCAAGTATTGTGCGCGACTGAAACAGAATTACGTCACAACCATAGTTAACATAGACAACGTAACTATTCATTTCAGAGCTGAATTAAGACAGTTGTACATTTGTAGTATGTACCAGCTGCCAGAGCAAGAAGACTGGTACCTTGTACACAGAGCAATAAGGCATCACTAGCTTGTCGTCTGTCTTGATACTGCCTGCATCGGTCGCTAGCACTTTGTAAATAAATTAAGTTCGTTTGTTAGTAACTTCACATATCAGTACTATTTCCCCTCAATCTGTTCATAACTTATTATGGTAAACTTAAAATTGTTAGATAATCCCATTCTCTACGTTTACCTCAGCAAATAAGCGAATAGTGTTATCTCCATTATATCTGGTAAAATATTTTCGTATGCGCAAGTAACTTATCTGCGTAATTTAAAAGTAATTTACAAAGAATAATTATAATAATCCATCATCATCGCCATCTTCATGGTAGGCCCTAGGCCTGTTTCGCTCTCAGAATTTATCTTCCGATCGTCTTCTAGGACGTCCCACATCTCTATAGCCTTGAGGAATTTCCAACGAGTTCAGAGGCGAAAGAAGAACAGTATGTTCTCAACGACAAAGAAGACGGAAGAGAAACCCAGCTAAAGGGAAGAGCAGTCACTTTAACCAAGTAAAGGTACCTGCTCTACAGAAAGAAAACCTCAATCACAAATCACCTGGTCCTTCTGGAAGGGGGTTTTGCGGACGGGTTGGTAGCCCACCCAAGTACTCGTATCTCTCAGAGGAATTATAATAATTACTAGCGAATACAATTTATGAACTTAATTTGATGGATATTGATTTTTTTTTTCATTCACAATATTGCGTGGATTTTTAAGTGCATAAAGTTTGAGGAGTTCGAGGGATTTAATTACTTTTTGTGATTTTCCTCAGGATAAAGACAGATCCTGCGATGAAATCAAGCAACATAATTTCATAACAAATTGCTATTAAATCAATAACTTATATAAAATTCACATCATACTGCAAACATTAACAATGCAGAAATTATTGGATAAGAGAGATGAACAGACAGGTGAATGGAGAAGACTACATAACAATGAACTACATGGTCTTTATAGGAAGCCAGATATAATAAGAACAGTTAAGTCTCGTAGACTGCGATGGGCAGGACATGTTGCGCGTATGTGTAATGAAAGACGTGCATGGAAACTTCTTGTAGGAAAGCCAGAAGGAAAACGCCCAGTTGGTAGACCAAGAATGAGGTGGGAGAATAACATTAACTATGATTTGAGGGAAGTAGATTATACAGGGAATGATTGGAAAGCATTAACTCAGGATAGGGATGTATGGAGAGCTTATGTCCGCGCGGCCATGGACCTACGGGTTCGATAGTGCCAGTGAGTAAGTAAGTAAGTACTATACCCTTGCGTGCGCTCCTTCTCCTAAATAAATGTTAATGTGTTTTTACCACCAGCCTTGTGCTTGCCCGGGGATCTGCTTATTCCAATCTTCTTATCGTTATTGTGAGTTTTCCGTAGAAGATAAACATATACTGTTGCGGACTTTTTTGTAGAGTTTTTTTGTGATATTTAATTCTGTGTATATTAATTTGGCGTAATTGTTATGGTTTAGGCAGCGTAAGCCATTTAAGCGTCAAAATAGGGACTTCATTTCGCGTTTTTCACTACAAAGGGTGATTTTTAGGGGTGAAGGGGTTGATTATTACAACTCTTTTACAGCCTATTTCATTCCCGGAATCTCCTGAACATTTTTCAAAAAGCCCCATCTCAATGGGATGAACGGTATGGCAGAGCACACTTATCCCGATCTCCTTGGAATCAATGAAAGACAAAAATGGTTATTGTGAGTTATCCTGTAAAGATAAACATATGCTGTCCCGGACTTTTTTGTACAGTTTTTTTAGATATTCAGTTCTGTGTACAATAATTTGGTTATTTGTTATGGTTTAGGCAACGTAAGCCATTTAAGCGTCAAAATAAGGACTTCATTTCACGTTTTTCACTACAAAGTGTGATTTTTTACGGGTTAATGGGTTGAGTATTACAACTCTCTTATAGCCTATGTTCATCCCGGGAATCTTCTGAACATTTTACAAAAAAACCCTATCAAAATCGGATCAACGGTATGGCCGCGTATAGAATACGAACGAACAAACAAACAAGCATTGATTTTTATGTATTGGATTACTAAATCTAGGAACTGTGACGAGTTAATTATCAAGCTATCTATGCGCGCGACGACAACAGACTTTGAATGCAAATTAATTAGTAGAATTTACTTCCATATTACAGTCTGTTTACTACGAAATAATAAGTAAACTAAATGACTCACTGCTATGTATGTAATGGCACAGTGATATATGTTTATACTGGGGATAGTTTGAACGCACTGACGGCGAACCATGAAAAACATTGATGCAGACTTGAGGCATCCCACTCCCTAAGCCTGGATAAACCAAATATTCTAAACGGGATAAGACTAACAATAATGGAATAAAAAATACATAACAAATAATAATCATATCTACAGCTGTAGTTATTTTTTATTATTGAAATGAGAAAATATTTTATGAAAGAATAGCTTTTATCAGGCAGCAAACTGAATTTACTGGTATAATTTATTTAGAGTAGTAAACATTTATCTATTATGAAATAGGAGATGGTCTAGAATTCAATTCCACATACTAAGACCGCTGAAATAAGCATATGTCTATCTTGAGAAGTGCATTATAGTATACGATTGGCTGCACTGAAACACATGGTTGGCTGGAGTCCGGGTACAATCTGCTAGAAATCTCAGCTTGAATCACGATCCCATTTGAATATTCCAACACATCTTAATGATCGCCTCTAAGTAGCTATTACGCAGTTTTTTAAATAATATTTTATCCAAATATGCGCGCTCTCCTTTAATGCGTGCACGTGCCGAAATTAGTTAGAAATGTGCAGTTATTTCAGTGTTACAGAAAAATGATGTAATCAGTATATAATATATGTACCGGTATTTATATTGTGTGTTTCAAGAAATGTCTGTAGAAATTCACTGGCTTTAATTTTGATGACATAAAATGACGATTATGGAGAAATTAGCAGAGGTACAGAAATTCCAACACAGAGTATACATTGATGACTGCGGAATCCACAAATATACCCCAATCGGGTTGATCGATCCATGAAATCTCTCGAATGCTTGTCTTATGCATTACGGACTGAGAAACTTGCTCGACAACACCGGTTTACGAACACTACGTAATACCTGGAATAGGTTATGGTTGGCCTGTTGATATTTTATTTATTAGTTTTTTATAGCAGGTAGGTCTACAGTTTTTTTTATGTGAGTTAAGGATAATGATAAGCAGTTATCTTTAGAATTTACCGGCGATTGCTTTATGAATGAGCTGCCGAAAAAGTCATTTCATATGCCTAAAATACTTATAATATATATATATATATATATATATATTTATTTAATTTCAGGATTGTTTCTGTTATTTACACAGGTATCCTCAACCAAAATACCCAATTTTTTTCTTCCACACTTCCCGGTCTTGCGTCTCTGCTTCTGTCATATTTCTCTTCTCCATGTTGTCTTGAATTCCGTTTATCGACGATGGCTTTGGTCTACCACGTTTCCCTTTTCCAGGAGGTATCCATTTCAATGCTTCTTTGTTTGTTTCTGTGTCCCTTCTTCTCATTATATGTCCATACCATTTTAATTCGATTTCTTCAATATCTTGTACAATATCCTTTTCTACATTAATTATTTCTCTTATTGTAATATTTCTTACTTTATCCAATTTTGATATTCTTGCCGATCTTCTTAAAAATTCAATTTCTGTGAGTAATAATGTATTTTTGTGTTTTTGCTTCAATGTCCATGTTTCCACACCATATAATAAAATATTCTTCACAATATTGTGTTATATTTTGATATTCTTGCCGATCTTCTTAAAAATTCAATTTCTGTGAGTAATAATGTATTTTTGTGTTTTTGCTTCAATGTCCATGTTTCCACACCATATAATAAAATATTCTTCACAATATTGTGTTATATTTTGATATTCTTGCCGATCTTCTTAAAAATTCAATTTCTGTGAGTAATAATGTATTTTTGTGTTTTTGCTTCAATGTCCATGTTTCCACACCATATAATAAAATATTCTTCACAATATTGTGTTATATTTTGATATTCTTGCCGATCTTCTTAAAAATTCAATTTCTGTGAGTAATAATGTATTTTTTGTGTTTTTGCTTCAATGTCCATGTTTCCACACCATATAATAAAATATTCTTCACAATATTGTGTTATATTTTGATATTCTTGCCGATCTTCTTAAAAATTCAATTTCTGTGAGTAATAATGTATTTTTGTGTTTTTGCTTCAATGTCCATGTTTCCACACCATATAATAAAATATTCTTCACAATATTGTGTTATATTTTGATATTCTTGCCGATCTTCTTAAAAATTCAATTTCTGTGAGTAATAATGTATTTTTGTGTTTTTGCTTCAATGTCCATGTTTCCACACCATATAATAAAATATTCTTCACAATATTGTGTTATATTTTGATATTCTTGCCGATCTTCTTAAAAATTCAATTTCTGTGAGTAATAATGTATTTTTGTGTTTTTGCTTCAATGTCCATGTTTCCACACCATATAATAAAATATTCTTCACAATATTGTGTTATATTTTGATATTCTTGCCGATCTTCTTAAAAATTCAATTTCTGTGAGTAATAATGTATTTTTGTGTTTTTGCTTCAATGTCCATGTTTCCACACCATATAATAAAATATTCTTCACAATATTGTGTTATATTTTGATATTCTTGCCGATCTTCTTAAAAATTCAATTTCTGTGAGTAAGTAATAATGTATTTTTGTGTTTTTGCTTCAATGTCCATGTTTCCACACCATATAATAAAATATTCTTCACAATATTGTGTTATATTTTGATATTCTTGCCGATCTTCTTAAAAATTCAATTTCTGTGAGTAATAATGTATTTTTGTGTTTTTGCTTCAATGTCCATGTTTCCACACCATATAATAAAATATTCTTCACAATATTGTGTTATATTTTGATATTCTTGCCGATCTTCTTAAAAATTCAATTTCTGTGAGTAAATAATGTATTTTTGTGTTTTTGCTTCAATGTCCATGTTTCCACACCATATAATAAAATATTCTTCACAATATTGTGTTATATTTTGATATTCTTGCCGATCTTCTTAAAAATTCAATTTCTGTGAGTAATAATGTATTTTTGTGTTTTTGCTTCAATGTCCATGTTTCCACACCATATAATAAAATATTCTTCACAATATTGTGTTATATATTAATAATTTAGTCCTCTTGATTATATGCTTACTCCATAAAATAGAATTTAATATGTCAATAACTTTCTTCCTCTCTATTATTCTTTTTCTATGTCTAATTCAGATGATCCGTCTTTTTGAATTATTGATCCCAAATACTTAAAATATTCTACTGTTTTAATCCTTGATCCATTTATTTCTAATTCCTCGGAAAGATCTGTGCTCATAGCCTATATTCTGTTTTATTGTAATTAATTGTTAAACCTCATCTTGAGTATTCTTCCTCTACTTTCCTACCTATAGTTTGTATCTTCACATCCTGAAGTGACCACCACTTATCATCTGCGAATAATAAGTTATGTATGTATTTATTCTCTTTTAATTTTAATCCCATTGGTTTACATTTCTTTGACCATTCCTGTAATACAATATCTATGCATATTTTAAATAATATCGGTGACATTGTGCACCCTCGTTGTAACCCTTCTGTAGTTATCAACTCTTCTGTTAGTTCTGAGCTCATTTTAACTCTACATTTATTATTAAAATATATTTTTTATCTTCTTCTTCTTCTTCTTCTTCACTTCACGGGCTAGGCAAATTGCCTTGTTCTGCCTCAAAGTTGTTCTGTCCATCTTTTCACTGCCTTCCTACATTCCTTGAACCTCTTGGCTTGTAGTCTCTTGGTAATCTTGATACATTCATTCTTTCCAAGTATGTAAACCATTTCTCTCTATATTCTCTGATTTTCTCATCCAATTGATATATATTTAACTCTGTTCTTATATCTTCATTCCTTATCCGACCCAATCTTGTGCAGCCTTTTGTTCTTCTAAGGAAGTTCATTTCTGCACTTTGTATTCTACTTTCCAATTTTTTGGTCATTACCCAAGTTTCGCTCCCATAAAGTAATGCAGGAACTGCCAATGTTTTATAAAACTTCGATCTGGTATCTCTTCTTGTTTTATTCTTTAATGTTTTATGTATAGTTCCGCATATCATTTGAAATTTCGACAGTTTCATATGTATGTCTCTTTCAGTTTTTGTGTTTATAGTAAAATTACAACCCAAATAATTAAAATTTGTTACTTGTTCCAGAGGTTTGTTGTCTATTACGATTTTTGATTTTATATGATCGTTTCCCCAAAAGTCATTATTTTTGTTTTTCTTTTCGATATTTTGAAATTATATTCTTGGCATAACTGATTTAATTGATGTAAAGAGTACTGCAAATTATTTTCATTTTCTTGAATAATAACCACATCGTCAGCATACATTAAAACGTTTAATATTTTAAAACGGTCCATTCTTATACCTATATTAACAATCCTTTTCCAATTTTGGATGATGTCATTAATATATAGATTAAAAAGGGTAGGTGATAAAGTACACCCTTGTCTTACACCTCTATTTATTAAAATAGCTTCGGTCTTTGATGTGCCTATATTTATTATAATTTGAGACTTTACATACTAACTTTGTATCACATAAATTAATTTTGTGGGGTAGCCATGTATTTCCATTATTTTCCATAACTTATCTCTATCAACACGATCAAATGCCTTCTCAAAATCAATAAAAGCAACATGCGTCTGTAGGTTACGTTCTCTTCTTTTTTTCAAATATTTGCTGTAATATGAATAAATTATCTGTTGTTGATCACCCCGTTCTAATGTCATTTTGTTCTTCTTCAAGTATTGCTTCTGCGATTATTTTTAAGTCTTTTATTTATAACCCTTGCATAGATTTTATAAATTGAGTTAAGTAGGCTAATTCCTCTATAGTTCTTACATTCTCTTCTATCTCCTTTCTTAAATAACGATATGACAAATGCTAAAAACTCATAATATATAGTCTCGGGTAGGAAACACATACAACTACTTATAATAATATAATAACCAAATCTCTTCGGCCAGAGGGCCTAAGCCTTGATGTTGACGATGAATAATACAATATATGTTGGTGTAATATATAATTCATCTTAATGAGAAACAATATATAATAAGAATAGTAAGTCTCAAAGACTGCGATGGGCAGGGTATGTGGTACGAATGGGAAATGGCAGAGAAAATCCTTGTGGGAAGATCAGAAGAAAAGTGCCCAGTAGGTAGGCCAAGAATGAGGTGGGAGAATAACATTAATCATGATGTGAGAGAAGTAAATTATACAGGGGATTCGCTCAGGATAGTGCTGTGTGGATGCGCGGCCATGAACTTACGGGTTCGATAGTGACAGTGAGTTAATTTTTTTTTATAATTGACATTTTTTGTCATTTTTATTTTAAGGAGTTTGAAAATCTTTAGTAATATCTCTTCTGTTATATTAAGTAGAATGTGATATTTATTGTTTTTGTATTCATATGCCGTACGTAAATCGTACTTGTATGAAAATTAATGATCAGAATTCGATTGGCGACGAGATATTATAGGATCAGTTAATCGAATAGAATTTGATTCCTCAAAAATTGGGAATGAAGAAAGGTGAAATGAATAAATTATTCTAAATCTTCAGACACTTGACAGTACATATCTAGTGTGTGCAATAGTTCCTGTTATTACTTTACAGGCGATTCGCCCAGGATATTAGGTTTCATTCCCATGGGAATGTGTGTCCTACAGAAGGAGGGGGGATAAAACAGAAAAAAAATGAAGTTGTTATTGATGAAAAAAATCACGGTAATGAAATTCGAAGTAGGACAGATAACTAAGGTGAAAAGGGTTCGATGAGATAAATGGATACGGTTCGATCCGGTGGAGACTTGTATTCATTCATTTTTATCGTGTCTGGTTTTGGTAAAATTTTGAGCCTAATATCGTGATCTCTCTATGGATAAAATCGGTTGAAGTACAGGACTATCTTAGTTGGCTAAGAATCGTGAATCGTTGCGTCCGCTTTCCCATGGCCCTTCATCGGATGTTAATGAATTACCTTTAACCCATTCGCTTCAGGTTAAATGCTCAATGCATTTTCCCAGAAACCGGATTTAAGTTACGGTATATTATATTTATTATATTCTTTATTTTCAGACATTCAAAACAAACACAGAACACACACACACACACACACACACACATATATATATATATATATATATATATACATACATATAGAATATATATATTGGTTACGATAATTTTCTCTACTACTAGATAAGATTGGCTAAGATCCATTTTTTTTTCAAAAATATTTTCATCAGAACAATCTCAAAAGCGTCCACCGCTGTGGTCTCGAGGTAGCGTGCTGCCTTGTCACGCCGCCGGCCCGGGTTCGATCCCCGGTTTGGGGCAGTTTTTCTGGGTGAGGTTTTTATCGGGGTTTTTCCTCACCTGTAAGACAAATGTCAGGAAAACTTTAAGGCCCAAACGGTCCCCGAAATCATATGGCCATCATCATCATCCTTATCGTCATCATCATCATCATCATCCTTCACCGGTGTGGAAAGCAACGGGAAGCTACCACACGTACAATTCCCTAGTAAAGCTGCAAGCATAGCATGAAAATGCTATGATTGCAGTGAAAGACCTGCCCTCGGGCAGAATTACTATGGATGGAACCTCAAAAGCTTCACTCCTTCGTAATTCGCTAAAAATCGTGCCTCTTCCTGTTCGTAATGCTATCTCCGTAAAAATAACTTATTTGACAAGGATATCGATTCAACAATGTACGATCGATATGGTACAGCAAGAAATGCCAAAACAAAACAACTTCAAAAATTAACAAAAAATATATAAAATGTTGTATAACGAATCCCCTCCATGGTATCTTTACCTTGTCGTGGTGGAGTGGCTTGCGTGCTTAAATGATCCTGAGAGCTATGCCGGCGGTAGCATTGCTGCCGATAGGGTTACCCATGCCGGACTGGTCGAAGGTGATAAGCCAGACGAAAAAAGTACCTTGGGCGAAAGAGTGACGATCTTTCACCGTAAAAATACAACCGTCAAGAAATGCGGACATGGGTTCATCTGGGGTAAAATTTTCCGGAGGTCAAATAGTCCCCCATTCGGTTCTCCGGGCGGGGACTACTTCAGGGAACCCATGCCAAAGGCTCAAACACAGGGACATGTTCCTAGGAACATGGAATGTTAGGACTTTATACAATAGCGGGGCACTAGAGATATTAACGCAGGAATTGGATAAATCGCCCTTGGATATAGTCGCTTTACAGGAAGTTAGGTGGCCAGGAGAAGGTAGTCAGGAATCAGGAAGCTTTGCATTATACTATGGGGGTGCAGAAAGACCTGCATTTGGAACGGGTTTTTTAGTCAGAAGGAGGATCCTATCCGCTATCCGAGATATTAAATTTGTTAGTGATAGGATATCATACATAATTCTAAAGGGTAAACGACATGATTTTATAATTGTAAATGTACATGCCCCCACAGAAGATAAAGATGACAAGATCAAGGATGAGTTCTATGAAGAATTAGAATGCTTATTTGATACCCTTTCACGATATCATATGAAAATTGTCTTAGGAGATTTTAATGCAAAAGTGGGGCGGGAAGATATATTCAAACCAACAATAGGCAAATTCAGTCTTCATGAAGATAGTAACGACAACGGGGTTAGATTAGTCACATTTGCCACATCAAAGAATCTCATTGTTAAGAGCACAACATTTCAGCATAAGGATATTCATAAATACACCTGGACGTCCCCAGATGGAGAAACTCGGAACCAGATAGATCATGTATTAGTGGATAAACGCTGGCACAGTAGCATCATTGATGTTAGATCAGTTAGAGGGACAGACTGCAATTCGGATCATCATCTGGTCAGAGTGAAAATCAGACAACGGCTATCGCTTATGAGAGGAACGAACGCTAAAGATGATTCTGTAAAATATGAATTAAAAAACTTGAAAAATGATGAAATGCGGCAAGAATACCAAATCAAAATAGCTAATAGATTTGAAGTACTGGAATCTTCAGATGACAATGTGGCAAACGAAGAAGAAACTGATATAAATAAAGAATGGGAGGCTATAAGAGATACTATTAAATTGTCAGCATCAGAAAGCATTGGTTGTTTAAAAAAGAGGCAAAACAAGAAATGGTTTGATGAGGAATGTGCCGACATTGTAAAGAAAAGAAAGCTAGCAAAAATGAAATGGTTACACGAGCCAAATGAGGTAAATTTAGAGCAATTGGGTAGTGTTAGAAGGGAAACCACCAAGTTACTAAAGAGTAAAAAGAGGGAATATTTGAGAGAGAAGATTAATGATCTTGAAATGAATGCAAAAAATAGTAACATTAGAGAATTATATCAGGGAATTAGTATAGAGAAGAAGGGGTTTCAGGCTAGAACAAACATAATTCGGAATGAAAATGGGGATATGATTGCAGATTCTAGGAGTATATTAAATAGATGGAAAGGTTACTTTAATCAGCTATTAAATGTACATACAGAACAGGACATTGAGGAGGATAAGTTACAGACAGCAGAAATGCTAGTCGCAGAGCCAAGTGCATTAGAGGTTGAAATGGCGATTGAAAAATTGAAGATGTATAAAGCATCAGGTTCAGATGAGATCCCAGCAGAACTGATAAAATCAGGGGGAGAAAAATTGATGGACAAGATACGCTGGTTGCTTAGTATGATTTGGGAAAAAGAAGCTCTTCCAGATGAATGGAAGGAATCAATTATCTTACCAATTTATAAGAAAGGAGATAAAACTGATTGCAACAACTACAGGGGCATCTCATTACTTTCAACTTCGTACAAAATTCTAACAAATATATTAGTAAGCAGACTTACTCCCTATATTGATGACATTCTAGGAGATCATCAATGTGCATTTAGAAGAAACAGGTCTACAACAGATCAGATTTTCAGTATAAGACAGATTTTAGAGAAGAAATGGGAATATAATGGTACTGTACATCAACTATATGTAGACTTCAAAAAAGCATATGATTCAATTAAGAGGGAGAAGTTATATAGTATCCTCCTGGAGTTCGGAATTCCTAAAAAGTTGGTTAGACTTATACGAATGTGTCTAAATGGCTCAAAGAGTAGGGTGCGTGTAGGCAAACAGTTTTCAGACACTTTTGAAATCCAGAATGGGTTGAAGCAAGGAGATGCACTATCTCCTCTACTATTTAATTTTGTACTAGAGCATGCCATTAAATCTTTAGAGAATGAGGAAGGCTTACAACTCAATGGTATTAATAAGCTGTTAGTTTAAGCTGATGATGTAGTACTACTGGCCGATAGCGAGGAGATACTAAAGGCCAACACGCACACACTATTGAGTAACACTAAGAAATTAGGACTGGAAGTAAATATCAGTAAAACTAAATATATGGTCACACGTAGAAATTCAGTATATAATGGAAATGGACAGCTAATGACAAATGAGGGAAATTTTGAGGAAGTGGCTGAATTCAAATACCTAGGAACAATAATCACAAATAGGAATGAGATGCACAAAGAAATTAAACATAGGCTCAATTCTGGAAATGCTTGCTATTATGCATTGCAGAGACTTTTGATGTCCCAACTCCTTTCAAAAAACGTTAAGCTGAAAATATATAAAACTATTATTCTACCAGTTATATTATATGGGTGCGAAACATGGACTCTTACTTTAAGGGAGGAAAGGAGATTACGAGTATTTGAGAATAAAGTTCTTAGGAAAATTTTTGGACCAAAGAGAGATGAACAGACAGGTGAATGGAGAAGACTACATAACAATGAACTACATGGTCTTTATAGGAAGCCAGATATAATAAGAACAGTTAAGTCTCGTAGACTGCGATGGGCAGGACATGTTGCACGTATGGGGAATGAAAGACGTGCATGGAAGCTTCTTGTAGGAAAGCCAGAGGGAAAGCGCCCAGTTGGTAGACCAAGAATGAGGTGGGAGAACAACATTAACTATGATTTGAGGGAAGTAGATTATACAGGGAATGATTGGAAAGCATTAGCTCAGGATAGGGATGTATGGAGAGCTTATGTCCGCGCGGCCATGAACCTTCGGGTTCGATAGTGCCAGTGAGTAAGTAAGTAAGTAAGTAAGTATAACGAATCTGCATTATTGTTAATAGTTATTTTCATAAAATAATCTGTTATTGATTTTTCCCAAGCCGAAACAAATTTAACAGTAAAGATATGTTGGCTTAGAAACCGCCCGTAAGTAAGCTCGGAATACATAACATCACATTTAAAATTCGTAATGAGAGATATCTCCGCAAATTAACTTCTTTGTCAAGGATATCGTTTCAACAATGTACGATCGATATGGCACAGCACGAAATGCCAAAAGAAAACAAGTTCAAAAATTACAAAAAATAGTTAGTTCTGTTGCTCTAAAATATGTATTAAATGTTGTATAATGAATCTGCATTATTGTTAATAGCTATTTCTCATACAATAATCTGTTATTGACTTTTCCCAAGCCCAAAGAGATTTAACAGTAAAGATATGTTATTTCTAACTATGTCACATTTGGTAAATATTAAACATTATAATTATTTGTAGGTTCTGATGTTGAATAATCGCTAAATAGTCACTCCAAATCCAACGCGAGGTTGTGCTTTTCATTAAACAAAATCATCGTGATTTTTTTCAGAAAAATACAACCTCTTGTTAGATTACTATTTATAATTTTTAGTGAATCAGGATTATCATAAGTAATGCCACTTCGTGAGTCGTGAATTTATCGATAATTTGGAAATCAAGAGTGGCATTTGTTAGGACTATTTAACGAATAAAATTAAGCTGATTACTCACAAATCATTATTTAAATATAGTTATTTTAAAATATTTATATATTTAATGTAAACGGCGCTGTTTGAAAACAAATGAGAACCAATTGGTACGCTTCATTTGCTCCTTTGGTTCATCGCTGCAACCAGATCATATTATTTATTGTGAAAGGAACGCAATATTGCAAGAATGAACTCTAGTGGAGAAAAAATGAAACACATCAAACTGTCTTATGTCCTATGATGTAAATATGACAATTATATTTTTCTGGAATGTTATTACCTGGGAAAAAAATACATTTAAGAAAGTGCAAACAATGTTTTTTTTTTTTTTTGGTATAACAAATTGCTGCAAATGTTTTTATATTACCTCCCGCATGCGATATGTGTTGACATTCATGCACTAGGCTCTATATATACAATCTGGTAGCCGTATTTCTTAGAGAGTCAGTCACTGCAAAATAATGCTATGAACTATTCAGAATGTTAAAAAGGATTTGCTTTCTTTATAATGATAAACTTTAGTTGGTAAATTCTAGGCGAAACACGACTGTGTTTGGTTGTAAATAAAAAATAATTGAAATGTGGTTGGTCATTTGGGGCATGAGTTAAATAGTCATAGTAAAGACATAGTAAAAATGATTGTTCGATTTCATATAATTGTGCATCATAACACACTCCTCCACGTTTCTCCAGTACAACAATAATTTATTTTTTCTAAAAAAATATTTTGAGTCATTATATAATTTTTAAAACATCAAACATGTCACCAAATAATGATCCATCACAGCAATCTACCAACATCACATGGAAGTGGGGAAGCCATGTTGCAAGACTTAAAGAATACACATGGAAACAAAAGTCACAATGAAGGTGAAGATCCAGCGAAAGACAAGACGAAGAAAAGCTGGCTCTTCAAAGAACAAGTAGAGCGAGAAATAGGAAGGTTAGGAAAGAGGACAGTGAGTGACAAGTGGATAAACTCAATGCAAGTAGGATGTAAGGGATGCAATGGGACATTTGAGGCTAATCATTTTATTTCATATAATTTTCAACGTAGAATAAAATACTTAGGCGGCTATTCGCTCAATACAAAAAATGATCTTTTAATTTATAACATGAGCTTGTTTCCTGATTATGTATATAAAGAGCTTAGAGATAAATAAATATTGCATGTAATGTTATTGAACGTGATTTAGAGAACTTCAACTGTTTCTGACATCTAACTTACAAACAGAACCGGAAAGGTGGATAATAAAAATTCTGAAAGTACGTTTCCTGTTCCTGGACATGCGCAGAACAGGTGTTACAAATTAATACAAGACCTGCCGTAACTCAAGTTAATGTTGACCAGCAATTTTTAATAAAATATTTTTACAAGATAATTTTTTTAATGTTGTTGTCGAGGTCATTATGGCACCCATCAACTTAACGAATTAGGTCGTATGGATAGCGGTTTTAAACGCTGCCGGGGTACGCTCTGTAGCTACATAAACTGAACTGCATATACATTACTCACACCAGCTTCTGTAGTTAGAAAAATGTATCTCATCTTAAAACATATTTAAGAAAGAAAATCTTATTTTGCTTCTTGCTTACAGAAATTGGTAAACTGTTATGTTTTTAATTTACATTTTTGTAATTCAGGAGAAAAAGTTAAGTGAAATAGGCTCGCATAGTTTGCATGTAAGATTCGTTTTTAGGAGATTTGTAGTTAAAATCCAACCTGACTGGGGTATTTTTGGAATTTATAAGTATGTAAGGTAAATGATTAATTGCAATTACTGTGATATACAGGCTGCCTACTAAGTCCTGCTACCAAAACAATGTAACTTAGCTCGTAAACTATTTGAGATAGGTACATGCGTTTTTTTTTTTTGCAAACTTCTGCATCTCTCAATGTTATGTTTTTGTTGCAGATTGTGATTTAAACGACAATGGCGATATCACAGGAAAAGACCCAAAGTGTATGGTGCTATGTTGAGTCTGGTAAATCACCAGTAACTGTTCAACGAAATTTCCACCGGCAATATGGAAGAGATCCTCCATCCAAATTATCCATAATTAGATGGACCGATAAATTTCTAGCGACTGACAGTGTAACAGACTTGCCACGGAGTGGACGACCAGGTGTGAGCCAAGAAACTATCGACAATGGGCACCTTACATTTCAACTCAGACCTCAAAAATCGGTTCATCATGCTTCACGGGAATTGCATTTACCAAAAGTAATCATTCAGAAAGTCCTCCATAAGCGGTTGCAAATTTCGCAAGCGTCGCTGCCAACTGACTTCCCTCGGCGTGCTGAATTTGCTGATTCCATCGTGAACGCAATTGACGAAGACAATGAGTACTTGCTGAGGGTGATGTTCTCTGATGAAGCGAATTTGTTTGTAGCTAGACATGTTAACCGCCATAACATTTGGATCTACTGGTGATTTACCAGACTCAACATACCACCATACACATTGGGTATTTTCCTGTGGTGTCGTCATTGTCGTTTCAATCACAATCTGGAACAAATGTAAACACAACTTTGAGAGATGTAGAATACGGCGAAAAAGACCTCATGTCTCCATCTCAAATAGTTTACGAGCTAAGTTACATTGTTTTGATAGCAAGACTTTGTGGACACACTGTATTTGAGAGTCAGTCCCGAGAGACTAGTGAAAATTATATTCGCTTCTGATTGCATGGCTCGCGGGACAAACTCAGCTGGGTTCTATGGATGTTTGAAGGAGTAAAAATCTTGGTTACGCCTTCCTTCATTATGGAAGTAAAGTATGAGTCCCATGTTGTAGAATTACAGGGCATAAAAGTACCTCGAGTATGAAATAAGTGGTCCCTGAGTAAAATATGTCGGTCATTTCACGTCCAGATTTGAAATGCGACGCCAATGATTTTAATAACATTAGCCAAGTCGACATTTTGAATCTCCAAAGAGCACACTAACACAGGTCAGTTGTGTTACGGTGGAATCGCCACCCAAATTAGACACCGGGATTTAGGTGTGATGATTTGACTCTTAGTCAAATTATTTGCGATGCCGACCATTTTGATTAAAAGAATGTGCCTAACAATTATTTGCATTGTATTTCAGGGAACAGCTAGAAATAATTTGCAAAATAACAATTTGTCGCACATTTTTCTACACAAATCTGAATGATCTGAACAATTTTCATAATATAAGTAGGCTATTTGAGTTTAGATACCATTTATCAAGAATGTATTGTCATAAAGTGTTGGAAGGCATTTAAAATTATTCGAAATATTCATTACAAAATAAAATATGCAGAATATATTATAATTAATGATAATCATAATCTTCTCCTTCTTCTTCTTCGTAACAGTTTAGGTTTATTTACAAGCCTGTTCCGGATCCAAATTGCTGCTGTTTCCATCTTTTCTTTGGCCTTCCCACGCTTCTTCTTCCTCGTGGTGAATACTGGTTTGCTGCTTTTGATATTATATTCTCATTCATCCTAGCTAAGTGTTCTTTCCAGTTTTTCCTGTATTTCACTAATGTTGTGTTTAATTCCTCTACTTTTAGTTGTTTTATCTTTGTGTTATGTTTTTGTCTGTTATTTTATATCCTGCTATTGATCTGAGGAATTTCATTTCAGCAGCTTTTTCTGGCAGATTGTTGTGTTGCCATTGTTCATGTTTCGGATCCATAAGTAATAATAGGAACTGCCATTGTCTTGTATAATTTCTTTATAGAGTCTTACAAGTTCCAAAAAGTTAATCCTAATAAAACTAATATTTTAAATGTAGTTTTCAATAAATTTTATATTCTACGATCTAGGTAACACATTAACAAAATTAAAAAGATCAAATGAAATGTATCCTATACAATAGGGTTGTGTAGCTGCCTGCGGAATATTTAGCAGCTGTTTATAAAACTACAACTGCTTTCCGTTCGTCTATTGTGCAAGAGTAGAGTCAATACAAACGGTTCGCTTGTAGGCCACAAGATTTATCCTGGCTGACAGGAATTACGAGAACGCATGCGTAATAGAAATGTTTAGGTTATCTTGATTTTGGGAATAATGTATATATCTTCGTTTCATAGCCTGTAAATTATAACCCTGCGAGGGTCACTGGAATTTAAGGGCTTACATGTTCTAAATACTACTTCGTTCGGAAGTTTTTATTCGTAAGAAACTTCAAATGACGATGACCATTGAACAAAACTTATCTTTTCCTGGAATATTATTAAAATCGATATGCCACAAACTATTCAGCGACAATTTAGAACAAAATACTGACTTCATTAATTGATAATAGTTTATGAAAATAAGTGTTGAATCAGTAAGTCATCTTCCGTGATTGGTAAACTATTTGATAACTGTAGAGATTAAAGAGATGGTTGAGGAAGCCTTTAAAGACCCATACATTGCAATTCGACCAAGAAAACAATAACAAACACAAGCCATACAAATGAAGGAATGGGAACAACATTTCACCAACATACTAAACAAGGAAGGCAGAGACACCCCAGCAACAAGAAATCAAGACCAACACACAAGATACACAGAATGGACTCCTATCAACCCTGCAGAAATTAGAAAAAACAATAAACCAAAGCAAGAACAGAAAAGCATCTGGCCCAGATATGATATAATGAACACCTCAAAAACACAATTGACACACTGAGCCCCATATGGACAAAACTGTACAACAAATGTATAGAACTAGGAAGAATTCCAGAACAATGGAGAAACTCGACGACAAAAGTTATATACAAAGGAAAAGGGGATTCAAATGACCCTAACAAATACATGGGGCATCACTCTTGAAGACGTTCCCTTCAAGAACCTAACAAAAATTGTAACAAATAGAGTAAGGGGAAAATCGAAGAAAAGCTCCCTGACGCGCAGTTTGGATTCAGGAAAGAGAGATCAACTCAAACGGCAGTGAAACTCTTCCTTCAAAACATAGAGGAAGCACTCGATAGAAAACAGAAGTTGTACACTGTCTTCGTAGATTTTACGAAAGCCTTCGATCTAATGGACAGAGGATTAATAATAAGCAAATTGAAAAGTATCCTAGGAGAGGAGAACGCGTGGACCCAAATCATTACATCAATAATGAAAGAAAATAGCATATTTATATCAGATGGTCTCTCAAAATCAAAAACTATACTGCAGACAAATGGGGTACTGCAAGGAGATCCATTGAGCCCACTGCTATTCATAATGGCAGCCGAAAAACTGGTAAAGAAAATAGAAGACCTAGGAGAAGAAATTTTCGTATATGCATACGCAGACGACATCGTAATCGGGTCAACGGATATAAGTAAACTTCAGAACGCCGTAACAACTATGGAAGAATGGTGTGAAACTCACAGCTTCTATATAAATAAAGAAAAAAACAGAAATGATGGTGTTCAGAAACGGAGGAAAGATCCCTGCTACAACAGAAATAAAACTGGACAAAGATAACATCAAAATAGTAAAGGAGTTTAAATATCTAGGCATTACTTTACAACCCAGAGGCAGAAGCTTCACAAAACACTTAGCAGAAAGATCAACGCAAGCAATAATGGCAATAAATGATATACGTAATATACAAGCTCTAAGCCTGGAATCAGCGATGAAACTATTCAATGCAAAAATCCTCCCATTAATAACCTTAGGGGATAGAAATCATATGGCCACATCTTACAGAAGCTAATCTGAACACGCTGGAAAAAGTGAAAGCTACATACATAAAAAAAGAGCAATAGGAGTATCAAAAACGACAAGTGTACCTACTGGCAAGGCAGATTTTCCTTATCGAGGACTTGAAAACAGCATACCTACTACCAACCACAGAACCCTATGAACATGCGCTACAAACATTACGCAGGAAAAGAGAGGAAGTATGGCCGGAATTCTACAGCACCGGAGCGATGATAGACAGTAACTGGACAGAAGCAAATTTCCAGATACGACACGTCAAGACTAAGCGTGCATGGATTCCACCACCTAATGTGTAGAGATAAAACATTCCATGACCCTAAGATGTCATGCGTATGCGAAGTATGTGAACAGAAATGCGAAAGATATCACGTCGAAACATGTACACACAGAACAAAAACAATTTGTGATTGCACAAAGCAAAGTTAAAGTGTTAGTGATTGTTAGCTGTGTTATCACATTGATATATATCTGTAGAGATGTTATCGAGCACTTTTAACATTAAAAAGTAATAAATGAAGTCAAATTTGTTAGTCACATATTAAAAATTGTCCCTACAAATCATTGAAACCGTTCTAATCATTTGTTTTCACTCTCTATGTGTGTGTTATTTCCTTCTTATTTATATTCGTGGTTAGAATATTTGAACGCATCTCCTAGGATGTACTGTTGTGGTTGTCACGGGTTTTTACAGAAGTCCACTGATTTAATTCTACTACGGAAAGCAAAACGTAATTTTATTTTTTTCATTACTAAAATAGGTTTCACAGTTGTGTCATATGTCAGCAGACACTAACGAGGGAGTTAGACGTTTTATCAGATAAAATAGTGCAGGTCACGGAAACAAGGCGTGGCAATGGTCGTGATGACAACTTGACACCTTGAAAATCACACTCTTCATTACATGCTACTTCAGATATAATCAACTTACAGATAACACACTATATATATATATTCATAACATTTTTATACTACGTATTCCACTAACAAATTTATTTATTTAGATTTATTAAAGGTGATAAATATAATCCTTCAGTGGCAATTTGTGAAATTCACATTATTTTTAAAATATCAAATATTAAATCCCGATTAACAATTATAAAATATAAGTTAAATATATTATTATACTACTAAGAACCACATTCATGAAGATGACATTAATACAAGAATAATAAAGGTTGAGTTTAGATTAGACGCTACATCAAAGAATATTATTGTTAAGACGTCTACAGATGGTGAAACTCGAAACCTGATTGATCACGTATTAGTGGATAAAGCTGACACAGTAGAAACAGATTGAAATTCGGATCATCATCTAGTGAAAGTAAAAATCATATACGGTTATCGCTTATGAGAGGAACAAACACTAAAGATTATATTGCAAAATTTGAATTTAAAAATTGATAAATTATTAACTGAAACAAGGATATCAGATAAAAATTGATAATAGATATGAAATACTGGAATCTTCAGATGAAAATGTGGCAACCAAAGAAGAAACTTATGTAGGCTAAATAAATAGTGGGATACTATAAGATATACTATTAAATTGTCAGCATCAGAATGTGTAGCTTATTTAAAATGAGACAAAACAAGAAATGGTTTAATGAAGAAAATGCCGACATTCTAAAGAAAAGAAAGGTAGCAAAAATGAATTGGGTTAAATGAGACAAATGAAGTAAATTTAGAAAAAATGGGTAAAACAGGCGGGAAACCACTAGGCGATTAAAGAATAAAATAAGGAATATTTGAGAGAGAAGATTAATTATCTTGGAATAAATGCAAAACATAGGAACATGAGAGAATTAGGATAGATAGGAAAGGATTTCAGAACAAACATAATTAGGGGTGAAAATGGGGATATAATTCCATGTTCTAGGATTATATTAAATAGATGGAAAAATTACATTAATATGCTATTGAAAGTGAATGTAGAACAGGATATTGAAGAGTGTGATTGCAGACTGCAGAAATATTAGTCATAGAACCAAGTGCATTGGTGGTTGAAATGGCGATAGAAAAATCGAAGGTCTATAAAGCATTAAGTTCAGATGTAATCTCATCACAATTGATAAAATCAGGAAGGGATTGGTTGCTTAACATGATTTTGGAAAGAGATGCTCTTCCAAATTTATGGAAAGAATCTATCATCTTACCAATTTATAAGAAAAGAGATAAAACCGATTGCAACAACTATACAGGCATCTTACAAAATTATAACAAATATACAGACTATATTGAAGACGTAATAGGTTATCGTGAATGTGGATTCAGAAGAAATCGGTCTATCATAGATCACATTTTTGGTTTAAGACAGAATTTAGAAAATGAATGGGAATATAATGCAGTGTGCATCAATTATAATTATAGACTAGAAAATACATACGATTTAAGAGAAGTTAGTATCCTGCTGGAATTTGGAATTCCCAAAAAGCTATTAGACTTATTCCAATGTGTCTAAATGGCACATAGAATATTGCGCGTATAGACAAACAATTTTCAGATAGTTCTGAAATTCACAGTGGGTTAAAGAAAGAAAATACACTATCTCTTCTACTATTCAATTTTGTGCTAGAACATGCCATCAAATATTTAAGGGGGATGATGGGTGAAATTTCTATTTTCTACCTTTTTTGAGTTAGAGACTTGATGTTTTGTACAAACATTCACTGTATGATACATAATGATGTGTTTAAGTTTCAATCTTGTGAGAGATTTATTTCACGAGCTATTAAATATTATATTTTTAAAAAATTGCATATATTATAATTAAATGGGTTGCACAAATGTTTAGTAAAATGTCTGTTTTTTACAAGACCCCTAAAATATTTAGAAAAAGTCATGCATTAGAATTCTTATAATATAAATACACAGGGAGAGAACAAAATGTACCTCTTGCGTGGAATTACAAAAAAAATAATTACATACATTTTATTTTTTATTTCTTAAAATACTACTTCAATAATATAACCCATACACTTCTTCGTTACCCATTGTTTTTAGGACATGCAGTAAAAATTTGAAACTTCTAGGACAAAAGTTCTGAATTCCATTCAATTTTGAATGTACAAAAATGCAGTGTAAATAAAAGTATGGAAAAACAAGTTAAAAGATTTGCATGCAGGTGGTATTTAACTGGCGCAGCCTTTTAACTGTGACATAATTTAGGGCACTTAGAAGCGCCACAGGCCTCTGAAACGTTACCAACATATACAGTAGATTACAGGCTATTTTTTAGTACAAAAAACAAAAAAAAAAGTCAAGTTTCATCTCAAATAGTCAATTCTTCACCCATCGCCCCCTTAACCCTTAAATTGTCAATACAATATTTTCTCGTGCCTGTTATTTAAATGTTCCGGACCGCAAGGAAAATAAATTCATGTTCAACTGTGTTATTATTATAAATTATTGCGTAATTTGACATAAATTTAAGTAATGTTTAGTCGTTTGTTTTTCTATGGATCTAAAAACAATATTAAATAAATGAAATCAATGTATCTAATAAGATACATTTTGAATTTAAGGGTTAAAGGTTGAAGAAGGCCTACAACTCAATGGAATGGTTTTAATAAGCTGCTAGTGTAGGCTGATACAGTACTGTTAGGCGATGGAGAGGAGGTACTAAGAGACAACGTGCCAACACTATTGAGTAGCACAAAGAATTGGGACTGGAAGTAAACATCAATAAACTAAATATTTGGTCACACATAGAAATACATTATATAATGGAAGTATAGAGTTAATGACAAATGAGGGAAATTTTGAAGATGTGGCAGAATTTAAATACTAAGAAAAATAATTATAAACAGGAATGAAGCGTACAAAGAAATTGAATATAGGTTCAATTCTAGAAATTATGCTTTACAGGGATTCTCATGGTTCCAACTTCTCTAAAAAAATATAGAACTGAAATATATATATATATATATATAACTATTATCCAGTTATATTGCACGGGTATGAAACATGGACTCTTATTTTAAGCGAAGAGAAATGAATACGAGTATTTGAGAATAAAGTTATTAGGGAAATGTTTGGACCAATGAAATATTAACAGTGAGGCGAATGGAGAAGACAACATAACAGTGAGGTACGGTACATCATCTTCATAACAAACCAGATAGCTATAGTAAAAACAGTTAATTCTCGTAGACTGCAATGGGCAGAACATATGACCGAATGGGGAATGTAACAGGAGTTTGGAAACGTCTTTTAGGAAAACCGGAGGGTAAGCGCCCAGTAGGTAGGCCAAGAAACAGGTGACAATAAAATTAACCATGATTTGAGGGAAGTATATTATGCAGAGAATTATTGGAAAATATTACTTCGGGATAGGAATGCATGGAAAGCTTATGTCCGCGTTGTCATGAACCCCGGTATAAACAGTGTTTTATGGGACATTTATAATGCAGTAACATATGACATATGACATTTGAAATCATGAACAATAGACGATCAGCAAGGATATTGAAAAGAGAGAAAACTAGAAATAACGTTATAAGAGAAAAGATGAAAGTGGAAGAATCTCTAATAGAAATTGTCAAAACAACACAATTCAAATGGTTTCGACAAATGGGATGGATGGCAGAAGCCAAATTATCCAAGAAGATTTAAGAATGGAATCCGAGTGGACGAAAGAAGAAGGGGAGACCAGAACTAATATGGGCATAAGGAGTGGTCAGAACAACAAAAAAAAAAGAAGCTTGGAGGAATGGGCATAGAAATTAGAGAAGAATGTAGTTTCTTGAAATGGGCCCAGAAAGATATCAGAGATATTACATTGTAAAACCAGAGAATAAAATGTGTTAGTTCTTTTACTAGTTAGTTCATTCATGAATGGTATATAGTATCCCTTGACTAAAATTATGAACACTAGCTAATTAATTCAATAAATGTATTCATTCTACATAATGCAAGGAAATATTTACGAACAGTAACCAGAATAATAACAATTAACTAAATTTCAAATCTTATGACTGTGATTTGTTGTCTCTGAAAAATATATTTTTGGTTTCAACTTTTAATATTTTTACATGTATTAGTAATTCGATTTATAGATATAGAAGAGTTTTATTAAATGTCATTAAGGTATTTACAATTTGCTGTGGAACATTTTACTACATTTATAGATTACTAGCTAATACCCGGCATGCGCTGCTATTCATAAATAAATGCTATTATGTTTTTTACCACCAGCCGTGCACTGTTCGGGAATCCGCCTATCCCGTATTCTTGGTATCAACGAAAGACAAAAATGGTTATTGTGAGTTATCCGTAGAAGATAAACATATGCTGTCGCGGACTTTTTTGTAGAGCTTTTTTTTTTTAGATGTTCAATTCTGTGTACATTAATTTGGTGCATTTGTTATGGTTTAAGCAGCGTAAGCCATATAAGCGTCAAAATAGGGACTTTATTTCACGTTTTTCACTACAAAGGGTGATTTTTAGGGGCGACGGGGTTGAATATCACAACTCTCTTATAGCCTATGTTCATTCCGGGAATCGTCTGAACATTTTGCAAAAAATCTCCATCAAAATCGGATCAACGGTATGGCCGCGCATAGAATACGAACAAACAAAGAAACAAACCAACAAACATACAAATAAACAAACAAACGAACATTGATTTATATATATATAAGAATTAATTTATTCCAAATTACCAAATTCATCTAAAATTCGATTATGCAGTAGAAGAGAGCACATTCATAACAATTAGAATTAAATTATTTTATGATTATATAGCATTAACTGCATGATGTCTCCTTCCGCAGTGTTCCCCTCCCGGACATCCGAATGGAGGGATAATTTACGTCCGGAGTCTTTTACGTGGAAAGACTCATCGTGGCATGTTTGCAGCTTCACTAGGGATATATAGGTGTGGTTGCTTCCTGTTTCTTTACACACCCCAATCTCACTTCTGTATCTTAAAATCTTAAAAGATCTCAAGAAGGCCCGAGGGGCCCCAACTTGGAGGTGAGGAGAGAGGATTTGGATAGGTTAGACCCTCCGGGCTGCACCGAAATCCACTCCAGATGTTAAATACCAGTTCCATCAGGGTTATTGGCCAGATCAAAGATCCGGAAATCCCAATCAGCCTCAGTCCCGCAAGGTGAATGGCTCAAAGCATTGACTGAGACAGTGTCAATGCCAATAACGAAGAAAAATAATGCTAAGAAATGTAAAGAGTTCAGGACTATCAGCTTGATATCACACTCTCCAAAGATTCTCCTGCGAATACTGAATCGACGTTTACGTTCTACGATGGAAAGCGAATTGGAAGAAGAACAGTTTGGCTTCAGAAAGGGAAAGGGTACGAGAGATGCAATTGGATTGATTCCAACAATAGGAGAAATATATATTAAAAAAATTAAGAAAGGTATGCGGCATTTGTTGGCCTGGAAAAGGCCTTTGACATAGTGGATTGGATTAAACTCATGAGGAACTTGAAAAAAATTGGCGTGAACTGGAAGGAGAGGAGGCTCATAAGTAGTCTTTATATGAAACAGCGAATACAAGTGAAGATAGGAGAAGAAATGTCAGAGGAAAAAGAAATTGGAAGCGAGCTACGGGAAGGCTGTCCTTTATCACCTACACTTTTCAACATCTACCTGGAAGATCTAATGAAGAACTGCTTCAGGAATACGGGAGGAGTAAACATGGGAGGAAAAATAATTAAGTGCATAAGATTTGCATCATGAGCATATGGCTTTGCTAGCAGAAGATGCAATGATACTGCGGAACATGCTGATGGAGCTAAATGAAAAGTACGACGATTATGGAATGAAGATAAATATAAATAAGACGAAGGCCATGATTATAGAAAGCATACCAAGGAAGATAAACATGAGGAATAAAGATGAGGCCATTGAGCAAGTGGCGAGCTTCAAATACTTGGGTTGTACTATCAGTAGTAACATGAACTGCGGTCAAGAAATAAAGCAGAGGATAGCAATGGCAAAAGAAGCTTTTAACAAGAAGACAAGCATTTTCTGCGGACCTTTGACAAAATAATTACAGAAGAAGCTAGTGAAGTGCTTTGTGTGGAGTGTAGCATTGTTGTATGGTGCAGAGACTTGGACATTATGACGCAATAAGGAAAAGCGACTGGAAACTTTTGAGATGTGGATATGGAGAAGGATGGAACGTATAAAATGGACAGACAAAATTAAAAACAAAGATGTGCTATACAGAGTAGGTGAGGGAAGAACAATGCTGGAACTCATAAAGAAGAGGAAAATAAATTGGATTGGCCACTGGCTAAGAATAAACTGCCTGCTGACGGATGGCCTTAGAAGGAACGGTCACTGGAAAGAAAGTTGGAGGCAGAAAAAGACATCAGATGACAGACACTATGAAAATAAATGGTTTGTATGCAGATACAAAAAGGAAGGCTGAGATAGGAAAGAGTGGAGAATTTTGAGTTTGCAGTGAAAGACCTGCTCTTGGGCAGAACACTATGAATGAATATAGTATTTACAGACTCCGTGTTGCCATTTTTATTAACGCTTGACTCTGATCGTTCTGATTTGAAAAAATAATCATACCTGCTGTGTAATTGGGATTTCAACTCTCAGTGGAAATATTTTGCGCAGAAATATACATTAAAACCTTACTGAATTGAAAACAGTTTAATCCTTTGTAGTTAATTAGAGGTTAAAGTATTCACATGTCACGATGGCCCAATTATCCACGATTTTTATTCAACATCTCCAAGAGCAAGTAGCGTGGCAAGTTACAGCTCGAACCGAATTTATCCCCAAGAGAGTTCCATTCACTCATTTCATACGAGACTGACTGATACCAGATTTTTCTTAATACTTATTTACTAACTCACTGGCACTATCGAACACGTAGGCTCATGGCCGCGCGGACATAAGCTCTCCATACATCCCTATCCTGAGCTAATGCTTTCCAATCATTCCCTGTATAATATATTTCCCTCAAATCATAGTTAATGTTATTCTCCCACCTCATTCTTGGTCTACCAACTTGGCGTTTTCCCTCTGGATTTCCTACAAGAAGCTTCCATGCAAGCTTTTCTCTCCCCATACGTGCAACATGTCCTGCCCATCGCAGTCTACGAGACTTAACTGTTCTTATTATATCTGGCTTCCTATAAAGACCATGTAGTTCATTGTTATGTAGTCTTCTACATTCACCTGTTTGTTCATCTCTCTTTGGTCCAAAATATTCCCTAAGTACTTTATTCTCAAATACTTGTAATTTCCTTTCCTCCCTTAAAGTAAGAGTCCGTGTTTCGCATCCATATAATATAACTGGTAGAATAACAGTCTTATATATTTTCAGTTTAACGTTTTTTGAAAGGAGTTGGAACATCAAAAGTCTCTGCAATGTATAATAGCACGCATTTCCACAATTGAGCCTATGTTTAATGTCTCTGTGCATCTCATTCCTATTTGTAATTATTGTTCCTAGTTATTTGAATTCAGCCACTTCCTCAAAATTTCCCTCATTTGTCATTAGCTGTCCATTTCCATTATATAATGAATTTCTACATGTGACCATATATTTAGTTTTATTGATATTTACTTCCAGTCCTAATACCTTAGACTTACTCAATAGTGTGTGCATGTTGTCCTTTGGCATCTCCTCGCTATCGGCCAATAATACATCATCAGTATAAACTAACAGCTTATTAATACCATTGAGATGTAGACCTTCCTCATCCTCTAATGATTTGAAGGCATGCTCTAGTACTAAATTAAATAGTAGAGGAGAGAGAGCATCTCCTTGCTTCAACGCATTCTGGATTTCAAAAGTGTCCGAAAAAGGTTTGCCTACACGCGCCCTACTCTTTGTGCCATTTAGATACATTCGTATAAGTCTATCTAACTTTCTAGGAATTCCGAACCCCAGCAGGATACTATATAACTTCTCCCTCTTAATTGAATCGTATGCCTTTTTGAAGTCTACGTATAGTTGATGTACAGTACCATTATATTCCCATTTCATTTCTAAAATGTGCCTTATACTAAAAATGTGATCTGTTGTAGACCTGTTTCATCTAAATCCACATTGATGATCTCCTAGAATCTCACCAATATAAGGAGTAAGTCTGCTTACTAATATATTTGTTACAATTTTGTACGAAGTTGAAAGTAATGAGATGCCCCTGTAGTTGTTTCAATCAGTTTTATCTCCTTTCTTATAAATTTGTACGATAATTGATTCTTTCCATTCATATGGAAGAGCTTATTTTTCCCAAATCATACTAGCAACCAGCGTATCTTGTCCATCAATTTTTCTCCCTCTGATTTTATCAGTTCTGCTGGGATCTCATCTGAACCTGATGCTTTATACATCTTCAATGTTTCTATCGCCATTTCAACCTCGAATGCACTTGGTTCTGCGACTAGCATTTCTGCCGTCTGTAAAACATCCTCCTCAATGTCTTGTTCTGTATGTACATTTAATAGCTGATTAAAGTAACTTTTCCATCTATTTAATATACTCCTTGATTCTGCAATCATATCTCCATTTTCATTCCGAATTATGTTTGATCTAGCCTGAAAACCTTTTTTCTCTATACTAATTCCCTGATATAATTCTCTAATGTTCCTATTTTTGCGTCCATTTCAAGATCATTAATCCTCTCTCTTAAATATTCCCTCTTTTTACTCTTTAATAGTCTTTTGGTTTCCCGTCTAATACTACCCAATTGCTCTAAATTTTTCTCATTTGGCTCGTGTAACCATTTCATTTTTGCTAGCGTTCTTTTTTTTACAATGTCGGCACATTCCTCATCAAACCATTTCTTGTTTTGCCTCTTTTTTAAACAACCAATGCTTTTAATGCTGACAATTTAATAGTATCTCTTATAGCCTCCCATTCTGTATTTATATCAATTTCTTCTTCGTTTGCAACATTGTCATCTGAAGTTTCCAGTACTTCAAATCTGTTATCAATTTTGATTTGGTATTCTTGCCGCATTTCATCATTTTTCAAGTTTTTTGATCCGAATTGCAGTCTGTACCTCTGACTGATCTAACATCGATGATGCTACTGTGCCAGCGTTTATCCACTAATGCATGATCTATCTGGTTCCGAGTTTCTCCACTGGGGACGTCCAGGTGAATATCCTTATGCTGAAATGTTGTGCTCTTAACAATGAGATTCTTTGATGTGGCAAATGTGACTAATCTAACCCCGTTGTCGTTACTATCTTCATGAAGACTGAATTTGCCTATTGTTGGTTTGAATATATCTTCCCGCCCCACTTTTGCATTAAAATTTCCTAACACAATTTTCATATGATATCGTGAAAGGCTATCAAATAAGCATTCTAATTCTTCATAGAACTCATCCTTGATCTTGCCATCTTTATCTTCTGTGGGGGCATGTACATTTACAATTGTAAAATCATGTTGTTTACCCTTTGGAATTATGTATGATATCCTAACACTAACAAACTTAATATCTCTGATAGCGGATAGGATCGTCCTTCTGACTAAAAAACCCGTTCCAAATGCAGGTCTTTCTGCACCCCCATAGTATAATGCAAAGCTTCCTGATTCCTGACTACCTACTCCTGGTCACCTAACTTCCTGTAAAGCGACTATATCCAAGGGCGATTTATCTAATTCCCGCGTTAATAGCTCTAGTGCCCCGCTATTGTATAAAGTCCTAACATTCCATGTTCCTAGGAACATTTCCCTGTGTTTGAGCTTTTGGCATGGGTTCCCTGAAGTAGTCCCCGCCCGGAGAACCGAATGGGGGACTATTCGACCTCCGGAAAATTTTACCCCAGTTGAACCCATGTCCGCATTTCTTGACGGTTGTATTTTTACGGTGAAAGATCGTCACTCTTTCGACCAAGGTACTTTTTTCGTCTGGCTTATCACCTTCGACCAGTCCGGCATCGGTAACTCTATCGACAGCAATGCTACCGCCGGCATAGCTCTCAGGATCATTTAAGCACGCAAGCCACTCCACCACGGCAAGGTAAATATACCATGGAGCTGATTTGTCTTAATAGAAAAGAAAAAGATATTCCCATCCATCCACTGTCCGGCACCGAACTAGTGCCGTCCAGCCAGTAATCAGACGCCTTGCCAGCTGAGCTAACTTGTCTATATTCAGTTATTTTGCCAATTTAAACGCACAATATTTCTTCGATGAAGATTTTAGACCTACGTTATCATGAATAATGTCATAATTAATTATTAAAGGTCCGTGAAATTCGCGAATTGCGATAACGCGAAATGTTATCAACTGCCCACATCCTGCTTTCTCGATGCTCTATGCAAGGAGGACAAAAAAGGAGATCAATTTACAAGACGATATAGAGGTAATATTTTATTTCCTCTACATGTACAAATCTGGTCTCTCCAAAGATCGTAAGGTCTATGTTCAGTATAAATTACATGAAAAACAAATTATAATTATAATTTTATATCACCCATTAAGAAATTATCGTAGTTCAAATTGTAATATAATTATGTCTTTTTAGTAAAACCAGTAATCTGACAAAAATGCAAGCATTGCCTAATTTTAATAAGGTAACAATGATATGCTGAGATGAGATTTTTAAGAAATATAGCAGGATATACTCTGCTGGATAAGAAAAGAAATGAAGATATAAGAAAGGAACTAAATGCGTTCAAACTTACAGACCGAATAATTAAATATAGGAACGACTGGAAAGAACATATTGATAGAATGCCAGAAGAGAGATTTCCAAAATAATTGCTAAATTATAAACCGCACGGAAGGAGGAATGTTGGACGCCCATACAGAAGATGGTCTGAACAATTTTAACAATTCTAGCTTTCATGAAACCGGAACGAGCCAACAGGCTTAATCCCTGGATGATGATGCTGATGATGACAATGATATTATTATCATTTATTATTATCATTATCATTATTATTATTTCAATTTTATTTAACACAGAAATTACTTACAAAATGCATAATTATTTGTTATATTGGATTATGTACCTGTAACATGAATTTTAACAAAATGTAACAAATACTGACCGATTGAACAACAATGGTCACGCGCAGTTTTAAGTCCTCCCCTTCCCCCTCCTTCAAATTTTGTTTCAATCAACAGTATAGTATTCATTGATTGTGAAGTGTGTAGATTGGTCAATTTCTGTTCAACTTAATAAGAATTTTCTTTAACGTTTGGTTTTGACTTCATACTATTGTCATGCCAAATCCAATGTGTCAGCCATAAGTAATACACGAATTCAGCAGTGAATATTTTTAATGATAAAAAATATTGATATATTGGTATAGTGAAAAAAATTCTGAAATATTAAAGAAAGGACACTCTGCTAAAACACATAGCCAATGCTACAAACATGTGAAATAAGAACAAATCAATTAATCGCCAATTTATTTTGCAGGATAATTTTTAGAGGCTAAAGAAAGTAATATATATATATATATAAAACTAAGTTCATTGTTGAGACTATGGAGGTATTCTTGAGTGTTGGAATTTCTACAAAAAAGCCAGATCATCCCAAAATGAGAGAGTGGTTGGCCAAATACAGTATACGAAGGGCAGTGGTGACTTGCCTTCAGAAAATCGAATTCGACATCATACATACATTGGAGGAAAAAAGTGGAAGTATTGAAATAAATAGAAACGAATAAAAAACTTTACATCATATATGATAAAACAACTGGCAAATCTGAGAACTGCACATTTAATATTCTGTTTCGTCTATTGGAGGACACGAATCAGCAAGGAATTTACCTAGCTGCAGTACTGTGCATGACAAAGCCACCGGTTGAACACGCACTGAAAGTATTGTGGACAATTTAAATAAATACGAAGTTGAGTGAGCCAATATGCTAGGGATTATCACTGAGCACGGTATGTGACACTACCCTAAAAAGCATAATGGGGTCAACCTTGCGCATATTCAATGCTGAGTCCATAAAATCAAGTTGCTGGGTCAGATTTGACAATGCACCCTACATGCTAATGCACCCTAGATGCTAAAACAAAAGCTGAATGTCTTAATACAAGAAAATAATAATTGTACCTTTTTTCTTCATGAGAAATATGAGAATGACACTGCAGAAGTTAGAATTTACCACGCCAGTACAAACTAGATGGAACACATGGTTTGAATCTGCAAGTTATATACATTAATGTCTTGACATACTGGAATTCATGGAGCAGATAGGTGAATAAAATAATGTCATGAAGTTTCTTAAAATGTAAGTCCCCACTTCTTGGCCATCACAAGTTCAGTGTGTTGCTGATAACTGCATTCGATCTTTTAATTTGTGTACCTTTTTTTTTAAGTTAACAGTTATCCCACAGCTCGCGTTCTTCATTCCAAACTAAAGGTTATGGAGAATATGCTTGATTTATTAATTAAGAAGGCGTTCTTGATAAAACTCGTAACTTTGTTCTAAGAGGTGACGACTCTCAAACCTGAAGTGGAGAACCAGTTAAAAACTACTGCACAAAAGAGTCTTACAAAGCTGAGAAACTTGATTTTACGGAATAACCTTTAAAATTGGTGTTTGCAATAGTTAGTAAATTATTTAATCCCAGGACACCCAGTAGTCAAATTCTCAATGTTTATAATATCTGAAGAAATTGTAGTGTACAACTGCCATTGAATTTTCTATATTCTGAGATAGCTATGTTTTCTTCAATGTCTCATAAAATATGTGTTGAGACGATCGAAGTGTGCCCATGTAGGCGTTTACAAAGTTATTTCCTCTTTGAGTAAACAGTATACAGTGTTCGTCACGACATATCTTGAAGCTTTCAGGTGTTCAGCTTCAAATGTGGACTCAGAAAGATATTTTCCTCAGTACGGTGTTGTGGTTAGTGATCGAAGTTAGTGGATGAAGCCGAGAATACAGAGATACTCACCATGATTGTTTCTTCCTTAATTACAAATGATTTAGTGGCTAGGATTAAAATGTTGTATATATTAGTATATTAAAATCTATATAAATTATACAACCTAAAGGTTGACCCTGTTCATAAACATCGATGTGTTGAAATATTAAAACGAATTTTCCTTAAAAATAAAACCATTTTTACGGATATCTATTAATATCCAATTAAAAATTAAAGATGAATTAACAAGATACAACATTCGTTAATGCATTCTACTGGTAAGTATAGTATTTTAGATAAGATAAATAAGATGTTGAAGCGTGCGTAAATAAAATACAGGTCAACAGTCATTTCGCTGTATCAGAATTTGAGGTCTTTTTATAGTAATTCGCATACCCTGATTCTAAAAATGAAGCCTGTATAATTTCATCACATACCATTTCCTTGAAAATGAATATCTTCAATTTTCATTTAATTCACTATCAGTAATGTGAGAATGAACGATTACACCATTATAACAATGCCACCTATTAGAATAAATCTATTTAAAGGATCTAGTTGACTGTTTTAAGGCAGATGGCAGCACATCCTAAGCTGCTTATACCATTTTGTATTGTGAATTCATCTATACAGGCCGTAATAGTTGTTCTATAAAGCAAGAAATTAACAAAAATATTACCAATTTGTTATATTTATCATTATGTAATTCAGAACAGAATAATGTTCTGTAAATAATCCAAATTCATTTTGCTGTATTTATGGTAGTTTTGCACCGCGTCGGTGCTGGATCGTACCAATGTTGTTGATAATTACCCTGAGTTGAAAACATAGATTGCTCAAATTAACAAATCTTTGCGCGGGCCCATAAAAGACAAAGATTAATTCACCTTTCCTTAATAAATTGTTAAGCATGTAATATATTGTAAGCTATACAGACTACAATCGTGGAAGTTTCAAGGAAAGAGGAAATCATATTCGCTTGAGAAAGCTTTGGAACTTTATACACATATCTGACATGACTATCTACTAAATCAATAGACAGAAGTTAACTAAAAGCAGATAACTTATATTTAATAAGAGTAAAAACACAGTCAGATATAACATTCAAATAATAAAAGATACTAGCTTGACATTGAAAAATAAATTGAGAAAAGAAACAATAACCTCATCGGTCATCTAAACAAAATTCGATGACAACAATAATAATGAAACATACGTACACTCTTTCGCTTACACTAGCTGCGCCAAGGGCTAGGGTACACGGTCCTTGTAGCCCTACCCTGGCTTAAGGGACCAATAAACAAAACAAGTTCCTCCGAGCTATATCGACTTGACTCCTGGGTTAATAAACAGATGATGACCTCGATGTTAGTAAGCGCAGCCAATTTCAGGGTTCACTAGGAGAGGGGAGGATGCGCGATAGCACACCGCGCATAAAGGAAGGGGAGTATGTAGGAGAGAATTTGGCGCTGTTTACTAAGTTCACAGAATAAATGGAGACACGATGACGTATAGGTTGCGCAGTATGACGTAATCCACGTATCGAAAACTTGATTTCGCTACAGTTTTATTGTTAGAAAAGCAAAGAAAAAAGCAATCACATTTCTAATAAAAGCCCACAAGGCGTACTTCGGTATCGAACTAGGAGATCAATCGAAGTCTTGGGCTCCTCATACTTATAGAGTGACTTACAAAGTTGGATAAAGGGGAAGAAAGAATCACTAAGTTTTGCAATACCAATGGTGTGGCGTGAACCTCAAATTCACAGTACTGACTGTATTATCGCCTCACTATGATGGTTGTCCATTTATATAAAAGCGGGTGTCGCGCGACTATGCTTGACAACGAATAACATGCGGAATTATTATAGTAGCAGTATTCGCCATCTTTCTATTTAATTATACATAACAGCTACGGGGAAACAAAGCGAGCCGCTGGACAACCATCACAGTGAAGCTATAATACTATTGCATAATTCAACGTGAAGGGTTTAATAAAAGAACCAAAAGGATTTATGTACCTAAACATTCCATCTGCTGTGGGAACAGTGGCATATGGCTCTGGTATTACTATACCTAAGCCACCTACAGACAGTAGTGGATTTATTCCAGATGCAGACAATAACAGTGATTCATCATCATCATCATTCCTGAAACATCAAAGCGAAACAGCCATTATCACAAGAGATGCAGCAGAGCTGTTGGGTTTCAGACTACTGGAAACAACTTACTTGCACCGGATATTCATAAATGTATTTCTACAGGAACAGAGAAAAGCATCTCTTGCAGTACTTCAGTGATGAAGAAAAGCTACTTTAAAATTTCGGACTTAATAAACAAACTAGGTTCTGTTAAATATGATCCAAATGACTGGAGACAATTAATTGATTCTAGTAAAATAAGTGTTAAGTGTGTGTTGGTACACAGTGTTAATGCTCTGTCTTCAGTTCCACCAGTACACTCAGTGCAGCTCAAGGAGAATTATGATAGTTTGAAGAATGTTTTGGTGAAAATTAAGTATGGTGAACATCAGTGGTTGTTGTGTGGATATTTGAATAAATCTATTTCATATTAGGCCAAAAATACATGTTTTTATGCGAGTGGGATAGTAGAGCAAGAGACACATATTAGACCCAAAGATAATGGTCCAAAAGAGAAAGTTTAACAGCCTAAATTAAAGAAGGAATCATTGTGGGTCCACAAATCAGAACTCTAACTAAAGGGAGAACATTTGAAGCTACTGTGACATCTAAAGAGAAAGACGCTTGGATGCATTTAAAGAATTTATGTACAATTTTCTAGGAAACAATAAACATCCTGATTATGTGAAAATTGTGAACAACATGCTACAGAAGTTGAGAAAATTAGGGTGTAATATGGCTCTCAAACTACAAATTACACTTTCTGTTTTCACATTTGGACGTATTTTCTGACAACCTGAGGGCAGTCAATGAGGAACAGGAAGAGAGGTCCACCAGAATATACAAGAGATGGAGAAAAGATACCAAGGACGATGGAATACTTCAATAATTGCAGATTACTGCTCAATTCTGAGTAGGGAATCAACAACAAAACACAAGACAAAATCCAAGAACCAAGCATTCTATACTAAACGAACAAGATTTTACTGACGTGCTGTTTATAAAGTGAATGGAAATGTGAAATATTTAATAAAAAACTTACAAGTTAATTTATAAATCATAATTATATAAGTTTTCGAAGAAAATATGTGAATATTTTATTCTTAATTTGTCAACAAACCTGATGTGATGGAGAAAAACGAAAGTCATTTTTTAATAAGATTTATTAAGGATCACTTTCAAACGTAAAACAGCTCTCAACATGTTTTTATTTGTAGACCTGTGAAATTATTTAAAAAAAAGATAAATCCAATAATTTCACATGAGAATTAAAAAAGGTTTAAATAATCATCATCATCATCATTATCCGGTATCATGGCAGCTGCCGCCGTCTTCTGGAAACCAAACGCCATTCCTCTCTGTCCATCCATTGATCTTCATCCAATCCTCTCATATTCATAGCCGCTTGTACACCTTCTACCCAAGTTTTCTTCGGTCTCCCTCTGTTCCTCCTTTCCATTGGGATCCATTCCATAACAATTTTATGCAATATTTGCTCTGGCATTCTTTTGACATGGCCATACCACTGTAATTATTTCTTTTCTATATTGTCTATGATGTCCGGCTCCTCTTCTATACCCATAATTTCCCTTATTTCTTTATTTCGTATTCTATCCATTCTGTATTTTCCAGTTTATCTTCTTAAAAACATCTATTTCCATACTTAAAGGTTTAAATAAACTTAAAATTAGACATTTCAAATACTCTAAGCGTAATTTCGACTAACTTAAATTTTCATAATTATGTTTCAATGCCAGTCATATTTATCTTAAAAATAGCTTTGATGTTGGTGAAATTTGATCTGAGTACAATATTAACCTGCTGAAAACTTGCTGAGACCTACTGTAGGATATCGATCATTTACACAGTGCAATTAATGTAAGTACCCACATATAACAAGTAGGAATTGTGTGCAGTATATATAGAATGGCACAAAGAGTAGGGTGCGTGTAGGCAAACAGTTTTAGATACTCTTGAAATCCATAATGGGTTAAAGCAAAGAGATGCACTATCTCTTCTACTATTTAAATTTGTACTAGAGCATGCCATTAAACTTTGAAGGCCTATAATCAATGGTATTAATAAGCTCTTATTTTATGCTGATGATGTTGTACTATTCGGCAATAGCGAAGATATACTAAAGGCCAACACGCACACACTATTGATTAACGCTAATAAATTGTGACTGGAAGTAAATATCAATAAAACTAAATATATGATCACACATACAAATTCATTATGTAATGGAAATGGACAGCTAATGACAAATGAGGAAAATTTTGAGGAAGTGGCTGAATTCAAATACCTAGGAACAATAATCACAAATATGAATGAGATGCACAAGGAAATTAAACATTGGCTCAATTCTCTATTATGCAATACAGAGACTCTTGATGTCCCAACTCCTTTCAAAAAAACGTTAAACTGGAAATATATAAAACTATTTTTGTACCAGTTATATTATATGGGTGCGAAACATGGACTCTTACTTTAAGGGAGGAAAGGAGAGATTACAAGTATTTGAGAATAAAGCACTTAGGAAAATTTTTGGACCAAAGAGAGATGAACAGACAGGTGAATGGAGAAGACTACATAACAATGAACTACATGGTCTTTATAGGAAGCCAGATATAATAAGAACAGTTAAGTCTCGTAGACTGCGATGGGCAGGACATGTTGCACAAATGGGGAATGAAAGACGTGCATGGAAGCTTCTTGTAGGAAAACCAGAGGTAAGACACCCAGTTGGTAGACCAAGAATGAGATGGGAAAATAACATTAACTATGATTTGAGGGAAGTAGATTATACAGGGAATGATTGGAAAGCATTAGCTCAGGATAGGGATGTATGGAGATCGTATGTCCGCGCGACCATGAACCTACGGGTGCGATAGTGCCAGTGAGTTAGTTAATTAAGTAATGAAAATGTGAATCAGTATAAATTATTTAAATAAGTGTCAAATTATACAACAATATGCAAAAGGCAATAACTTGCGGTTATGCATGATTTGTTTTCATTGCCGACCGACACGTTTAAATAAGCTCGCATAAGAAATTGAGTTTTTCCAATTCAAGGATTAACGAAGAAAGATAAATTTCGCAAAATCGGACCATAAATTGCTGAGAAATTCGCTTAGTTTTCGCAGTTTCTGGATGATGTACTTTTTCATACCGTTTCTTGAAGTGTATGATATTAAAGTTAAAATTGATTGAAAATAAAAAAATTATCTCGTTATTTATTGCATGAAATTCGTACAGCCTATGTGAAAATAAGTAAGTATATTTGCTACTGATGAGGACATTTAGAGATGTTTATCTTCATCGTGAAAAATGTTTCTAAACGACACCTAGAATTATTTTCACTCTTCACTCTTGCGGTATCAAACGTGTCTGCGTACACTGATTTTAGCGCGGTAAGAGTAATGGAGAAGAAAGGGGTCAGTCACCCGGTCACGGGTCAGGGTCGCTTCGGTGGCGCCAGCTTTAGTTGCCCTCAAGGCGTCTGCTGTGTACCAGAAACCCGGTAGCAACTCTTGTCCGTCCACAATAAAAACCGTTGTCCACAAAGTTGTTGCTAAATGATATTCCGGAGCTTCCACTCACAGGTGTTTCCATTCCAGCTGATATATGCGAAAAAATACAGTTTTATTTATAAATTCTGCGACTACGTACGTAATACTTTAGTAGAGTCCTGGAAGGGGCTCCGAAAGTTCTGTTCACTGCGTCTTATGATAAAGGTTAAGAGAGGGGAAGATAGGACGTTAGGATCCATAATTTTAGCATTCGGTATGAGAAAGAGATAGGGTGACTAGTTCTACGTTCCTTTCGACTTTACCCTAAAAATACCTGCTATTCATGTTATAAGAAGCTGACGAACCTCATAATCAATGTGAACACGACTGGGAACAAACACGGGACGTGCAGCCCATAGTCAGACATGTGTTAATTCAATACAATTCATATCACTTTTAAGTTAATAATTATTATATAATTTAAAATGGTATTGTTGCCACATCAGTAGAACAATAGAATTCCCAAACAGATTATTCATTACAAACCACTAGGACGAAGAAATGTAGGAAGAACCAGTAAAATATGGACACACCAATTCTAGCAATTAGACCTTAAGGTCTAATCCTTGGTACTGATGATGATGACCAATTTATACAAATTTTGATTACTATTAACTAAGACAATAAATATAATGATATACAGAATCTTCTTGGCGATAACAAAATAATATTATCAGCAACCCAATCACGAAACGAAAACATTTAAAAAGCGTTAACGCGTTTCAATAGCTAAGCGATCATTATCAAGGCTATCAAAACGCGTTGACTCTTTTTAAATGTTTTGTTTGGTGATTGTGTTATCGATAATAATGTGTAGCATAAGACAATTGTGTTTAATAGCAAGCATTTCAAAATAATTCAATTTGCATTATTTCATTGATCCTCTTAATATCTCAATAGGCGTAATCTAATATTATGTTAGATCTATATTATTATTATTATTATTATTATTATTATTATTATTATTATTATTATTATTATTATTATTATTATTGTTGTTGTTGTTGTTGTCAGTATTTCGGGCAAGTTATTTTGGCAATGTTTTTGTATTTATAATTACTGTCTTATTATTATTAGTTTGTACTTTTAGAACAATAAGATTTTTTACTTTTTACTTATATTATTATTAGCTGAGGAGCAAGGTATTCAAAAAGAGAAAATAAGAAATACTGTCGCACGAGAAAAAAATAATATCACATATTCAATAGTAGACTATATAAGATATAAGCAATTAACTTGATGTGGGCATGTACGACGATTGCAAGAAAAAAGGTTACTCAGAAAAACATTGGAATGGTGTCCACTTGGAAGAAGAAGGAAAGGAAGTCCTCGAAAGTCATGGATGCGAGAAATAAGAATAAGAACTACAATGAGAACAAGAGGACTGGAGCGCATGGAATTTATGGATAGAGGCGAGTGGAGAAAGAAAATAAAACTTTAGGCACAGAAAGATGTGTAAACATTAAAAATCTGTATGTAAATGAATGATTATTATTATTATTATTATTATTATTATTATTATTATTATTATTATTATTATTATTATTATTATTATTATTATTATATTTAACACTCTCTCATCCATCATTACTAATTCTGAATCCAATTAAATTTATTCTACAGAAAATAAATTGTATTCTTGAGTATTTATGTGGAGCTTTCCATCATGTCATTGAATGGCGATATTTTCAAGCTCTTCTGTTTTCTTTCGCATTAAAGTGTTTAGTTCAGTAGGAACCTGTAAGAGCTTAGAAACGTCGATCAGAATAGAATAGCATGATACAATACCAAAAAACATTAAATTATAAAAAAATATCCTTATCCGTCTGGTTTTACTTTTAGATTTTTTTAGTGATATAAATTATCCTGATATGGATTATTTCAGGAGGCGACAGAGAAAAGATGTAAACAAAAATAGAGCACAAACAGTTTCAGATGAACATAAACCCTATCTATTCAAGAAGGTGATTAAAAACAAAATAAATACACATTAATGCATCTGGTTTTTAAGCGGTAGAGATTTGTTTGTTTAACAACAAGTATATATTCCTATGTAAATTCAAGCCGTATGGAAACATGAGAGGGACAAGTCCTCCGGAAGCCGTGGATCCAGAGTATGAAGATTTCCGGCCTCGTAAAACAACCTCAGTCCCGCGCCATGGCCGAGTGGTTAAGGCAAGAAGCTTTGGCGCAAGCTACGGGATTTGCACTGGTTCGAGTTTCCATGGGGGAAGAAATGTTCTCATGGAATTTCGGCAAATATGAGACAGTGCTCATCCAGCATCGTGAGGCATTTGGGTAGCTACAATAAGTAGCGGTTCCAGGTTGGGAAGACCAGTTATAACGGCTGGGGGATTCAACATGCTGACCACATGTCACCCCTACCTCTGTGATTGACACATGTAAATGTGAGGCCAGCAGCCGGAAGGTAGGCCAAGAGCATTCTACCTGTCGCGCTTGGAGTTTTAAAATAACCTCAAGCCTAAATGAATGTATCTGAAGACAAATTAACCGGCTATCTCCATCCAAGTAACACCTTGCTTGCCTACCAGATGTCTGATTGAGGCGATGTTCTGACCACATCTCAACTCACTGAAATGTAACGAATTGGGTTGGTCAAGAAACTCCACTAGGGACCTATGGGGTATATATACATACATACATACATTTAACTCCATATCGCGACAGGACTACAAGACCCTTGGCCTACCAGCCAGCTGCTGACCTCACGTCCACTTGTGTAGATACAGACATGGACGATAATCCAGCCAGTGCGCAGTGTTAGGGTGACATGTGGTAAGCATTTCGGGCCTCCCAGCCGTTATAGTTAGTTTTTACAACCTGAAGCCGTCTCTTATTGTAGGTATCCAAATGCTTCACGATGCTGGGTGGGCAACGGTCCCATACAGGATGAAATTCCATGAGAAAACTTATTCCCCCCTGGAGATCCGAAACAGCGTAAGTCCCGTAGCTCTGCGCCAAAGCATCTTGCCTTAACATTCGGCTACGGCGCGGGACCTATGGGTTGACCTGGTAATTTCTATAAATACATTTTTTTGGCAGTGTTGTTTATAATTTATATTTTAATTAAAATTGGGGCTGGAAAATATATTCAGTCCAAAATTTGGCAAATTTAATCTTATTTAGTTGAAGTTAGTAACGACAATGGGGATATATTAGTCATCTTTGCCATGTAAAGAATATCATTGTTAAGAAGCACAAGATTCCAGCATAAGGACATTCATAAAAATACACTTAGATATCTACAAATGACAAAACGCGAAACCACATAGATCATGTATTAGTAGATAAGCGCTGGCACAGAAGTTAGATCAGCGGAACAGATTGCAATTCGTATAGTAAGATGAGGTAAAGGGTGGGAAAATAACAGAGAATGAGTATCGTTTTTACGAGATAAATGAACACTAAAGATGACATATGAAAAAATGGGAATTAAAAAACTTGAGAAATTCTACACTGCGGCTAGAATAGCAGATCAAAACTGCATGCTAATAGATTTTAAAATATGGAATGTTCAAATAGAATGTTCAAATAGAAAATGGAAAACGGAAGAAAAAACTGGTTATAAATAGAAAATGGGGGACATTAAGATATTAAATTGTCTGTATCAGAAAGGGTTAGATTGTTTTAAAATGAGACAAATCAAGATAATGGTTAGATGTGGAACGTGCCGACTTTGTAAAGGAAGCTAGGAAAAATGAATTGGTTGCACGAGTCAAATGAGGTAAATTTAGAACAATTGGATAATGTTAGAAGGAAACCACTGTTTTAAAGAGTAAAAAAGAGGGAACATTTGAGAGCAAAGATTAATTATCTCGAAATGAACGTAAAAAATAGGACACATCAAAGATATTTATAAGCAGGAATTAGGATAGAGAAGGTAGAAGAAGAAAGAAAGGAACAAGGGTGTGAGGCTACAACAAATATAATTAGGAATGAAAATTGGATTATAATTGCAGGTTTAGGAATATATTAAATAGATAAAATAATTACTAGCGAAGATGGTCTTGATCTTTCCACCGATGTTTTGGTCTTCCTTGGTCCCTATGTCCAGTTGGGGTATATTGGAATGCCAATTTTTTAAGTCTATTTCTTGCCATTCTCCTCAGATGATTTTTTCCATTCTTGTTGGTATCTTTGTATATCTTCATTTAAACTTGTTACTCCAAGTTTTCCTCTGGTAAGAGTGTTCCTTTGGTGATCCAGTCTATTAACTCCTAACAATGATCGTAAGAAGCGCATTTGGCTTACTTGAAGTTTATGAGAGTTTCATATATAGCCTATATATATATATATATATATATATATATATATGTGTGTGTGTGTGTGTGTGTGTGTGTGTGTTTACCACATTTTAAATGAAAGAAATCTAGAAGTAGATGGTGGGTTCAGACGACAATTATTCAATAACATTTTCATAACATTCTCAGTAAAATGCGAGATAATGATAAAAAAACAATTATTCTAGTATTACATGGAATTGAACCCAACACAGTTTGATGAAATAGTCAATCTTGTGTACCCTTTTGTTATCTTTATATGATTTATGTTTTTTTGCCATAAATACGATTGTTTAACTTCGCGTCAAATCACTCCATTTCTCTTCTTTTGCTTCCCTCTGCAATGCCATATATTTTTTCCCGGTGAAAACTTGGAGTTTGCGTTAGGAATGATCATGTTAATGTTAACGTGAATGGCTCCATTAAATAAGACGATTGGAACCTTTTGCGTTTGCATTGTATTAACATTATGATCAATGTAATAGGTGATCATAAATGTGAACTACGCCCAGTAATTAATCAAGAATGAGGTGGGAGAATAACATTCAGCATGATTTGATGGAGATAAATTATAGAGAGAATGATTGATAAACATGAGCTCAGGATCGGGATGTAAGTAGAGCTTATATCCGCGAGTTCATGCACCCCCGGGTTGGATTGTTACAGTGTGTTAGTGTCGTATACAGTGTCACACATGTATAAAACTTGGAACGGACACCATCTCAAGGAAGTAATTTCTGGAATTTTGCTCGACCGAAAAATTCCATTAATTTTCAATAAAATAAAAATGTATATTTAATCATAGGCTAAGTTATAGTTTAAATTAGTAAATAAAATACTAAAGTAAATAAATATGTTATTATATTAAACTCAATCTACAGTAAAAGTGATTATAACTATTTATATGTAGAGTATGTTTGTGTTACTTCAGAGGTGGTCTGGTATTGTGCTGATCATTCATCCAGGTCCTTATGTAGTCAGAAAATATGTGTGATTTTTTATTTATATACAGAATTTTAATATTTACACATCTTTCTGTGCCTAAAGTTTTATGTTTTGTCTCCACGGAGTTAAAAATCCTTTCCCGACAGGTAGTGTCCTTTTAGGGTCCGTGTGGCGTGGGGCGTGCAAATGTGCCAATTAATCGTCACAACTCCCCATTCAATAAAGTATGGTAATTCATTTATAATTAAATAAATTCAATAAAAATACAAAGGGTGAGGTTAAACTAAAGTAGAAAGTGTTAGAACATCGCATAGTTATAGGGCTATATAAATATCATATTTCTCTTGATATGGGCTAATTTTTAAATATGCCACATTAATTTTTAATTACATAGGCCTATATCATCATCATGTATCAGACACGAAAATGAGTCTAATGTTAATCCATTTCGGGTCCAGCAAGAAAGGGCCAAGAATCATGTGTGTGGGCGTCCAGATCATCTTCGTTCTTGAAGGTATTGCTGGAGCATTTCTTGATGTGTCCTGTGTCTTGCATTCCAGTTAATATTTTATTTAATGATAGTTCAAGATGCATTTATTATGCTTGTAAAGTTTTATTCTTGCTTACAATATTTACGACTAAAATCTGTAGAGGGATTTATGAAGAAATAATTATTTATCTTTGAAGTTCTAAAATGTTAAACTTATTCTGATCTGGATGCGAAACGCCTAAAACTTTTGTTCAAAAGTTTATGTCAGGTTTCTTTTATCACATGCCGAATATCTTTGACATATAAACCACAACTTTAATTCCCTCCCAGAGGAAGTAATCATGATTTTTATGCCCTTAAATTCAATTGACTCCGGCTGGGTTTAAACCTGCGTTCGATCAAGATATATCTTGAAATCATCTCTATATGCGGTGATTTTCAATAACTGTTTTGAATTAATGCATTTGCATTTAAATAGCTTAGTTAAAAAAAATAAATGTGACATTGAAGTCTCGGACCCCGAGACCAACAAAGTGGTATGTGCTACAGGATTCCGGAGGACCTCTGATCTTTTGCTTGATAAGAAGTGAGGAGTTGAAACTAGTTTTATTATAAGTAGACATACTGTTATTTTACTATGACACAGTATTTTTCGTTGGAGGGCAGCACTTGTTGTTAGAATTAACATATACTGCTTTTAAGCACATTACAGCTACAAGTTTCCTAACTTAATTTATTTATCCGCTCTCTTTGGAATTTGCAAAGTGACCGTTGGATGGCCATCTAAGTTTGCTTAACACCAGGAAATTATATACTACATTCAAGAGAAACTGTTTTTGTGAGCATATCCTGTAGAGAATTATGCGGTTTATCGATTACACTTCGCTATGTGTAGTCTTAGGTTCTCTCTCAAAACAAAACACAAGCCTAGAAAAATATTATGTACTCATTTTTAGATTTTTAGCTGGGTTCGGTGAACTACCGACCAGTGATCGGTTCTGGATTCGATGTTCGTAGGTTTAAAGTCGACCATCTTATACATTTTTCGGGGCGTAAAATTGTTTGTATGTCTTAAAGCCGTGAATATCAGAACCTGAATGACTATCCGCCAGTTATCGGATCCTTCATCATGAGACAATTGGGTAACTATTATAGTTAACAGATCTAATTTGAGAAAATCTGCTATAACGGCTGTGGGGTCCGACATTCTGGTTATAAATGTCACCCCTTTACTAGTTGGATTATTATTATTTTTATTAGGAATATTCCACAATACAGTGTTCCTCCTTCAACCCAAAGTGATTTGTCGTCAAGGGTCCTGTCTAAAGCATCTTCTTCCCTCAAATCTCTAGCTTCCATACTTCTCTTCATTCCATCTATCCAACGTTCTCTAGGACCGCCTCTTCCATTCCTTCCATTAGGTGGATTATTATTCACTTCCGTAATTAATGCAAACAGATGTCAATCTAGGAGCCAAAGATCTTCTCAGACTGCCATAACTTAAAAGGAAGTTGTGATTATAGTTTTTTATAGAGTTCATAGATATAATGAAGGAAGTTTAGAAAGTGGAATTTGTCAAAGTCATATGCAGAAATACGTGTAAATTTAGTTGCAACGGATTCTCAGCTTGTGGTCTGTGTAGACAAGTCAGACGGGTAATGCAACTATTTAATCAAACTCACATTTTGATATCACGACAGCACAGCACAAACTGACCTTACATACATCTGCTATATTCACGTTTTCTTAATTCAACAATTAGCAAATTCTAGAATTACTCTTTATCACCAATAAGCAGTTTTTTTATTTCGTTTTAACGTTTACGTAGAATCATATATATATAATTTGTTGAACATGTGACGCAACACATACAGGGGTCATGATCTGCTTGGAGTTATGTGATTAAGACCTCCTGATGTGGGGGCGTTACACAGAATAGAATTAATCAATAGATAAATTGAAAAAAAGAATTATCTGAACGATGACCACGATTTTAGAATTTTGATACTTTTCCACGAAACTAAAAACTTGAAAATGTAATGGATATAAAATCAAGATGCACTACCAGTGGCGATGTATGGAAGTGAGGCCTGGGTCCTGCAGGCAAAAGAAAAAGTAAAATTCAGGCAGCGGAAATGAGATTCCTACAGGCTGTGAAAGGTTGTACAAGAGAAGAACATATTAGAAATGAGAATATTAGAGAGGAACTAAAAGTACAACCACTTTTTCAACAAATAGAAGAACACAGGAACAATTGGAAGGAGCATCTGCAAACGGTGACAGAGGATAGGATACCAAAGATGGCACTGATGTATAATCCTTTAGGACGAAAATCGGTGGGAAGACCAGAAAGCGTTGGGCTGAACGGATGTGAGATCGGAACAGGCAAAGATCTAATTCGTGAAGGATGATGATGATGATGATGATGATGATGATAAAACCAAGATTCATGTTCAGAATTTATGTTTGTAACTGAAATGGAGAGAAACTCGACATAGATAATAATAATAATAATAATAATAATAATAATAATAATAATAATAACAACAACAATTCATTCATTTTGAGAATTTTCCTCATCATTAAGGGTTTTCTCCAATCAATCTTAGTAACTAACATGAATTAAAAATCAATAAGTAAATATAAATGACTACAGACTTATAGACTATCAGTTTGCAACAAACATTTACAAATTTCCCTTAATTAAAGTTCTCCATCATTCTCTGTCCTTTGATGTCTGGGCCAGCTCCTCGCTCATCGTAAAATATGAAATACTAAAAAAAACCGAATCTTAAGCCTAGGAAACAATGGATTTACGGAAAACAAACAAGCACAAGCAGCCTAAGAAAATGAATATACGATGTTGATATATACAAGGTATTTCAACTAAAGTGGACAGATAATGTTAATAATAATAATAATAATAATAATAATAATAATAATAATAATAATAATAATACTTAATACACGCTTTCCACTTTACAGCAGTTCACCCTTGATTCCTGCTTTCCAGAGATTCCTATCTTCCCATTGACCATCTTCCATACCTCTCTTCATCATGGCATCATATATTCCCTCATACCATGCTCTTCTACTTCTCCCCCTCTTCCTTCTGCCTGGTACCATCCAATCCAACACCTGTTTAGGCCACTGGTCTTCCGACATCCATTGTACATGTCCATACCACTGTAGAGATCTCTTTGTTATCCTATCGATAACAGTTTCTTGTGCATCCATTTCTTGTCTGATATATGTATTTCGAATATGTTGTAGCATGGATATTCTCATACTTCTCCGGAAGGATATTTCTACACAATCCACGAAAATATGTTTATAAGGAGGAAAGAGAGAGAGAGAGAGAGAAGAGAGAGAGAGAGAGAGAGAGAGAGAGAGAGATTAGTTTCCACTTCATTGAATTACCGTTAAGCGAATTAACAATAAGTAATGATTCCTGCCGCCCGCGTCGGATGAAGTAGAGTTTCAATCTGCATCTGGAATTTTCTTTCGGCCTCACTGCATACCCGTTTTGCGAAATACAGTTTCGTTTAACAAATATTTGGCGTGCGACATCTATCTGACAGCTAAACAGCGCACTGTAAAATCTTAAATTAGTTTAAGATCTGAGACTGATTGTGTACGTATCTTTCACAGGTAGCGTTCTGAATTTACGAAATAATGATGGCTAAATCGTATGTATCATTGTCATTCAATGAAAAAGTGAAAGTGATTGAAGGTAAAGAAAAACAAACTCTCAGTACGCGGAAATAATGACTAAATTTAAATGTAGAAAAACCCAAGTTTATGAGATTTTAAGACACAAAGAAAAAATAATCAATAAATGGATGCAAGGAAATGGTCAAAATGAAGAGGGAAAAAATCAAGGAATCAAACAGGCGTGGGAGTGATTTACAAGTCCACGATCAAAACATCTCCTAATTTCCGGACCGATGCTCCAAAGCTAAGCTCTAACTGTTGCTATATCGCTAGGGAATAACGACTTCAAGACATCTTCAGGTTGGTTGTGGACAGTTTTAAAAGACGGCACAATGTACTGTGGAATGAAATTTGCGGGAAATCAAAGGATGTGGACAAAATTATAGTTAGGGCTGTTTCTTCGCGCGTTACCATCGAAGTCGTTCTTACTTACTATACTTTACTTTCCAATGACAGCTGAACTACAATTAACCCAAGGTACATAAAAAGGCATATATGTTGCTCTATTATCTAAGATCGGTTAATAAGTTTTTGTTTTCTTTATAATGCGGAATGTTGTCTAATGTGGAAAAAATTGGTCCCATTTGATTCCGCTTTGAACAAGTTTTACTGTATATATTTATTAACCATCAGCAGTTTTTTTACCCAAGGCAGGTGCCAAGACGGCTTTTACGAATAGTAATTCAAACCAAATGGACAAATAAATATTAAAACAAAACAAAGCTAATTGTCACTGGCCCTAAGTTCATTGTTAAAAGTTGTTTGTCGTATATCACGTGCCGATATGTACTTTGATAAATGTCTCCATCGCCACGATCGGTATATTATTGTTTCAACTTGTTCGTTGCAATAATTTTGATTGAATAACACGTGTCTCTTGTGCTTTGTTCCCAGTTTATAATGTCGAGTAAAAAGAAAGAAAAATAATCAGTACCGAAGAGAAAAAAAATAGTGTTGCCGCTTAAAGTAGAAATGAAGATGCTTGACCGTTTATACGCTTGGTGGGTCGTTTGCGTCTATATCACGCTGTTTCAATGTTAATGAATCAAGAAATCCGAAGACAAAATAAGGAATTTTATCGCAGAATTCACAGCTGAATATCAATCTGAACTGAAAGACCTTTAAAAAGCAGCAAAACAGGGGGAAAAATACTAAGTTCTTTAAGCCCTTGCCTAAACCTGGCAGTAATAATTAATAGAAATTGTTCAAAATCTCTCATTCATTTATTTTATTTTGTTAATTTTTATTTTATTCTGTAACCTTGGAACGTATCCCCTATATACCCATACAAATTACCATTCCATATTCGCGGTTTCTGTATTCGCGGCATATTTGCTGAACATATCCCCCACGAATAATGAGCTTTTACTGTATAGATTCTACCCGTATAGATTCGGCCTGATTGCACATCCGTTATGCGAATCACAGATACCTGTCTTGCAAATAACAATTGCGCTATAAAATCATAAATTGGTTAAGTTGTGAGACCGAACTTTCACAGATAGAGTTCTGAATTTACTGAATAAAGATGGCTGAAATGTACGTATCATTGTGATTAAGCGAAAAAGTGTAAGTGGTTGAAGATAAATCTCCAAACATTTCCGGACCGATGCTCCAAAGTCAACTCTAGCTCTTGTTAAATCCCTAGGGAATAACAATTTCAAGGAATCTTCAGGTTGGCTGGACTGTTTTAAAAGACGATAGAATGTAGTGTGGAATGAAATTTGCGGGGAATGAAAGAATGTGAACGAAAGTGTAGTTACTGAGCGACAATCGAAACTGCATACTTGAATTTCAGGATACGCAGCTAAGAGACATTTTTAAGGCTGAAGTAATGCGACTGTTTTTTTCGCGCGTTACCGTCGAAGTCGCTCACACATACTATACATCACTTGCCAACGGCAGTGGAACTACAATGAATCCAAGGTACACAAAAAGACATATACGGTAGTATATAATCTAAGATTAATAAAGTTTGCTTTTTTATAATGCGGAATTTTGTCCAATGTGGAAAAAATTGGTCCCATGCGATTCCGCTTTGAGCAAGTTTTACTGTATTTGTGGAAGAGAAGACTGTATAGCTTTAATTCTTCCAAAATAAATAAAACTGAATTGTCGTGAAGTAAACTGTTCGTCACGCAGGAACTGCATAAACTTAGCGGACTCCTCTTCAGTAGAATTTATGGTCTATTTTGTTAGTTTACACAATACGTTCCTTTTTTTAGCTCTTAAATTAGCATTTTGACTGCAGTGAAAACAAAGCTTGCATATATGTAACTTTGTCCTGCGCCGTAGCCGAGCGGTTTAAGGCATGGTGGCTTAGTATAGAGCTACTGGACTTGCTCTGGTTAGACTTCAAATGGGGCAAGAAATTTTCTCATGAATTTTCGGACAGTATGGCACCGGTACCCACAGAGCATCGCGAGGATTTTGATAGCCACAGGAAGTAACGATTCCAGGTTAAGAAAATCAGCTATAACGGCTGAGGAACCCGATATTTTGGTCACATGCCACCCCTACACTGGCTGGATTTTCGTTCATATCTGTGATTAACAGATGTAGATGTGAGGCATACGAAATACGGGTTTGTAGAACTTAAAAAATATCATCGATCGAGGTGATATAAACTTTTCCAACATTTTAAACAAATTAAACCAATGTTATCTTACAGGATACATTGTACGGTACATAATTATACTGCGACAAAGAAAAAATGGCGGTTGATGGAACGATTTTTTAAATTTCGGGTTCAGAAAACCCCCACTTCTAATGGTTAAGATTTCACTGATTTTTAGAGCACTTGCATCCTTTTATTTCAATAAAATAAAACATTGAATTTCGTTTAAGGTGAACTCTTCCTAATGATCTGATTTTCCTGGTTAACGGACCGACCTTACTTTTCTTATTGCTATATGTCGAAATTGGTTCCGAAAAAATAAGAATTACCGCTGCTATAGCGTTAAGAGACAGATACAGTCACACACACACACACACACACACACACACACACACACACACACATATATATATATATATATATATATATATATGGTAAAAAAAAGTTCCAATAAACATGGATCCGCAAACAAAACCTGCACAATATTTACTATTGCGAATATCAAAGCAGTCAGATCACTTGTCTGAACAGTGTCAGGTGTGCTGAACTCTACGTACTTAAAATGGAATCATACAGCAATGAAGAGTATGCGGACATGTATTTTATATATAGGCTAACTGAAATGAACGGAGGCTGCATGTTTGTACCCTGATCGAAGACACCCGAAAAGTCGCACGTTTACAAAGATCCATCACCGCTTAAGAGAACAGGGTACATTCGTTCATTGGCCTCCATGATCGATTACCTAATCTCAATCCTTTGAATTTTTTGTGTAGGGAGTGTACCGGTTCTCAGGGGTAGGCAAGAGATCTCAGGGTTGTGAACTTATTATAAGCAAAAAACAACGTACAAAATTTCTACTCAATTTTAACGAATCCAAAACCATTTATTTACGGAGAATTACACTTTTGTTAATACAATTAATAAAGTTTTATTAATGAGTGAAGTCGACGAAGTAATTAGAGGTCCACGTGCTTGAATCAAATATTTTCAAAGTCCAAAGGTTTAACGGACTAAATCTTTATAAAGTTGTAGATAAAAAGACGATAGCTCCTCCAACTTCTTTCGATTCCACTCGATACAATTTGAATATACATAAGTTACAATAATCTTATTCGCTAGTCATGTGTTTCCTTAGAGGGGGGTTTACGCCCTTGGAGTTCCTGAAATGTAAATTTGTCAACACCGCTCTGTACACCTTGATAATTTACACGTGTGGTTCTTTTACGTGTAAATGTTATCCTAATTTCTTGGAATTGCTGGTCAATAGCGTTGATTACAGTTTCTAAGAAATGGGTTAATTGGTTCTTGATATTGTTACCCTCTTACTAATAACCCATATATAACTTTTATACAAGGTTTATACACATCTCAGTTGAAAATTCTTACTAATAAACAGTGTATTAGCTGTTCAGTGTATAAGAGGTGTACAACTTTACATGGGAATCGTTATACATGCCTCCAGCCTTGTTTAAGGATTGTGTAACTAGACAAAATGTCGGCTTCAAGATCAACTGATTGTTTTCTTATGATATTGATGAAAGTTTCCTTAAATTTAACCCAAAATGCAACACTTTAACGACTGTTTGATGGATGTACAGGACATAAATAATATTAATAAAGCTCTGGGTAGGAAAATAAAGGCATCATAAAATGCCTTTCGTTACAGTCATTCTGGATTAGGCCTAACAATATTTTAAAATTGAACATTGATTCACAAAAGAATATGTTCTACAATAATTGCTGTAGACAAGATTTAACCTGAATGTAGTGTAAATGCTTCATAATATTATTTTAAGAAAACTTTCTTGCATCTTTAATAATACACAACACACAAACCGATATGTATAAAAATGTATTTAATTGTAGAGGTATTATTATTGCAGCAAGCTACATGCTAGCTTGATAGTCTTGTGGTTAGTAGAGCTTCTGACTGCGGTTCTTGAGGTTGTAGGTTCGATTCCCGATCAAACTAGAATGCTTTTTTTTTTCGCATAAAACGTTATTCGGTTTTCGGTAACATTTCCTACTATTTTGAACGTTTTCTAACGCATTTTAAAACGCTGCATATAATTCATAAGTAATGGGAAAAACTATATTAGTTTCTAAGAATTGTTCGAAATTCTTGACGTTAGATGGCAGCACATTATCTGTGAAACCAATTCTACGATATATTTGACACAGCGTAAAGGGACATGTATATAAATTAAAACACACTTATTTTTTCCGTACCTCCTCAATTAGGGAATCTCTCTTAATTCTTATCCATATTCATTTCTTACAGAATTAATCACTAGTTGATGTTGTTTTATTTCTGTTACAAACTGCGCGTAATATTGTTCTGACGCCATTGTGATGACGAATATGTGACGTATTGTGTATAACGGTTGTATTGTTATACAGCTCCTGCCCAACGTTTATTAGTAAGGAAATTATACATGATCTACACAAGGCTTATATATTGTAAAATTAAATAACTGATGAAAGCCTGTATAAGAGATTTTTATTAGTAAGACTGCTAATAGATAACTGTTTTCAGTTTCTTTCAATTTTGTAAACTGTCATATCAAGAGACTGTTATCATTTCTAAATGGGGGATGAATGTCTCTTGTTACCTGCATTAGACAGGTAGCATTTTAACAGTACTCCTTTATTCTAGACAAGTAGTAGAATTTTACCTGGATATATTTTTACTTTTCTACATACGTCTTTTATAGGGATATTAATAATATATTATATTTTGATTATTTATTGAGTAATTTAATTCTAATAAAAAATTTGATATGATTTCCCTAATCCTTGTAATTTTCTGATTCTAATGATCTATTATTGTATTGTATTGTAAGCCTATGTTTTCCCTTTACAGAGATTTAGGCGCTCTCCCCCTACAGGGAAGAATTTGAACCATACTAATTTTAGTTACACTTGTTTTCGTATAGATGTCATTTTGAGTGATGCGTGGTCAGCGTTCCGCCTCATACTGACATCTAGGAAACTAAGGTAGTACTAGGACGGGAAAATTCGGTAAATTTTGCTTAGACGCCTTTTCATTCAGGCTTAAGGATTTTTCACGAGCCTGAAAATCTTCAGACTCGGGACCCACGGCTTAAAGTCCCTCCCGGAGGACTTGCTCCTTGGATTTTTCCGTCCTAAAAAATCCATCGACCCCGGCCGGTTTAGAACCCGCGACCCTCGGGACCAGAGGCAAGGAGCATAATCACTAGTCCACCGCGACCGACTATGATCTATTATAAGACACGTTTATCTTATGGTATACTTTTATTATATTTTCGGAACATTTTAGTTTTAGATGTATGTATATTAGAGTTTTTTATGTATATGCATCCTATCATATTTGCTACAGGAGTCGCCTCAAAAGTGTAGTGTACAGCTCTCCCGTTGATACCGCCGAAGTACTGGACAGAGAATCGTACATGCTTGTCAAAAATTGCGAGATAATCCAGGGGTGTTTGAAAGAATTCGAAACTCGTTGTAAATACCAGTCAATATTGCAACCAGATGCAAGGACGACACTTTGAACACCTCCTTTAACAGGTACAAGTATACAGTATTACTCTATAACATGTGAAGTAATAATTGTATTTTTGGTAGGTTAAGCTGTGAGTGAATTTAAGGCAACATATAATGGCAATTAAACGAACAGTCTATTTTTAAAATCAATTTGTACTAATTATAATGATGTTTGTTAATAAGTCAGTGGCAGCTTGTAACCACACATTTGCAATTATCTCGCACATTGCTCGTTTGCGGGCATATATTTACTAGAACTCTTTTACTTCTATTATCGTACACAATCAATCGTTTCAGTTTGCACTATTAATTTTGATACACTCTGTGTATATAAACACCGAGGGTATAATTATAACGTTAACGCCATTTTGTTGTTTTTTTTTGGCGTAAATAGTTACGAGACCCATTAGCATTATCTTCACAATGTAGATTCCATTTAATAACAACCCAGACGCTTCTGGAGTAAGTGTGAATGAAGGATAATATTATTTTGTTCTGTGTGCTTAAATAATTATAAATCTTCATTTTTAAGATGGAGGAGAGTATAGTGAAGCATAAGCATTTAGCTAAAGAAAATCGTGTCTATCAAAAGCAAAACAAGGAAAATTATAATGATTTTGATATGATGACAGCTTAAAATATCCTGATTACAGAGATACCAAAGTTGGTTTAAATTATTTATTAGATGTGTATACTGCTAGTCTTTTATATAGATCTAATAATAAACTTATTATATACCAAAGCATGAAATGGTTATAATTTACTATTTTGTTATATTTCATCACTACTATTGTTAAATTTATTAATAACACCTGCATATTTATAATTTTAACACTACAACACATTCATTGCTATTTTCAATGCATTGTAGTACCGTATGTAATATCATAGATTTCAAGTATAGGTTACGAGATTTTTATAAGTTATTTCCGTGAAAAATATTTCGGTAACAAATAACCACTTATTTACGATATATAACACATGTAACCTATTTTTATTTTGACCAACTTTTGCGCAAAAAATGGTCTGCAACAAAACTTTTGTCCGATTTCAAGGATTTCATTTCTGCAGCATTCCAACGGTAATTGGAACGACGGAAAGGAAGTAAAAGAAAGAGGAGAACGCCAGGGAAGTAAAATAATTCCGGAAAATTTTATGAACAGTACCACGGGAAAGCAGCGGAAATAAAGTCAGCGAAATGGGACAGGATTATAAATATTGGGAAAAAATGCTTTTATATTGTTAACGAAAATAACAAACAACATATATTTGAATCCTTTAGGCAACTGCATGATTTCAATTTCCACTTTTGGCAATCTATTTCAGTAACATACAATTCGCGAGAAAATTGCCAGCTAGTTATTATCGTGTGCAGAAAAAATTGCAAGTGTTTCAGGATATATTAACAATAAATTCACGACAATGAAAACTGCCTCCAATTCACCATTTGAAGTAAGAGGTCACCACAAATTTTATCCGTGTAAGTATGACAGTGATACAATTCATGTATATATTAAGTTATTTCCAACGTATACCAGTCACTACAGCAGAAAAAATAAATTAAATAGGCATGAAACATTCAATTGGTCGTTTATATTAGGATTTTAGAAACAATTATTGCAAGGAACATAATTTAAAGCCTGTATCTGAAGACAAGTATTCACTGAAGACTTCAACATAAGTTTTCAGAGTCCTATAAATTAGACACATATCTCACATGAGACTAACAATGTTCAAATATCTGCAACTAAATGTACTGAAAAACATAATAATTAGTTTAAAAAGAAGGAATTCCGTGTTCGTAAAGCAGAAAGCGGGCAAAAAAGATACAACTCAATAACAGAAATTGCAAAGAGCGTTTAATAAATCACGTATGTAGTAGGCTCTTGCATTCCAAAACTTTCTACTGGTCCAGCTTTTATAAACTCTAACTCCTGACTTAGAATTCTAGTGTCCATTACTGTTGAGCAGGTCATGTCATTTTTTATATGGAACGATACAATTTCAGAAAGGGTCTCTGAAGAAATAATTAGCTGTTTGAAAAAGTACTTGTAATGAATTATGTATTAAGTGATATTCTCGCTGCCATTTCGGACAACTGTTGTGGCCAGAGTAAGAACTGGAACATGATAGAATTTTGGATGTGGCTTCTTAGATATTTACAGCAATTGAACTCCATTTTCCTGTTCCAGGCTATACAATGAAGTCAGTGATAGGGATTTATGATAGATGGCATATGCAATTTGTGTACTCACCTGACGTATAGATTCAGATACTTGAAAGATGTGCTGCAACAAACCAATTCAGTGTGACTAAAATTCAACGAAATTATTTCATAATCACTGGGAATCTGAATGGTTGCTTTCAAAGAAAAACTGTGATGAAACTCAACCGATATCTCTTAGCAATTTCGTTTATTTTCCCACTCGCAAGTGACATACCAATATAATTTAAGGATGAAAAGAGTGTTATTAGACAATAGTCCAGTTTACTTTGAATAATATGACATCTGTACTTATTCCTCCCCCTTAACATAGAGATGTAATCACTAGGTAACAAAAAAATATTTATGTTCCATTTTTAGTGTTAATTTAATAAAATCAACTAGCTGAAGACGAATATATCGTTATTTTTGTAAATGTCGATATATGTTCTAAATTTAATTTTTTTTTAAATATATTGCTTTTTTGTAGCAGTTCAAAGCAATCAACAAATAATGACATGTACGTTAGGTTCAAAATTCAATTGAATATATCGATATATTGAATTAGTCATCGATATATGTAGATATTTTTCGATATTTTTCACAAAACGTAGGAAACAGTTCGTTACTTTAGTTGCAGTTATGTGGTTATATAAATACGGTCATTGGTTTTTTAAATAAAACATGAGCACCCAAAGGTTGTAAATTGCCAGCAGACACATTTTGCTTTGTTATTAAGCATTATATTTGATCTAAACAAGCGAAATATATGTTCAGGACTCACAAAGCTTATTTTGGTGTACCGGTTGCAGATCATACTGTTGGATGGACTCCTCATGTGTTTTGGTCTACCTTACAGAGTTGGTTACGTAGAACATGCAACTGTATGTCACTTGCAATTCCTCGAGTATGGAGAGAGCTTACAAATCATTATGTCATTTGTTACTTTTATATGGTGGACATTACACATTACAAGAGTACTAAAAAGAAGAAAAAAAAATTCCATATCCTAACATACTATTATATAGTGCTCCAGTACTGCATAGTGAGGAGCTGCCAATTCCATCGCCGCCTGAACAAACTAGCTGAAGAAGAAGTAAATAATTGTAGTGATGAGAGCAGAAACACATAACAGTTATTTACTCAAATAAAATTGGTTGATCTTATAAAAGAGTTGCAATTAACCAAATCAAACCATCACGTCTTATGAAATACAAGTTCCTAAATAAAGGAAGCAAGATAACAAACTGTAGAGTAAGGCATAAGGACTATGGCAACGTCTACCAAATGTCCGAAAATATTTATTTTGCAGTGATATTAACGCTCTCTTTGAACAGATACAGATTTCTCATGAACCAGACCACTACATGGGGATGATATAGGCCTACGTGCTATTGTATGGTTTCATTTGGGAGCCTAATTTAACAAGCGAAGAAGGCATTAAACTGTTACCTCTGTACAATGACCTGGAAAACTGCAACATATAGCATGTTGTAGAGAGACAGGACAACTTAGATTACAGTTGCTGCCGGAGATATTTCTGAGCTCGGATAGTAGGAGAGTGGCGTATTGGGATATTTTAGGATGGGTCAAGAGAAAAGTGAAAGCATGTCCATTTTAGGCACAGTAAGAAAATTGAGGGATAGCAAAATTGGAGTTAAATGAGGAAATAGGTATTATTAATAATGAGAACTTCAGTGTGGCATTTGTTTCAGATCTTCATTTGTATTGTATAATAATAATTAGTCTTAATTGAATAGCATTCTATTGCATTTGCTTATCTGCGGCGGTGCGAGTGGTATGCGCGTGTGCGGTGGGTGGGTTTACACACACACAACATATGTATAGGCCTATACATAGTGTTTTTATGTATGTATTGTAGACGTAGAGTTACATATATCCACTGTTTTTTTTTTACATTTTTATGTATGAGTGTGGGTGTGTAGCCATATATATGTATTTGTTTGTATATTTGTATGTTTTCTAGTCAGAATATACACGTACGGCCAAACAGGCGCGTGTGCAATGTAAATGAAAATGTATTTCCTTTCTTTCGAAAAAATGTAAAATTTCATTACTATAATTTATCTTCCATTGTTCAATTAAATGAAATGTCAGACTGACAAGTAAATAACCAATCCACTTTTTAATTAAATTATTAACCCACCGCACTGCCACGCTAATCAAATCCACAACGAGAACATAAATTGTTTTAACACAATCACAGTTTTCCATATTGTCACTGGAAGCGGGTGACATTGCAAAAGGTGGATTTCTTTATCTTCTTCTTCCTTCCAAGTATTAGGCCAAGGCCTGTTACGATCCTATAGAACATTTTCCCTCCAGCGTTTCATAGGACGGCCCAGTGATCTTCGTCCTCTTGGTATATAATTATAAACAGCTTTGGGGATCCGATTTGAACTCATTCTTTCTAGATGGTGTTTCCAATTTAGTTGGTACTGTTTAATGTATTCCAAAATTGGTGTAGTCTTCAATTCTTTTAAGATATCGGTGTTCCTTTTCCGATCCCATCTGGTGTAACCCGCTGTTCTGCGCATGAATCTCATTTCACAAGCCGTTATTCTGCTTTGATGTTGTCGTTTTAGTGTCCATGTTTCACTACCATAGGTCAACACTGGTCTAGCCAAAGTGTTATATAAACGTAATCTGGTGTTTTTTGTACAAGGGTTAGTTTCATAACTTGATTAATAATTCCCAAACTTTTATTATAACTAGTAATTTTTTCAGGGATATCCTTTCCATCCCAGATAGAGGGATAATATCCAAGATATTTACATTGATTAGATCTCTCTAAAATTTTATTCTGGAGACAGATTTTACTTTGTATGGGGCCTTCCCATGAAATGCCATAATTTTAGTTTTGTTAATTGATATTTCCATATTAAATTTGGCACCTATTTTTTGTAAATTATAAATTGATCGTTGCAAATCATTTTCGGAAAGTGCCAGAAGAGCTAAATCGTCTCCAAAAAGAATAACATCGAGTTTGAGGTTCATATTTATGGGTATATATCCCCGTTGGATTACTTTATAGTCCAGTAAAAAATTAGGGCCAACCTCGGAATGAGAGATAATAAGCTGAGAACTCGCATAGACCTTCATTTTGGCATTTTAAAAGTTGTCTCAAAAGTCTCATAAAATCTCGTGTCCGCGTCTTAACATATTCAAGGTCAAAGGTAAAAATCGGTGTTTTGCAAATATCTCGTTTCCTATGGCTTTAATGCTATCTATATTAATTATAAATATTGTAGAGAATAAAATTCTCTACAACTTTTGTTTAAAATATTTTTTTATATATCAAACCGTTTTTGGGAGAGAGGGTGGTGAACGCGCAGCGCTTAGCTATCTACAGCATAATGCAAGGTCAACCATTAGTCGCGTTATATAATACGCCGTATAAAGTCTATAAACCTTAAAAAAAGTATATAGTTATAAACAATTTACATTTTTTATTAATTATTACATTGCATTAAGCAATAGTTTTCATTAATCTAATATATAAAAATGAATGTTAGTCTGTTTGTTTGTTCGTACTTTATGCGCGGCTATACCGTTGATCCGATTGTGATGCGGTTTTTTGCAAAATGTTCAGGAGATTCCCGGAATGAACATAGGCTATAAGAGAGTTGTGATATTCAATCCCTTTACTCCTAAAAATCACCCTTTGTGGTGACAAGCGTGAAATAAAGTCCCTATGTTGACGCTTAAATGGCTTATGCTGCCTAAACCATAACAAACATCAAATTAATGTAGGCTACACAGAATCGAACATTTCAAAAAACTCTACAAAAAAGTCCGCGACAGCATATTTTATCTTTTACGGTTAACTCACAATAACCATTATTGTCTTTCATTGATGCCAAAAAAGATCGGGATAAGTAGATTCCCGGGCAAGTGTGCTCTGCCATACCGTTCATTCGACTGAGATGGGGCTTCTTGAAAAATGTTTAGGAGATTCCGGGAATGAACGTAGGATACAAGAGAGTTGTAATACTCAACCCCATCACCCCTAAAAATCACCCTTCGTAGTAAAAAACATGAAATAAAGTCCCTATTTTGATGCTTAAATGACTTATGCTGGCTAAAACATAACAAATATACTAAATTACTGTACACAGAATCGAATACCTCAAAAAACTTTACAAAAAAGTCGGCGACAGTATAATGATTATTTTCTATGGATAACTCACAATAACCATTTTTGTCTTTCATTGATGGCAAGAAGATCGGGATAAGCAGATTCCCGGGTAAGCATAACAGCGCATGGCTGATGGTAAAAACATATTAACAATTATTTAGGAGTAGCAGCGCTCGCCGGGTATTAGCTAGTAATTAATAAAAAAATGCAAATTGTTTATAACCATTTATTTTTAAGGTTTATAGACTTTATACTGCGTATTATATAACGCGACTAACGGTTGACCTTGCATTATGCTGTAGATAGCTCAGCGCTGCGAGTTCACCGCCCTCTATCTCAAAAACGGTTTGATGTATAAAAAATGTTTTAAACAAATGTTGTACAGAATGTTATTCTCTACAATATTTATAATGAATATAAATAACATTAAAGCCATAGGAAACGAGCCATTTGCGAAAACCCTATTTTTTTTTACCTTTGACCTTGAATATGTTAAGACGCGGACACGAGATTTTATTAGACTTTTGAGACAACTTTTAAAATGCCAAGATGAAGGTCTATACGAGTTTTCAGCTTATTATCTCTCATTCCGAGGTGAAACCCTTAACATGACTGGACTATTAATGACTTCACATCGGTTTTACACAAATACTTCCAACTTTGTTCATCTAGCTCACACTAACGTTCTTCACAATCACATTATACAATAAATCTATCGTATAACGCAGTATATATTAGGCTACAGTTTATTTCTTCACACATATACAAAGAGTTAGAATGTTGACAAAATCTTTTATTCTCAGGATTTGACTGGCAATCTTTTGTGAAGCAGAATTTAACAGCTCTGTATAGACAGTAAGAACACAATAACTGAATGTATGGCCGGGGATTTCAACTTGGGACGAACAACGCTATATAGTAAAAAGCATGGGAAGGGAGAAAACTCAAGCGTTAGGGCCTACTAGAAGTAAAGATCAATGACCTAGGAAAACCCCAGTGGCCTAAGTAACAAATTTGTGACCCGATTGTACGTGAAGCCAGCACGGATAGGGCACAACCTCCGACGGCAAAATCACCAATAACAAATTTGTAACACCTTCTAAGATTATAACTATAAGGATACATTAACCAATCATATTATTTTTTACGTGCACCTAAGCGCTGATCTCAGGTTCACGAGGTCGATATAGTGGGATAACCTAATTTACGTAATGGGTGAGGGAGACGAACCTCAGACACTTCTTCTACTTGTGCTTGTGCTCCGTGCCTTGCCCACATCTTCGTCAAACACTGGCAGCATGGTCACCAGTGGTAACTTAAATTTAAGAACTTAGGATTTTCACCGAAGTATCTCAAGTATCGGGACTTAAACATTTTTATTAATCGCAAGGATAATTTATAGTATCCGCGAGTAAACTAAGACGCAGCAATTCTCTCGACTGTTAGTAACCACGAAAGAGGTTAATCGATCATAGGGAATCGACTGACTATTTAAACTTCATAAATTAATATATAAATCAGTGAGCTAGTACGCCATTGAATAATTATTAACACGGTAAACCCACGATAAACGCCATCGCCGATTGTGAGATCAGTGCGAGGGAATATAATTAAAACATGTACAGTGCTATCCATTTCGAGTGCTTTTCAAGACATAATAAATTGCATTCAACACAATGTGTTCGACACAATTAATTCTGCCCGACGAAGTCCCCGTGGAATCCCTGAATAAGAACCTCATGCCTACCGATATTTAAACCTGAGCAAACCGAGTACCCAAATTCTCCAGTGAACCGGAGAAGTCCTTTATAAATCCAACGCCCATCAAATCCTTTATTATCCAAACAAACCTGGGATTGACCTATAACCCTATCACATATTGCCACCCAACATTGGGGTATGCAATAATCCATGTCTCAAGTTGTCATGGGAGAACAATAAATATTTAATAACGGTTAACATGATCTATTAAACGAAGTCCATAAGACATTTCCATTGCATTTACTTCAAGGAATCCATGCTTGAAGTTGGTGTTCTTATATTATCTCCACTGTGTGTGTATATATCCATCCATCCATAGCAATTCTGCCCGAAGGCAGATCCTTCATTGCAGTCATAGCATTTCCATGCTATGCTTGCAGCTTTACTAGGAATTTGTAGGTGTGGTAGCTTCCCGTTGCTTTCCACACCGATGAAGGATGATGATGATGGCCATATGATTTCGGGGACCGTTTGGGCCCTTAAAGTTTTCCTGACATTTGTCTTACAAGTAAGGAAAAACCCCGATAAAAACCTCACCCAGAAAAAGTGCCCCCACCGGGGATCAAACCTGGGCCCGCTGCGTAACAAGGCAGCACACTACCTCGAGACCACAGCGGTGGACTATATATAAGCACATGCTACTAGATGCGAAATACCTACTATATAAATGTTTTGCTTGCAGATTCGATGCGGGTAGTGTAAATTCCCGGGTAATGAAATAATAGTTGGACGAAGATACTGAAATAGTGCTTTAAGCAGGTAGGAAATGACAAAGATCAAGTGATCAGGTTCACTAAGTGCTTACTTATTAGGTTTCTCATTCACAGATTAGAGGGAAGTATTGCTCAATGCTTCGTTACACCTTGTAAGATGTACGTACATTGGTCTCTAAATGTAAATTCATGGCTGGAGACATCCTGCTTTTAATTTCGATTTTAAGAAACCTTCGATTTATGAAATATGTAATTTATAAATGGTAATATAGGTATTTTATATTTCAAATCATGACGTTATAAGGATAAATCATTTCAATTGCCTAATAAATTTCTTACGAAATCAGTGACTTAATTGTCCTTCAAGATATCGAAGTATTAGTAACTTTTTCCTGTTGCGTAGAAATGAACCATGGGAAGGAAGAAGAGTGATTCTGCGGACTGTAAATATTACAGTTTTATTCTGCAGCTCAACTATTGTATTTATTAAGGAATAGATTTAGATTAATTATTTTTTTATAAAAGAACAGAGTTGATTAGTTAATCCTGCTCTTCCCACTGGAAAAAGAAACAGTACGGGCCCTAAATTAAAATTGTTCAAAGTGTTTTCCCAACAGGTCTAACTAAAGATCTTCTATTAAATAAATAATAGTTTTAAAAAACTAAAAGAACACGCTTTATTAGAAAACTAAAAAATGAAAAATAATTTTAATTTCCAATACGCTTGGTATAAAAAAAGTGGTCAACAAAAAAATCATCTCCAACACATATAGAATAAAATTAGACTTATCATCAAAAATAAAATAATTGTACCATCAAAAGCGTGGGGTGCTCCATATCAATTAATATATTTGATAATAAACAGATATTGGTAAAAGTAAGCTCTCTAAGAAGAAAATGTAAAAATCATAAAAAGCACCCCACGCTTTTGATGGTAAAATTATTTTCTTTTTGATGATAACTCTAATTTTATTCTATATGTGTTGGAGATGATTTTTTTGTTGACCACTATATTTTATCGCAAGCGTATTGGAAATTAAAATTATTTTTCATTTTTTAGTTTTCTAATAAAGCGTGTTCTTTTAGTTTTTTAAAACTATTATTTATTTTTTATATTTTAGTTTTAATATTTTACAGAATAAGATAAAAATGTAAATATCTTTAAATTCTATACTATTGTAGTATGAGCTAAAAGTAATACTATTCTATAAAAAAAACCTCCCAGCCTAATTTGAAACAGCGACATATGGATTACTGAAATTATATACCACTAAGAGTTCACTGCTCTACCAACTGAGCTCTTAACAACGATTGACTAAAAACTCGACAAGTCCGCAACCTATTATAACATTTTTAATTTTTTTTGATTTTCGGATGATTCTGGCCAGGATTTTAGAAACAAGATATGCAATTATTATATTGTCTCGGGTCCTCTACACGTATACAAAGTTTCAAGTCGATCCAATGTTTCTAAGTGGGTGAAAATCGCGTTGAAAGATTCCGTTACATTGATACAAAAACACGTTTTTTTTTATTTTCTGATGATTATGGCCAGGAGTTTAGAAAATAAATATGAAATTATTATATTGTCACGGGTCCTCTACAAGTATACAAAGTTTCAAGTCAATCCAATGTTTCTAAGTGGGTGAAAATCGCGTTGAAAGATTCCGTTACATTGATACAAAAACACTTTTTTTGATTTTCTAATGACTATGGCCAGGATTTAAGAAAATAAATATGAAATTATTGTATTGTCACGGGACCTCTACAAGTATACAAAGTTTCAAGTCAATCCAATGTTTCTAAGTGGGTGAAAATCACGTTGAAAAATTCCGTTACATTGATACAAAAACACTTTTTTTGATTTTCTGATGATTATGGCGAGGATTTTAGAAAAGAAATATGAAATTATTGTATTGTCACGGGTCCTCTACAAGTATACAAAGTTTCAAGTCGATCCCATGATCTTAAGTGGGTGAAAATCGCGTTGAAAAATTCCGTTACATAGATAGATAGATACAGGTCAAACAAATATAAAGCGTGTAAAAAAAGTGCACGCTTTCTTAATCGTTTAAATATGTCCAGATCATCAATTGAGGATAAAATATCTTTGCTTAAATTATTTCGTCAAATTTTCTGTTGAGTTATGTATTTTACATAATGTATTTAATATTCTTAAGTTAATTTTCAAAAACTTAGATAAAAAAAGACTTAGATTATCACAAAAATATGTTCTTGTTGTATTCATATGTACTTTATATAGGCCTATGGTGTCCCGCGCCGTAACCGAAAAGTTTAAGGCATGATGCCTTGGTTCAGAGCTGCGGCAAGAAATTTTCTCATGGAATTTCGACTAGTATGGGATCGGTGCTCAACCAGAATCATGAGGAATTTGAGTAACTGCAATAAATAGCGGCTCCAGGTTGAGAAAACCAACTATAACGGCTGTAGGACCCGAGATGTTGACCACATGTCACCCCTATACTGGCTAGATGATCGTCCACCTCTGTGATTAACATAAGTGGTTATGAGGCTAGAGGATCAAGGGGCATGTAGGAGTTTTTTATAGGGCTATACGATAATACCGAAGCGGTGAACAGCAAGCTACCGCTTTTCAATTAGGAGAGAATATTAAACGCTGTTTTGTAACTACTGATGAAAGGCTTCATCTACCTGTGACTTGGATATCACAGAGCTACTGAGACGCCTTGTCGTTTGAACTGATTAGCCAAAGTTTAGAAATCGAAAATGAGATTCATATTTTATTTAGACTAAGACCATAACGCGCATCTTCACCGCTACCAAGATAACACAACACAAATAAAATACGTTTTTAAAATTACATAATTTACTAATGTGACTTTATGTAACCCACAGGTTCAATTCCATTCACCAAGCCCCTACCCTTGTACCTATTCACAGTTAACTGAAGCCAGGCCTTAAAACCGATATCCAATTTCTAATATCCATCCGAATGTTATTCCCCACTTAAGCTACACCTTCCTAACGGTTCGTTTCCCCTAAGGTTTTCCAACACAAATTTTGAAAGAATTTCTACTTGTATCCACTCGAGTTTATATGACCTGTCCATCTCGATGTTCTAGATTTATAAACCCGGCAACAACGATATACTTTATGGAGCTCCTTATTGTGAAGGTTGATCTAGGAATATTTGACATAGGATCCTCTTTTCCAACACGTTTAGCATATTTCCTTCCGTATATCAGACCACGATTCACACCTATAAGTGCTATAGGCAACATCTTCGTTCTTTAGATTCTTAGACAAAACCCGAGATTACACGAGACTTCGAATTAAATTGTTACATGAATTTCTGGTAAGATATTAAAATTCTTAATTTATATAATTTTTTAATCGTTAAGAATGATCTTAGATATGTTTTCACCTTTTCATCCTCTCATAATCTGCTCTATTTTAATCACGACGAAATTTAAAATTAAGTATGAAGGCTTAAATATGAAATATGTTTTGCGCTATGTAACCAATATTGTATACTTCCTGTTATTGTTGATGTGCATCGTAATTTTACATTCCCACATGCAATCTTGGTTGCTACTAAAACAAAAGAAATCTCAATACTTTGAAAATGACCAAAAGCACTAGTGCGGTAAATAAAAACATTTATTTTCAAATATTGATAGTGATACTGTAATTTGTATTAATTTCGGTATTAATTCATCACATCCAGCTTTCCACGCATATTCTATTTCATCATCACTCCACACATCGTCTAAAACTTTTTCCATATTCAGAAATAAATCCCAAATCAAATTGGTTTTACAGTTTTAACAAATATAAGATGGCGACATAACATACTTATTTTTTCTCCATGTAGCCGATTCACCTTCTTAAATCTAACATTTATCTTCAATTATATGTATTAATATTTTAGCTAATATCTTAATTATTAAAATAAAATATACAGATAGCGCAAAAAATAATATGCAATACTCATGTGGTAAACACGTAACGGAATCTCGGATATTTAAAAAAACTCGGCGCAAGTGCCTCGTTTTTGTAAACTTTTGCACGATCCGTATCAAGTGTTTACCACACTCGTGTCGCAATATAAATGTTAACTATAACTACACTATGGTAACTAACATTTGTAGCAGAAATAACTGCACCAATTAATTTTATTATTATATACGCGTATTATTACTGATTATTGAATATGTAGTTACACTTTCCAGAAAACGTTTCGTGAGAAACTTTTACCAATCTGTTACGCTTGAGTATACATAAAGACATTTCAGTCCATTGTATCTCAAGTTCTTTGAAGATGGACACATGTAAGTAAATCTGTTTACGACCCCGGGACAATGGTTCCCTAATAATATGGCCTCACAGCTGGAGATGTAATGTCCCTTGTCCGGCTCTGGAAGTCATCCTTCCAGACAGATAAATGACGGTCAACTTTAAGTGTGTCAAAAAAATCACTAGACCGCCTGTTGAGATGGCGACAGTAGCCAAAAACTATGTCCATCTGTCTTCAGTAAATTAATAAACTTCTCACCAGCGTGTGAAAATCACACCCTGTAAATACACGACCAATCATTATCCTGAGATTCTGGTTGAACTATAGTGGGAACCGTAATGCCCAATCAGAGTCCATAAGTAAATAGTATTCTGCTAGTAAGGCGTTTTTTATGTATGTTCAGCCAATAAAAATATTGGTCTTGTAAAGTGTATTTGTAAGAGGGAGTTGGATATATTCCGAATATCGGGAAAGTAGTCTACTCCGGGCGGCGTTCCCGGATGGAACAAAATTTACATAAGACTCCCGCGCAGGATTAATTGTTGAAGTCCGCTGCTGTGCGGACTCGTATATTTCGCCGGTCGCAAGCAAGCGACTCATTAGATACACGAAATGTGTTAGGCCAAGAACGGCAAGTTATAAAAGTTTATTTTAAAAGCATCAGTGTGCTGGTGTTATATCACCTTAGGTCGTGTGAAGACCAGTAATTATCAGTGTTCCAAAACGCCATAGAATCGCCTCGATAATAATAAAATAGGTCCAGTATCGACCGCTATTCGCATTCCTGCGATCATTTCGAAGTGAAAGATACCGGAATATATCCAATCAAATCCAATGTTCTGGAATTGGAACTGTAACTGTCTTGTGCTACATATGATATAATAAACATCATCAAATTGACACCAGCGTTTGTCTCGGTAAGCCTCCTTAATGTCAGCTGTCCTTAGTTCGAACCTCGCCTTATCCCACGGTGAAAATCCACAACCCTGAGATTTATATAGAGTACCAGCCTTGCCCAGGCACCAGCCCTTTTAATCCTGTTATACGTAGTAGAAATAGTAAAATGATTATGAAAATATTTTAAACAAGATGAAACATTCCATACTAATAAAATGCATGATAAAATTATTCCATTGAATTATCAGCCTCAATTTAAAATTATAAAATTATTGTCTGTAAAGTGCAGTCGTCCTCAACATTATTATTTTTATAAGTATGTATTACACTATGCCTTATGGAATTCAATTCCGAAATAATAATATTTTAGTAATAATGGTTCCATAAGTAAAATGTGTGCTGGTGGAATATAATTTGCTTTTAAGAATGCTCATTTTAAAATTATTCATAAGTACTGCTGGCTAAAAAGTCAAGTATTTGGGTCAGGTTCGGTGGTGCGGTAAGTCAGACACATGATATTAAATAACTTAGATATCACTCTTTACAAATGCGTATTGTCTAATGTGAAGTAGAAGATTTGAAGCCTTGATTCTCGTTATCTTTGTATCATCGAAACGGTGAATTTTCAGACATCGATTTTTCAACATAACTTCATCTCTAAGTAAGTATGATTCCAACAAGTGTCAAAAGGAATCATTCTGTATAACTTTTTCTCGAAAATTGTAAGTAGACTTGAATTAGTTATTTTGTGGTTTATTACTATTGACTGCCGTAAATGCTTCTCAGAGGATAAATTTTCCAACGTCAGGGACTGCCAAATGTGTTTAAAATTCGGTAACATAAGTATCATTCTGGAATTCAGTTCTAATTTACATGTTAGTTTAATATATATTTTATAAATTAAATGTAATTGTGTCCAATGGAAGATATTAACGCCGATTTCAATAATAATTCTACTGTATCATGTTATAACATGAATACCTATGATGTGAAGTCGTTCTCAACTTATTATTGTTTTAAAATTATAAAATAAATATCTATAATTGCAGGTGACATTACATGGACTCTTCTCATCGCAAATTCTCTCTCTCTCTCTCTCTCTCTCTCTCTCTCTCTCTCTCTCTCTCTCTCTCTCTCTCTCTCTCTCTCTCTCTCTCTCTCTCTCTCTCTCTCTCATCAAAAAAAAAAAAAAAAAAAAGTTGAACTAAAAATATATAAAATTGTTATTCTCCCAATTATATTACACGCATGCGAAACATAGACATTTACTTTAAGGGAGAAGGAAGGATTATGAGTATTTGAGAATAAAGTTCTTACGAAACATTTTGAACTAAGGAGATAAACAGATAGGCGTATGAAGAAGACTACTTAACAGTGAGGTACATGGTATTTATAGGAAATCAGACAAAATAAGAACAGTTTAGTCTCGTACTCTGCGATGGGGAGGACATGTGGCATGAATGGGGAATGAAAAGGGGTCATGGAAGTTTCTTGTAAGAAATCCTGAGCGAAAACGCCAAATTGGTAGACATTATGACATTAACCATGATTTAAGGGAAGTAGATTATACGGGGGATGATTGGAAAACATTAGCTCTGGCCATGAACCTATGGGTTCGTTAGTGCCAGTGAGTTAGTCATAATATGCAGATGTCTTCTAGCCTGAACATTTGAGGAAAGATTAAGATGGATAACCGATCGGGTCACTGAGCCAGGCGATACGGGATATTTGGTATGATCTCATCAGTGTAACAGTAAAACCATACATTTCCGGACATCGGTTCTTCATAATAACTTTATCTATTAAGTAATTTATATAACATTCCTCAGAAGTGTGTAATAGGAATTTCGAATTATTCATATAATACATATGGATTTTCATAAAAGCAGCATTTAAAAGTAACAAATCTAAGACATGATTAAAGAAAAGTGATACATTATTAATATGGTAAAGGTCTGATATTAAGAGTACTTTGGCCTGGCATAACTAATAGATTGGGTTCATTTCTTGGAATTATCTGCAGGCATACCTCCTCAAGATACCTCACATCCGGAGCATGATTTTTTATAAGCCTCCGGTCGACCATGACAAAAGCCACAACGTCCTTGGCAACCTTCGCTTCGCTTTTTTTTTCTTCTTATTTATAGCAGTAACAGATGAATCATTATTGATGTCGTCATCGTGTTTATTATTGCGTTACACTAAATTGTTATTCTTTCTCATCCATTTCAGATTAAATTACAAACATAAATGTTTTGTATGTTAAATATCAATAATGTCTCATGATGGATATGCAGTAAACATAATTAAGGTCCAACTTTCCTCAACTAGTGTCATAAATAGAAGTTCACGTATATAAATCTATGTTTTGGCATTGTGCAGGAGTAGTTACTTAATTTTGGTTTAAATTTAGAGCGGGAAAAACATTTTCAGATTTTAAAGAAGTAATTGTTGAGGTAAATATAATCAAAATTTTATTAGAGACTATGGGTCTCAAGTGCATGATTTATTCACAAGTAAAGCCACGAATGATCAATTCACGAGTCACGGAGTTTTCGAGTAAATTTCTCAACAGGATTTGGAAATCAAGAGTGGCATTTGTTAGGACTATTTAACAAATAAAATTAAGCTGTTTACTCACAAATCGTTATTTAAATATAGTTATTTTAAAATATATATGTATATATAATGTAAACGGCGTTGTTTGAGAACAAATGAGAAATGTTTGGTTATATTTGATTTGTTCATCCAATGCAACTACATCATATTATTTATCGCCAAATAGGATCGCAATATTGTTAAAGGATGCACCTTGGTGGAGAAAATATGAAACACATCAAATTGTATATTATAACCAACATTATAGATTATTAATTAATTTTGTAGGAAATAACAATAAAAAATAATCACAAATAGGAATGAGATGCACAAAGAAATTAAACATAGGCTCAATTCTGGAAATGCGTGCTATTATGCATTGCAGAGACTTTTGATGTCCCAACTCCTTTCAAAAAACGTTAAGCTGAAAATATATAAAACTATTATTCTACCAGTTATATTATATGGGTGCGAAACATGTACTCTTACTTTAAGAGAGGAAAGGAGATTACGAGTATTTGAGAATAAAGTACTTAGGAAAATTTTTGGACCAAAGAGAGATGAACAGACAGGTGAATGGAGAAGACTACATAACAATGAACTACATGGTCTTTATAGGAAGCCAGATATAATAAGAACAGTTAAGTCTCGTAGACTGCGATGGGCAGGACATGTTGCACGTATGGGGAATGAAAGACGTGCCTGGAAACTTCTTGTAGGAAAGCCAGAAGGAAAACGCCCAGTTGGTAGACCAAGAATGAGGTGGGAGAACAACATTAACAATGATTTGAGGGAAGTAGATTAAACAGGGAATGATTGGAAAGCATTGGCTCAGGATAGGGATGTATGGAGAGCTTATGTCCGCGCGGCCATGAACCTACGGGTTCGATTAAGTAAGTGAGTAAGTAAGGAAATAACTCCGTAAAATCATTATTTAAAACACAATTATCAAATGTGTAGTTGGAAGGAATCTGTTCATTATTTGCTATATTAAACGTACTAGTTCGAGAGTCAGTCTCTGCAAAATAATGCTCTGACCTGATCAGAATATTAAAAAGGAGGAGCTTTCTTTATTTAGGTAAACAGAATTCGATAAATGTTGAGGTGAAACACGACTGTCATTGATTGTAAAACAAAATTAATTGAAACGTGATTGGTCATGACTCCCATTTGGAGTATGAGCTAAATAGAAATAATTGTTTCTGTACGAAAGTCGGCTTCTGCATTACTTTATAATAGTGATGGGCATTACCTTGCTTTTCGCACAGTACATGGAACATGTGAAATGAAACAACTTACTTTTTTTTTTTTTTTTGTATTTTTCGAGCTCATGGTCCTTTTAGCCCAAATTGAGTTATTATAATATAGGAAATTGGATTAACATTTTTAAGCAAATTTTCAATTTTTCAGCAGCGGATTATATGTTTTATGCTTCCCTTAAATGTAATCAACATTTCTTGAATATAAACTATATTGGATGAAATTATATTATGTAGGCCTATTATTAGTCCGACAAAATCCTTCTTAAATGTTATTTTATTAGACTCACACTTGGGGGGTCTAGTGCCACTTTGAGAAGAAATGGAAATAAATTGATTTTATAAAGCATTATATTACGAAATTATTTGTACAATAAATGGACAACTTTTTTCTTCTTTAACTTACTGTTATGCAAACTATGCAAAAGGAAAATATAAATTTGAATATAAATAGCACTGATTATTACCATTTCTTCTTAAGGTGGTATAGTTCCCTCTCTCACTAGACCCCTTAATTGATGCAGTTGCAAATTATTTAATACCCCCTAATTATAGATAGCATGATTCAACAACCTTATTCGCCTCCAAAAGCTAGTTGTGTTACGAGGGATATTATCACACTGTGGCATGAGGCTGCAGATCTACTTGCAAAAGGAGGCGCTCAAGTTGTACAAATACGCAAGAAAGAAATTCCCTACCACGTATCTTGTCAGTATTATCCACTCCAATCTGAATACCAACAGGCATTATACAATACAGTAATAATAATACTAATATTAATAATAATAATGTAAGTAGTGCTCCTAGATAAAGAACAGTTTTTTATAACTTCTCTAGGTCTATTGATGGTTTCTTATTTTTCTATGAATGATGTAAAGAAAGATTGGAGAGTTTGTATTTGTTCCTAAAAATTCTCCTCTGTATGATAAATTTTGAAACACACATATGGATATAGAGCAGGTTTTGACACACAAGTTTCACAGAAATAGATTGTCTTTTTCTTCTCACTTTTTGTTTTGCATACAAGATAGGGAGTTGCCCAAGAACGTTTTGGCGTTCTTCCCATGAAATGTGGTAAGCCATTGCAATCTTTGGGTCTTGTGATGTGTGACCTTTACCGGACTGGCATTATTAGAAAGGACCACAGAAAACCAATGGAGGGATAAATTTAAATCAAAAACACGAGATTGGCACACAAAGAAGTTATCGGATAGCAACAGGACATCACTTCCTCGAAAGCCATCTTCACTGTTTTGGAATATTCAAAAATCCTAACGGCACGCTCTATAAACCCTGTGCTCTCTTAAAGTGATCCTCGTCAAAACAAAACCATGTGACCTGCTCGCTTTTCATTGGTTATGGACACCGACGTACGTTGTAGAAGCAATAAGTATGCGAAAAAGTAGTTTCCCTTCATTAAATTAAAAATATGTCCACTGAATATACTTGCTATTCTTCGTGAATGAAAATAATAATATACAAAATATACAAAATATAAAATACACCTAATCAATAATTAGAACTTAAAATAGTTTATTAGATATGGGTGATGCATTTGAGTCATGCTTCAGTCGATTCTCATGAAACAAAATGGCTGAAAGTATCGAGTCTTCTGTTGCTGTGTCATTTCCCTGTCAAAAGTGACAGTAATTGTGGCGCGAATGGCGAAAGGATATTGCTTCTACAATGTACGTCTGTGTCCATAACCAATGAAAAGCGAGCAGGTCACATGGGTTTGTTTTAATGGGGATCACTTTAAGAGCGGACAGGGTATAGGTACCATTGTGGATTCTGCTTATCTACCCCATTGTTCTGCTAAAATTTGCTGCACTCCATCAATACTACTGCGAGTCAAGAGGAAAAATGGTGATCCCATTGCCAACCGCTCTAATCGTTTTATTTTTATTTTTAGTGTATAAGTGTTTTGTGTCCACCGCTGAGGTCTCGAGGTAGCGTGCTGCCTTGCCACGCAGCGGGCCCGAGTTCGATTCACGGTCGGGACAGGCTCCTGGGTGAGGTTTTTTTTTCGGGGGTTTTCTTCACCTGTAAGACAAATATCAGGAAGCTTAAAGCCCAACGATCACCGAAAATCATCCGATCATCATCATCATCCTTATCATTATCATCATCATCATCATCATTATCCTTCACCGGTGTGGAAAGCAATCACATCTATAATTCCCTAGTAAAGCTACAAAGCATAGCATGAAAATGCTATGATTGTAGTGAAAGACCTGCCCTCGGACACAATTACTATGGATGGATGGAAGTGTATGTAATTTAATCTCCTTAATAAGATTATTTTGTTTATTTTCTTAGTATTTCCTTATTCTGTTATAGCATATATTTCAAATAGGTATATAATTTGGGTGAATTGACTGTATTTCAAGTGCCCGACATTAAATAAATCATCATCATCATCCAGGGATGAAGTCTGTTGGCTCATTTCCGTTCCATGAAAGCTAGAATTGTTAAAATTGTTCAGACCATCGTCTGTGTGGGCGTCCAACATTTCTCCTTCCGTGAGGTTTATAATTTAGCAATAATTTTGGAAATCTTTCTTCTGGCATTCTATCAATATGTTCTTTCCAGTCGTTCCTATATTTAATTATTCGGTCTGTAAGTTTGAAAATATTTAGTTCCTTTCTTATATTTTCATTTATTTTCTTATCCAGCAGAGTAGGCTATATTCTTCTATATTTCTTAAAAATCTCATATAAATAATTAAATAAATATAAATATAAAATAAAAATTGACTTATTAAATTTAGTATGCATAGATTAATTGGGCCCATGCAGTGGTGAGGTAAAATGCTACAAGCCGGAAGGGTGATGGTTCGAGTTCCAGTGATATCAGAATTTTTAAATGGTTTAAATCTTTTGACGCGACTATAGCCCTGGGGTCGACTCAACTTGTATCGAAGTGAATACCAGACGTTTGTTCTGGGGGTAACTGAGGCTGTCACGCAAGGCTGTGGGGTGAATCTCTTGTCGATTGTCTAAAAAAGGTGGGAGCTTTAATCCTCTATCTATTCTAAAGGCATATTAAGGGTTGTAGTGCGGCCATTTTACCTTTTATATAAATCCATTGGATTTTAAGTGGGCTACAAAAAAATTTATAATGAAATAGATTATCCATTTTACTTCCCTTAAGCTCTGTGTGAAAATCAGATGAATGTTTATTTTATAAAGTACACACCTGTACATATTTCTTCTTAGAAAATCGTTCATTTTATTAAAAATGGTTGATTAATATTTGCCACAAGAAATTCATACCTTTTTGAATTAAGCACACTTTATATTAGTTTCACTATGTATTTCTGTAGAACTAAAAATTGAAGACCTTGTCATCTTCCAAAGAATCAATCTTGGAACTTACTTTTCTTGAATATTATATAATTTTTAAAAGATCGGGCTCACAAAACTCGGATAAAAAACGCTGTCTTGCTATTTTTGTTTAAAGAGAAGCATCGCATTCCATCAAGTTTGGATGTTCATATACATATGTGACGAAAACTATTTGAAAAATAAGGAGAAAAAATAGAATGCTTGAAGAAAGTACCGAGTGGGAAATGTATTTACGTAAATAGATTTAGCTCAGATGGTAGAGTTTGAGACAAATATTCGGGAGGTTTCTAATTCATACCCAGAGGCCGATGAACCCAACTGGAGATTTCTCATGATTTTCCCTAGTAAAGTGATCCCACGACAGGCCTCAGGAGGCCCTTGGGGTACGCTACGGCGTGCCCCCCATGATTTTCCCTAGTCAAGGCAAATTATATAATGAATATTTTAATTATAATTAATTATTTTTTATCATTAAACCTAATTTATTAATCTTAATAGTTAAATCATATCCCAAGAGAATAGGAATTAAATAGAGGATTAGATACAATAAAAGAGATTTATAACCTACCAATAAAGCGCAAGAAATGCTTAGACTTCTAAGCATATTGTCTAAGACGTTAAAACTACTCCAAAAATATAAAATAAACAACTTAAAAAATGACAGAGTTACAACTACTCTTCGATTGCAGTATGATACTGGTAATTTATGTGGCTAGAAACTTAAGTAACGAGTTGTCTCAGATTCTAGCATTTCAGCCTCATATTCCAGAGGTTCCGAGTTTAAATCCGGGCCGACCAACCTCAGTTTAAAACGATAACGCTGGGTTGTAATTTCGTTACAACAATAAATTTCATCCTTCATCATATTTCCATATTTAATTTAAAATTAATCATCATCATTGACATTGCGGCTCTTTAAAACTAGACAGCCTCCCTCATGACAGCCGCTCAATCATTCCGATCCAAAGCCTTGAGTCTCCCTGCCTTTGTAAGATCAGCCTGAACATTAGTTTGAGTCTGCCGATCTTCCTTCTACCACCAGGTTTATGATCTAAGAGTTTTCAGCGAATTCTGATCCTACCCATTCGTAATACATTTGTTTTTACAGCTGCTGCCGTCTTCCCGTGACAAACCTCCAAAGCCTACGATCTTGGGCATCTTCAATGTTTAGCCCTCTTGCTTTAATTACTGTCCTCATGTCTTCCTTTCATGTTAACTTTGGCCTGCCTCTTTTCTTCTTTCTGGTCGGTAGCCATTGATATAGTAGTTCCGACCATCACTCATCTTCCATTCTTAAAATATGTCCTAACCATTTTAATTTCTTATCAATTTTTTCAATTATGCTTTCTTCTGCTTCCATTATGTTTCTAATTTCCTTATTTGTGACATGTACTAATTTTGACTTTCTGGCACTTCTGCGTAAATAATCAATTTCTAGAGCTAATTCTAATTTCCTAATTTTAATCAGTAACAATGTCATAATCTTTTTACAACAGTTGCAATTCTGCATTTGTTGTGATTCGCCATGTCCCCCGGTCACAAATGGGATCATACATTTTCCTTAATTTTTTTTTTTTTCCCTCGGGTATTGTAGTGATTCGTTCAGATAGAGGTCATGCCTTATTTCCATAAACAACAACAGGTTTAATTATAGTTTTATTTTCCTAGAGATACATCTGGCCTTCATATCATTAGTTTATCTAAGACTGAGACAACGACTGCCAGCAGCTATTTATTCTTTAATATTCATAATATGAGACACACAATAATGTTATTATTATGTGCAATTAGATCTTTAAAACCTGCATCCGTATATAATTGTACGTTATTTAAAACAGTGGCATCATTAATATTACTCATATTATACATATATTTACTTTTGGTACAATTAATATCTAATGCAACGAGGTCTGTTGTTTCATTTTGAATTTATTGAATTACTTCATCAAGTGAATTTAGATTCCGAGATAATAAATAAATAAATAAATATATATATATATATATATATATATATATATCAGCATAAAATAGTAAATATCGTATCATTCGGTTAAAAATAATTATTGTACAACCAAGGTTAATAATTATGATTTTTCTAATGATTATTTCTATCTGCATACCTCATACTTTCGCGTGTGGGGATTGGGGTTCTCTCTTGTCGGAGTGTTTAACCAATCTAGCTTATTTACCCATACATTATGGGGTCGGCATATCGTCTCAGTGAGAGGCTAGTGAGAAACTAGGACTTTACTTGGATGGATAACTATCGGTAAATTTACCCCAGAGGCCTCATTATTCAGGCTTGTGGTTCTTTCACGAGCCTGAAAATCTTGAGAATCGTGACCCATGACTTAAAGTCCCTCCCGGAGGACTTATCCCTTGGATTTTTCCATCGTAAAAATGCATCGACCTCAGGTGGGTTTTAACCGAAACTGGAGGCTGGAAGCAGAACCGCGACCAACTAATGAGTCTTAAGACCAATATTAAATAGCAAATAATAAAATTAATAGTCAATGAATGTAGACAAGACACTTAAATAATATTATCATGATTACATACAACAATAGACATAGTATATTGACAAAACTTAAAAATAATAGATACAGCTTCAGAAAAGAAGTTAATTTGTGTTGAAATAAAACTGATGTAAAAAAATAGAAGAGACAATTCCCATAAGTGAATAAAATATATCAACTCTCGTGTTTCAATAATATTTTTTTTCCTCTACTAAGATTAAAGCATTTTTATGAAAATTTGCTTCAATGAAATTACACACTGTATTAGGCTAATATGTGTGTTTCAATCAAAGCCAACTGTTGTCCATGTTTGCTTCAACTGAATATTTTGGATGTTTTCAGTTTGATTCTGAATTAAAGGCTAGCGAAGTAGAAAACAGTTTCAGCCATGTTGAACACAGAATACATGAAAATTATTTTTTGTAAGTAATATGTAAAGATGATTTTATTTACCGGTAGAAATCCTTAATGTCGCTAAGGCGGTTATGTATATGTTAGTTGCATAGAAATATGCTACTTATTATAAGAGAAAGGCGATAATGAAGAAATTATATTGCAATCTTTAAAAAATAAATAACGGCTCTTCTATTGGCCACACCACTCACTATTAAGAAAATACAATTTCCTTGATCGAGAACGTTGATATTGGAGGCTCAGTGCTATGATTTTGGATATTTAACCCATTCGCTTCAGATTTAAATGCTCAATGCATTTCCCCAGAAACCGGATTTAAGTTACCGTAAATAATATTGTCTATTTTCAAAACAAACAAAAGATAACGGTATTTGATATCGCAATAGGTATGAAGCCTAAAACACGTTCATCTACTATTCATAAATGTTAACAAATGATTACCCTGCCAAGGGATGTATAAAATATTGCAAAATATATAACAGGCAGAGTTAAGCAAGTGTACTTCGTCTTCTGAGGCGAATGGGTTAAGGAGTTATTTTAATTTACAGACTTCATTGTTATTTTACTTCGCAGTTAATGGATTTGTTGGAAATTAATTCAAATGGTTTCAACCCAAAATAATCTCAGGTTTTATCAAGAGATCAAATTGATAGTTTTCTTATAGCTTGATGTTTATATTGCATTTACATACGTGGTAAAATAGGAGTGTTGTATTTCAGGTACTGTACTCGCAGAGAAAAAATCTCAGGAAGGAATGCGATGAGCAAGAAACAGCCACGCGAGTCTAGTTGTATTATACACTTCGAAAACATAGTTTGACAATGCGCTGTTAGCGTAATTGAGGTGGTTAGAAGCAAAGAGGTGTAAGTGATTTAAAAAAACGAGTTTGGTGTTTAATTAGATTCTTGAAGCATAATTGTATTTGATGGCAAAGGGATATAAGTGTATGCGTTAGGAGGAGGTATCATATGAGTGTTCTCACCTAACTAACTCACTGGCACTATCGAACCCGTAGGTTCGTAGCCGCGCGGATATAAGCTCTCCATATATCCCTATCCTGAGCCAATGTTTTCCAAACATCCCCTGCATAATCTACATCCCTCAAATCATAGTTAATGTTATTCTCCCACCTCATTCTTGGCCTACAAGAATCTTCCATGCACGTCTTTCACTCCCCATTCGTGCCACATGTCCTGCCCATCGCTGTCTACGAGACTTAACTGTTCTCATTATATCTGGCTTCCTATAAAGACCAAATAATTCACTGTTATGCAGTCTTCTCCATTCACCTGTCTGTTCGTCTCTCTTTGATCCAAAAATTGTCCTAGAAACTTTATTCTCAAATACTCGTAATCTCCTTTCCTGCCTTAAAGTAACAGTCCATGTTTCGCATCCATATAATATAACTAGTAGAATAATAGTTTTATATATTTTCAGTTTAACGTTTTTTGAAAGGAGTTGGGAAGTCAAGAGTCACTGTAATGCATAATAACATGCATTTCCAGAACTGAACCCATGTTTAATTTCCTTGTGCATCTCATTCCTGTTTGTGATTATTGTTCCTAGGTATTTGAATTCAGCCACTTCCTCAAAATTTCCCTCATTTGTCATTAGCTGTCCATTTCCATTATATAATACATTTCTATGTGTGACCATATATTTAGTTTTATTCATATTTACGTCCAGTCCCAATTTCTTAGTGTTACTCAGTATGTGTGTGTGTGTTGGCCTTTAGTATCTCCATGATATCGCCCAATAGTACTACATCATCAGCATAAACTAACAGCTTATTAATACCATTGAGTTGTAGGCCATATTCACCCTCTACATATTTGATGGCATGCTCCAGTACAAAATTAAATAGTAGAGGAGATAGTGCATCTCCTTGCTTCAACCCATTGTGGATTTCAAAACTATCCGAAAACTGTTTGCCTACACATACCTTACTCTTTGTGCCATTTAGACACATTCGTATAAGTCTAACTTTTAGGAATTCCGAACTTCAGCAGGATACTATATAACTTCTCCCTCTTAATTGAATCGTATGCATTTGGAAGTCTATGTATAGTTGATGTACAGTACCATTATATTCCCATTTGTTTTCTAAAATCTGTCCTAAGCTAAAAATTTGATCTGTTGTAGACCGTTTGTTTCTTCTAAATCCACACTGTTGATCTCCTAGAATGTCATCAATATAAGGAGTAAGTCTGCTTACTAATATATTTGTTAGAATTTTGTACGAAGCTGAAAGTAATGTGATGTCCCTATAGTTGTTGCAATCAGTTTTATTTCCTTTCTTATAAATTGGTATGATAATCGATTCTTTCCATTCATCTGGAAGAGCTTCTTTATCCCAAATCATATTAAGCAACTGGAGTATCTTGTCCATCATTTTTCTCCCCCTGATTTTTATCAGTTGTGCTGAGATCTCATCTGAACCTTATGCTTTATACAGCTTCAATTTTTCTATCGCCATTTCAACCTTTAATGCACTTGGTTCTGCGATTAGCATTTCTGCTGTCTGTAAATTATCCTCTTCAATTACCTGTTCTGTATGTACATTTAATAGTTGATTAAAATAACTTTTCCATCTATTTAATATACTCCTGGAATCTGCAATCATATCCCCATTTTTATTCCTAATTATGTTTGTTCTAGCCTAAAACCCTTTCTTGTCTATCCTAATTCCCTGATATAAATCTGTAATGTTCCTATTTTTGGCATTAATTTCAAGATCATTAATCTTCTCTCTCAAATATTCCCTCTTTTTACTCTTTAGTAACCTAGTGGTTTCCTGTCTAACGCTACCCAATTGCTCCAAATTTACCTAATTTGGTTCGTGTAATCATTTCATTTTTGCTAGCATTCTTTTCTTTACAATGTCGGCACATTCCTCATCAAACCATTTCTTGTTTTGCCTCTTTTTTAAATGACCAATGCTTTCTGATGCTGACAATTTAATAGTATCTCTTATAGCCTCCCATTCTTTATTTATATCAGTTTCTTCTTCGTTTGCCACATTGTCATCTGAAAATTTCAGTACTTCAAATCTATTAGCAATTTTAATTTGGTATTCTTGCTGCATTTCATCATTTTTCAAGTTTTTTAAATCAAATTTTTCAGAATCATCTTTAGTGTTTGTTTCTCTCACAAGTGATAGCCATTATCTGATTTTCACCCCTGACCAGATGATGATCCGAATTGCAGTCTGTCCCTCTGACTGATCTAACATTGATGATGCTACTGTGCCAGCATTTGTCCACTAATACGTGATCTATCTGGTTTCGAGTTTTGCCATCTGGAAACTTCCAGGTGTATTTATGTATATTCTTATGCTGAAATGTGTGCTCTTAACAATGAGATTCTTTGAAGTGGCAAAGGTGACTAATCTAACCCCACTGTCGTTACTATCTTCATGAAGACTGAATTTGCCTATTGTTGGTTTGAATATATCTTCCCGCCCCACTTTTGCATTAAAATCTTCCAAGACAATTTTCATATGATATCGTGAAATGCTATCAAATAAGCATTCTAATTCTTCATAGAACTCATCCTTGATCTTGTCATCTGTATCTTCTGTGGGGGCATGTACATTTACGATTATAAAATCATGCCGTTTACCCTATAGAATTATGTATGATAATCTTTTACTGACAGACTTAATTTCTCGGATAGCGGATAAGATCCTCCTTCGGACTAAAAAACCCGTTCCAAATGCAGGTCTTTCTACACCCCCGTAGTATAATGCAAAGCTTTCTGATTCCTGACTACCTTCTGGCCATCTAACTTCCTGTAAAGCGACTATATCCAAGTTGATATATCTAATTCACGGGTTAATACTTCTAGCGCTGCGCTATTGTACAAAGTCCTAACATTCCATGTTCCTAGGAACATGTCCCTGTGTTTGAGCCTTTGGCATGGCTTCCCTGAAATAGTCCCCGCCCGGAGAACCGAATGGCGGACTATTTGACTTCCGGAAAATTTTACCCCAGTTGAACCCATGTCCGCATTTCTTGACGGTTGTATTTTTACGGTGAAAGATCGTCACTCTTTCGACCAAGGTACTTTTTTTCGTCTGGCTTATCACCTTCGACCAGTCCGGCATGGGTAACCCTATCGGCAGGAATGATACTGCCGGCATAGCTCTCAGGATAATTTAAGCACGCAAGCCACTCCACCACGACAAGATAAAGATACCATGGAGGGGTGTTATCACCTATGGTTTCTTTATACAACTTCAACTTTAAACCTGTTTCTCAATGCTGCTCCCATTTGTATGTAACCGTCTCAATTATAAACTAACATAACATTTAACACTAATCGCTAATAGTTATCAGATTAATACAATGTATATGTCTCATGGGCTGATATACTACTTTCGTATCGGTAGTACAACGATACAAGATTCTCCACGTCATCATTAGCCAATGGTATTCCAGGAATCCACCTACACGTATCGAATATCCCCGTGCCGCACTAGTCCGTCGTTGCCGCGCGCGGAGTTTCTTCCTCTGGGAAAGGCCTACAGTAGTTTTGACGACGGGGATCTCTGATGCATGTAGAGTTTGTCACTTGTTGAAAATATGTATAGATGATACGTACTATATATCCAACAGAGAAAATGTAAGTGATGATTTCCGATACCAAGACTAATGAGACACTATTATTAAACAAGGAAAAGTAACAATATAATTAATATTTTGTTAATACGGCTTTAATAATAATAATAATAATAATAATAATAATAATAATAATAATAATAATAATAATTAGGGATATTCAAATCTTGTAGTGGTCTCGGGATAGCATCACTGCCTCGTACGCAGCGAGCCCGAGTTCGATCCCTGGTCGGGACAAGTTTTCTGGGTGATGGTTCTTTTCATGATTTTTCCTCACCTCTAAGATAAATGTGACGAAAATGTATGACTATACAGTCCCTGAATATCATCCGGCCATTATAATCATCATTATCATACTATCCATGTTTAGTGCGAATGGTGTGTTATGTTGTCTCGGAGGAAGTGTTGACATTCAGCTGATCACTCATTCGGGGTGCGGTTCAATAAGTTTGTGTGTTTGTGTAGTTTAAAACCCATCTCCCGATAAGTCGTGGCATTGTAAGATCCGGGTGAGGGGCTAATATAAATTAATGTAATGGGAAAAAATCTTGCAGTGATTAAAAATGTCAGTAGTGATTAAATATTTTTTTAAAGTTACTAGAGCGACCAAACAAAGCCCACTGAACATATAAGTAGTAAAAAATAGATGGAAATGAAATTGCTTTAAAATACAAAGCTATTTTTCCAAATTAATTAATGTATACCTTGTAGTATGGAAGTTAAACATCTATCTATCTTCGGGATTTTACAGCAGCTGCCGTCTTCCCGTGCCAAACCTCCAAAGCCTACGATCTTGGGCATCTTCAATGTTTAGCCCTCTTGCTTGCATTACTGTCATCATGTTTTCCTTGCTTGTTAACCTCGGTCTCCCTCTTTTCTTCTTTCTGCTCGGTTGCCATTGATATAGTAGTTTCGGCCATCGTTCATCTTCAATTCTTAAAATATATCCTAACCATTTTAATTCCTTTTCCTCAATTCTTTCAATTATGTTTTCTTCTGCTTCCGTTATGTTTCTAATTTCCTTATTTATGACATGTTCTAATTTTGACTTTCTGGCACTTCTGCGTAAATATCCATTTCTAGAGTTATTAGTCTATTCCTGTAGTATTTATTGATTGTCCCTACCTCACTTCCATACATTGCAACAGATCCCACTGATGTTTTACCAATATATTTGTTTGTGTCTTTCCAAATATGCTTATCCCACCATATGGAATTTAACGACGATATTATTTTGCTACTCAATTCAATTCTATGCTTTATATTCTCTTTGCCTATACCTTCAATGTTATCCATAATTATTCCCAAACATAAAAGGCATTATGAGTTCTGTGAATTACTCTATTACATAGCCTATCGGTAGATTCAGATGGTCCTACTCTTTTTATAAATATTTATCAACTCAAAAGCTATAATTTTGTTCTTAAATAACTAACTTACTGGCACTATCAAATACGGAGGTACATGGCAACGCGGACATAAGCTCTCCATATATCCCTATCCTGATTTAATGTTTTCCAATCATCTGCTGAATAATTTACCTCCCTCAAATCATGGTTAATATTATTCTCTCACCTCATTCTTGCCCAACTTTCTGGTTTTCCTACAATGAGTTTCTGTGACCCTATTTCATCCCCCATTCGTACCACTTGTCCTGCCTAACGCAAACGAGATTAATTGTTCTTATTTCATCTAGTTTTCAAAAAAAATCATGTAGCTCATTGTTATGAGGTTTTCTCCATTCACTTGTCTGTTAGTCTCTCTTTGGTAAGAAAAACTCCTACTAACTTTATTTTCAAGTACTTGTCTGTTTTCTTCTTTTGTTCTTCTTAAATAAGATTTAAAATTGTGAACTATGAAAATTTAACGACTGTGTTCAGCGGTCGCGGTTGGTTAGATCAAGAAAGGAAAAATAAAAAAAGAGCCGGATATGTAATAGCACATGACGTCACTGAATGAATCTGTTTTACCACGCAATAGATGACTCAACACAAGGACGTCTGGCAAACTCATAATAGGTATTTACAAACAAAGAACTTTCGAGAAGATCATGACAGGTACCAGCTCTACAACCTAAGTATGTACCTAGATATAATTTCTCAAGAATAATCCAGATTTTGAATCTTCATTTTTTAATACTCGGTCCATATTTCTAATTTAGAGAGTTTATACTTATAAATGGAATAACTCCAACATGGAAATCAATGCAATGATCACACTTCTCCAAAATAGAGTAAAATTTAACAACTAGATTTTAAAAAGGAAAAAAAGTTGTAACTGCAAACTATTTCATATGACCACAACTGAAATATAAAATGTCTATTTGAAAACAGATGCTAGACACAACTATAACAACTATGCGGCTGAGAACTATAAGTTTAATGCAAAATATATTTACAGCATGTTGTCTATTTATTTTGTGTATTTTAGAGATAAAATAACTATCTAAATCAAGTAATCCGTTTTGTTAGATTTATTAATACAGTAAAAGCTCCTTATTCGCGGGGGATATGTTCCGCAAATTGCCGCGAATATGGAATGGTAATTTGTATGGGTGTATAGGGGATAGTCCACCGATGTGGTCTCGAGGTAGCGTGTTGCCTTGTCACGCAGCGGGCCCGGGTTCGATCCCCGGTCGGGGCAGTTTTTCTACATGAGGTTTTTATCGCGGTTTTTCCTCACCTGTAAGACAAATGTCAGGAAAACTTTAAGGCCTAAACGGTCCCCGAAATCATATGGCCATCACCATCATCCTTCATCGGTGTGGATAGCAACGGGAAGCTATCACACCTACAATTCCCTAGTAAAGCTTCAAGCATAGCATTGCATGAAAATGCTGTGATTGCAATGAAAGACCTGCCCTCGGACAGAATTACTATGGATGTATAGGGGATACGTTCCAAGTTTCCAAAATGAAATATATAAATTATCTAAATAAAATCAATTAATGAGACATTTTGAACAATTTGTGTTAATTATTACTGTCAGGCTTAGGCAAGAGCTTAAATAACTTGGTTTTTTTTTTTAGTTTTGCCGTTTTTAAAAGGTATTTCAATTCAGATTGATATTCAGCTGTGAATTCAGCGATAGAATTCCTTACTTTGTCTTCGAATTTCTTGATACATTGAAACAGCGTGATGCAGACGCAAACTACTCGCCAATGCGTAAACGATCAAGTATTTCTATTTTTACTTTAAGCGGCAACGCCGCATTTTTCAGCTTCGGAATTCATTTTCTTTCCTTTTACTCGACATTATAAATTGGCAGCAATGCTAAAGAGACACGTGTTATTCAATCAAAATTATTGCAATGAATGACAAGTTGAATCAATAAAACATCGTTCGTGGCGAGGGCGGTATTTATCAACGGACATAGCGGCGGTGGCTTTTAACAACGAATTTTAGGCTTGTGACAAAAAGGTATGCTATACTTTGATATTTATTTGTCCATTTGGTCTGAATTGCTCTTTGTAAAAGCCGCCTTGACACGTGCCTGCAGTAAAAAAAAATTGCCGATGCGTTCATAAAGGATATTAATCCTTCTAATATACCGACTGGATTCGCGAATAAATATTTTTAGCCGCAAATACAGGAACTGTGTCGCAATGTTTTAACCCACGGATAATGAAAACGCGAATAAGGGAATCGCGAATAAGGAGCGTTTACTGTATAGCTATATACATATATATATATATATTTATTTATTTATTTATTTGCGGTATATTGTTACCTACGGCGCGATTTCTATATCAATACATGAGTGTTGCTCAATAAAAAAGTAATTATTTTTACAGTCATAATTTAACACCCAACAATTTAGATTTTCAATGTTCGTTAACTTAATTAATGAAAAACATGTGGTACAAGTTTCAAAGTAATCTGTGAGTGTTACGCAAGTCGAGAAATGTCCTGTTTGGCTGCGGTTACAATGGAGGTGATGCAGGACGAATTTTGTTTACTTTGAAATTCTGCTTTCATCTCAAAAAATCTTCAGGTGAGGCCTATGTAATGTTACAGAAGCCCTACGGAGAGATGTTTCTTCCCCATAGCTCGATGTTGGCATAAATTGTTTAAAGAGGGAAGAAAGTTTCAAAAGAAGATGGACCGGACGCTCCAGAGCTGCTCTTTCGGAAGAAAACATCGACACCTCTGCTGTCATGGTGAGAGAGATCGACGAATAACCTTAAGATCATTTTCTGAAATCTTAAAATATGACCGGGTGTCACGCACACACCGACCACATGACTCGTGATTGTGTTCTAAGACTGCTGATTCCCGAACTACAGAACGCTCGTGGGCAGGTTTGCATGCAGTCGAAGATGTATCGATACTTTAAAGATTCATGACGAAACTATGGTTACTATGCATATGCTTCGATACTTTAAAGATTCATGACGAAACTATGGTTACTATGCATATGCTTCCCATATCCAAAGTCGAGGAAGACTGTGATCGCAGATATTCTATTTTTATATTGCAAATTTTACAGTCGAAGATTATATTACAGGATGATCTTTCAAAGTTAATCACTGCTGATAAAACGTGGCTATATCTTTTCGATTCTGAGAGCAAACAACAAAGCGCTATGTCGAAATCTGCTTATAACCAACCCCAAAAGAAGCGAAAGTGGTTACTTTGCTGGGAAACGTATGGTCTCTCATTTTTTTATATTCATGAGGTAGTACCTCCACATACAAGAGTAACTGGGCAATACTGTAGAGACGTACTGTAAACTCTAAGGTCATATCAGGTGCAAAAGTACACTTCTCCCTGCAACAAGCTGGATGCTGTATCACGATAATTCGAGACCGCATATCGCAAATGTTGTTGCTGAATATCTTGTAAACATCAAAGTGAAGTGCATCCCTTGCTCTCCCTGTAGACTGGATTTAGCCCTGTGTATTTTTTCTATTCCCCAACTTGATGAAACACCTTCGTGAAAGGCTTTTTCCATCTTCAGAAGTAGTAGTGAAGCTGTTTTCAAAGAGCTGTCAAAAAATGGATTTCAGTACGTATTTTTAGACTGGCAGAAACGCTGCGACAAGTGCATTGTATCCAAAGGAGACTTCTTGAGAAAGATTGAGGATGACAAGGTAGGTCTATGTTGCCAAAAGAATTATGATCATAGTTTATTGAATAATCTTCATAAATTATGTGTTTTATCTCATAAACTCTGCATATTGTTTTTCATTAATTTTTATCGTTATTATTATTATTATTATTATTATTATTATTATTATTATTATTATTATTATTATTATTAGTAGTAGTAGTAGTAGTATTATTATGGAACAAATATTTGTATTGACCCACAGCTGACTAAAAACAAGACAATTTTTTCAAATAAACCAAGGAATACGACAAGGGTGTTCACTCTCACCTATATTATTTAATATTTATATGGACGCTATCCTAAAAGAATGGAAGAAGGTTTTAACTAATGAAGGAATATTAATTGATAATAAAGATAAAATAAATGCTTTATTATTCGCTGACGATGTTGTACTTTTAGCAGAATCTGAAAATGAGCTCCAAATGTTAGCATTAAATTTAAATTAATTGTAAAATATCAATAAATAAGTCAAAAGTAATGGCATTTATTGGTAAATATGGAATTAGATCAAAAATTGTACTGGATAACAAAATAATAGAACAAGTATCATATTTCCAATATTTAGGATGTGATATAACTTATAGAGAAAATAAAGATATAGAAAATAAAGTAAATAAATTTCAAGCTATTTGTGGAACCATAAAAATAACCTTAGGTCGGAAAACAAGGAAAGATACGAAACTTAAATTATATAAAACAATGGCTGTTCCTTTGTTGTTGTATGGAAGTGAAAATTGGATAATGAAATCAAGGGATAAAAGCAGGATACAGACTGCGGAAATGCTATTTTTACGTAATGTGAAAGTATGCACAAGAGCGGATAGAATAAGGAATGAAACTATACGAGAAGAATTAAATATTTATAAAATTGAAGATAAAATCAGCGAAAATAATAAGAAATGGACAGAACACTTAATGAGAATGAACAACGAAAGAATACCAAAAAGAACCTTCCTGCATAATCCCAGAGGAACAAAAGATGTTGGCCGACCACGTAGAAGATGGACTCCACTTTTAACTTCGCCGGAACAGGTTGCATAGCCTAAACCTTGTAGTAGAAGAAGAAGAAGTATTATTATTGTTGTTGTTGTCGGTATCGGTGACCTACTGTTTACTATGCCTATCTATGATTCCGAGGGTCGACGAATTTTGAAGGACATAACAATTTTGTGTATGGTTTCCTTCGAAACGAAATTAAAGTCTTGTGTGCCTTATCGTAGATTTACAATGTGTAAAATAAATAAGATTCAGCATGAAATAAGAGGTCTGTGGGCAAAATGTTTCGCCAGTTTCACGACCTGGTTTGAATTATACTTGTTAAAGAGCATCGTTAAATAAAATTGTGATGATTATTATTATTATCATCATCATCATCATAATCATCATCATCATCCTGCCAGGTATTAGTCCTAGAAGAACTGTTACGGCCTGAGAAAGCGGTTTTCGTGCCATCTTTTCATAAGTCGACCAAGTGACCATTTCCCATTTGGACAGTAGTTCATTATTGCCTTGGGGATCCTGGATCTAGCCATTCTTGAGACATGTTCCTTCCAGTTTAGCTGATATCTGGAGATGTAGTCCAGTATTGGTGACACATTAAGTTCTTGAAGGATTTCTACATTTTTCTTTTGATCCCATTTGGTGTAGCCAACTGCTCGGCGCATAAATTTCATCTCACAAGCTGTTAGTCTGCTTTCATCTCTCGTCCTTATAGTCCACGCTTCACTCCCATAACATAGGACTGGTCGAGCCATTATTTGATAAAGACGAGTACGAGTTGATTTTTGCACTAATGAAGGTTTTAAAACTCTATTAATGATTCCCATTGATTTGTTGAATTTCACAATTTTCTCTGGTAAATCCAAATTTTCAACAAAAGAGAGTTTATATCCCAAATAAGTAAACTCATTAACTATCTCTAAAAATTTTGTTATTAAATAAATTTTGCTTGGTATTGGGGATTTTCCACAAAAAGCCATTATTTTAGTTTTATTGGTAGATATTTCCGTTGAATATTTCTGGGCTATCAAATTTAATTTATGTACTGACCATTGTAAATCATCTTCAGATGTTGCTAGTAAAACAAGATCATCTGCAAACATTATTATATCTAATTTTAAATTTCTATTGATGGTGATACTTCCATGTTTTGTTTCTCTAAAGTCTTTTACAATGGCATTCATATATATGTTAAAAAGTAGAGGGGAGAGGCCACAACCTTGTCGGACTCCTGAGTTTATTTCTTTCCACTGAGTTATTTTTTCTTTTATTTTTATTGCAATGAGAGTTGACTTATAAATGTTATAAATATTATATACGATCTGCTTTGGGATCTGATCTTTCATCAAAATTTCAAATAACAGACTTCTGTTCACTTTATCAAAGGCTTTTTTTTAATTCAATAAATGCCAAGTGTGTTTCTATATTAAATTCACGATGTTTCTCAATCAAAATTTGCATTGTGAAATATCCATCAGAGCATGATCTACCCTTCCGGAAGCCATTTTGTTCTTCTCCAAGTATATCTTCATAATATTTATATAATTTATTCTTAATAATAGTGGAATAAATTTTGTAACGAGAGTTTAATAAGTTGATCCCTCTGTAATTATCACAATTGGTCTTATCTCCTTTTTTAAATATTGGAATTACTAATGATTTTGACCAATCGTGAGGTGGATTTTCTCCTTGCCATATGATATTCAAGAAGTTTAAATATCTTTTGAGAAATAGTTAACTGGAGTGTTTAAATAGATCAGTGGGTATTTCATCTTCACCAGGTGCTTTGTTACTCTTTATATTTTTTAAAGCTATTTGAAGTTCTTGTAAGGAAATAAAGTCTCTTTGTAAATTATCTGGCTCTTGTATCTGTAAAGAGGGACAGTTGTTTGTCCATAAATTTTGATAATAACTAATCCATTTATCATGAGGAATTATATTTATTCTAGCAATATCTTTGTTTTCACTATTTAAATTTTTCAAAATTTTATATATTGATGGTTGGTGCCTTATTATTATTATTATTATTATTATTATTATTATTATTATTATTTCAAATGTGGAATGCAACGGGAAGCTACCACACCTATAATTCCCTAGTAAAGCTGTAAACCATCGCATGAAAATGCTATGATTGCAGTGAAAGACCTGCCTTCGGGCAGAATTAGTATGGATGGATTATTTCAAAATTATGTTAATCGGAAGCACAAGTTAAAATCCAGAAAATAAAGCATATTAATACATTTAAGTAGCAGCTGGTTACTTCAAATTGACAAAAGAGGTGCAACTTTTCAGCTTGTGAGATATAATGTTGTGTATTGTGGCAAATATTAATAAATGCCTTCTGTTACTTAATATCCGTATGTGTGAATATGCAAGTCTGGAGTGTAGAAAGTAGTGGCTTTGCCTTAGAATTGGAAACTACAGGCACAGTTATCCTTATCACTTTATTCACTTTCCATTGATCAACCAGTTCAATGCAAGTGCAAGAGCTGTATATTGTTTTTCCGTCTGTTTTTGTGTAAATTGTACTTTCGTTAAGCATAATTTATATCAATCAAGCAACCTGTTTCGTAAGATTTTTCGTTTAGTGTCGTATCTGGTTTGTTGCGATGACCATTTTGTCGATTAGAATTGTTTCCCAATTTACTGTAGTTTATTATAGCAGCTCAAGATGCACATTTGTAGCAAGATGTAGATGTTGTCTGCTCTGTGATGTTTGTTTGCTACTGGGCCTTGTTTATGTCTGCTCAAAGTTATGGAAGGCAGTATTTATATATTGTTTAGCTTATGATGTATGATCACAATGTCTTCAGTAACTGGTTCTAATATTTATTTCCTGAAATTACATTCATTAATCCTGTTTATACAGCATGAAAAACTTTTAAATTCTGGGAAAATATTATACTTCGTTAATCATGCGTAGATGTCTTTTATTACTATTGTTACTATTATTATTATTATTATTATTATTATTATTATTATTCCTGTTATCATCGTCATCGTCATCGTCATAATCATCAACATCACCATCATCATAATCAACTTTCTGTAAACTGATGTTGAGTTAAAGCGCCGGAAAAAAAAAGTTATATAATAACAACTGTAGAGTCCGACATGTTAAAAAAATTGGGTTGATCCTGTATAATAATAATAATAAGAATAATAATAATAACAGTAAAACCTGTCTTAGCCGGAACCTTTATAAGAAGGAAACCTGTAGAGACGGAAAAAAATCTCCAGAACGGTACAATTGTATATGAAAAATCGTCCTGTATAAGCCGGAAATCTTCATAACGCGGAAACGGAATGGTTTTTAAAGTACCAATAGTTAGTTTTTACCTCAGTAAGACGGAAAAGTATTCTTAAGCACGTTCTAATTACAATATTAATTACGTGGGGAAACTCTTCAGTCTTACTATAGTTGAGTTCCTTTTCGCTTTTGTATAATAAAATTGTTTAGTATTGCCGTGCAAACTGAGCTGTGTTACACACACCATTTTGTCTGTATTTCAGTCAATAAGTTATGTCTTTAAAGCGTGCATGTAAAACCCTTACACAGCGTGAGAAAATCCAAGCTTGTAATTTGGGAACCCTTTATAAGAAGGAAAACTGCCAAGACGGAAATATATATAAGGAACCGTCATGTTCCTTCATAGACAGGTTTTACTGTAATAATTATAATAATAATAATAATAATAATATAATTATTATTATTTATTATTATTATTATTATTAATATTATTATTATTAGATTTAGTTTTTGTGAAGCATGTTGTGTAGTCGATATTTCCAAAGCATTGAACATTGGAAGGAGTTTTATTCTCTTCTGCACCTGACGATCTCATCCGTTACTGCTTGCTACGCTTACAAAAACGAAAATGAATAAAAAAAAGTTGGACGGAGTACACATCACCGGTCAGGAATGTGCCCCCTCTTTCTCTAACAATTATGATGCAGCTGGCCGGTGAGAAGATTCTGGGAAGGCCGTTATGCTAATCCGATCACAGGTTACAATTAAATTTCCCTCATCTGGAAAATACATTGATGGACAGCATTGTTTTCACTCTCAACTTCTTTCCCATGCAGGAAAAAAATGCAATATCGACTTTCGATTTTTTCAGTGTCAGTTATTAGATTTTTGTTTCGTGTAATAAATTATTAAACTCTATTACATTAGCCAAGCATGAATGTCAAGGAAGATAGACGAAAACAAAGTAACAGCCGTAAAATTAAATAATTCCAGTTATCAATAATCAACTACATTCATAGTTATCAGACCAACTGGTAAACCATTTACATCATATGCGTCCCCAAAGAATAGCTTATCGTCCACAAGGAGCGAACCCCGGGCCTGAAAATTTTAGCAGTGAGATAGGACTAATATTTGATGGACAGAAGAAGAAAATAAACACATGATAATACAAACAAAAGCAGCTCATATCCAATTTAATAATGGCCGAAGTGACCTAGCAGTTCAATATTCTATCACTAGGTTCGCAGAAAGGCTCCTTCATCCCAGATTTAAATTGATTCATCTGCAGAAGACTGCAAATCTTATCAAACAATTACATATTCATGGTGCTATTACTTGAGTCAAAAGTAAACCAGAATTTACGAGATGCAGAATAAAGAACTGAAACGTGTCCGAGAACAACATTTGTTCCCTTTCACAAATTGGTTTATTTTTGTCGATAAAATTCAATAGTCAGAAACAAATAAACTTCGGTCATTTTATTCAATTCTGTTTAATTATTACTCTACTGATATTCTGAATTATATATATATATATATATATATATATATATGAGCCATTTAAAGCCAAAATGGCGTAACTCCACTTTTTAAAAGATCTGCGTTAATGCTAGAAATGCATTCTGGATATGTTAAACTACCTACAGGAATAGTGGTGTAATTACTAGATACACAAACTGCTCCACAAATGTAATCTCAAGTTTATTCAGTCAGCAGTGTTTTCTATTTGTTGATAGCCAAAGTGGTGTAAGTCCAGTTACTGTTTTTGATCAAGTGTCATGAAAGCGACTTGCTACTAATTATGCGTATATTCCACAAACACACAAAATGTAGAGCACCAACAGCAAATTATAAAGCGATATTATAAAGCAAAATATTATAAAGCGATGCATATACAGGACGAAACAGGAACTGGAAATTTGCATTAAATTTATTGAGGCTAGTTTTGAATGAAGGCAACAACTTTGAAACCATTGATCAAAATGTATGATCAGTGGTGATTCCAATCTTCCGAACGACTCAAACTTTGGCTCAATTGAATTGTGCAGTAAGACTCGATCGATTTTTTGCCTTTTTGACTGATTTCGAGTTATCGCGAAATCAAGGAAAAATAATCCTTTCATCTTACTGTGATGTCTGGCCACAGAAATTATTTTTAAAACGCATTACTAAGAGAAAGCTTGATGAAGAAAACATCCAGTTTCATGGCTAAGGATGCAATGGATTAGGTATCGGAAATCCGATCCGTTTACTATCTTTTACAAGGAAAACATGTCTGATGAGCTTCCATTTTCAAGCTGAAACATCAAACCACCAGCAAATGTACCTTTGTCTCAACTCTACAATAGACCAAGGCCTGACAGGAGAATATATATATATATTTCATCCGAAAACCAAACGCCATTCCTCTCTGTCCATCCATTGATCTTATATATATATATAATTGCACGACCCTTTTTTTGCCTACATTCCCCCTATCCTTCATGCATACTATTTAACCCCTCACACCTCTAACTCTGTTGAAGACAATGGACCACTGCTTGCTGATGATACTAGGGATGTTGAATAGCAGAAACGTTTGTAGCTGATATCATACTAGAAGACAATGATTTATATAATTTTTAACATAATATACTTCTTTTAAATATTTTTTTTGTTCAATGTCACCACATTGTCATTTTCAACATTCTGATATTCTCTCTTGGCATGGCATAATTGTAACTCACTTCTGAGGTTGGGATACCCAGAAGGTGGAGTTACATTACCCCGAGATGATATATGATACGTGATGATGATGGTAATGATGAGCCATGAGAGATCTTAATCCTAAACTTAATGAATATGTTAATGATGATAATGATGGCCAGATGTTATTTGGGGACCATTTGGGCCTTAAAGATTCCTGACATTCGTCTTTCAGGTGAGGAAAAACCCTGAAAAAAACCATCATCGAAGAAACTTGCCCCAACTGGGGATCGATCCCAGGCCCGCTGCGTGACAAGGCAGCAGCCTACCTCGAAACCACAACGGTGGACGTTTTAAATTAAATAAAAATATTATTTGTGTAGAGTATGCAAGTTCTTTCATAAAATATACTCTCAATCTGTGTAAAGCCGAAATGGTGTAAGTTAGGCCTATTGAAGTGCTTATAAATTACTTATAAAGTGGGAATAAAGGCAAAAAATAACATACATGAGCTAAACCAATCAATTTTGAACACATGGGATGAGGAAATTTTTGTTTGATAGTAGGCCTATTCTGGAATTTTTCAACTACTATTCTACTAAAAGTCTCTATATCTCAAATCAATGTTTAATGGACTTAAACCACTACGGCTTTAAAAGGCTCATATATATATATAGATATTATAAATATATTTTTGACATTTGGCAATGAAGGCAAATATGATATGAAAAGAAAAATGAATGCTTGAGTCGGGAACTTTAGAGACTCGAGTTCGAATCCCGACTCAAGCATTCATTTTTATTTTCATATCATATATATATATATATATAAAGAAGAGAGGAAGACCGAAGAAAACTTGGATAGAAAGGGTACAAGCGGCTATGAATATCAGAGGATTGTGGAGGAAGATCTATGGATGGACAGAGAGGAATGGCGTTGGTTTCCGAAAGACGGCGGCAGCTGCTATAATACATAGGTCTTAGATAAGTTTTGAGATATGCAACAATGGGCTATGATAGAGTTTCCATACCTATCATATATTTTCAAACAACTCTCCAGCACATTCTATACGCCGTTGCATCCTCTGGCACCACTTCTGGAAGCAGCCACGCCACTCGATCTGAGATGTTGCACTAAGCTCCTCCAACAGCATCTTCTGGACTAGGAAATTGGTGTTCACGCATGCAGTTCTTCACGTTCGGGAACAGGAAATAGTCGCACGGGGCTAGGTCCAGACTGTAGGCTCAATGAGACATTAATTTCACAGGTGTCTTTTCCAGAAACCTAATTGTTGCATTGGCTGTGTGCAAAGAGGTGGAGCAGAATTCCCCGCAGTCCAGTCTTTGACCGCTTCTCCTGGATCATTGAGAAGACTTTGGGGAGACAAACTTCTGTATACCATTTAGCAGTAACTGTCCTCTGATCCTCTAGCACAACTGTAGCCAGATGACCACTTGTTGAGAAAAAAAGAGGCCACCATTTTCTTCCCCACTCTCCTAGGATTTTTGACTTTGGTCGGAGACTGCTCATCTGGGAAGACCCACACCTATAATTGGTGCTCTGTTTCACGGTCATACTGGTAGATACAAGTTTCGTCACCTGTCACTATGTATGAGACACCCGGCGGGAGTCCCCGTTGTTGAATCTCGCCAGCATTTCTCTTCACAATTCAACCCTAGTGCGTTTATGCCCTTCTGACAAGTGGTGTGACACCCATCGAGAAGAAATTTTCCTCACTCTTAAGTATTGGGGCAGGATGGTGGAAACACTTGGCTAACTAATCCCTAGGCGCCCCTCGATGTCCTTATAGGTCAGTGGTGGTTCTTCCTTAATCAGAGTCTCCACTGCAGAGACGTTTTCTTCTGTCACTTCTGTTGTTGGCCTCCCACTTCTCCCTTCATGTTTAAGGGATGTTCTCTCCCTCTTAAATTCAGGAAATCAGCGGAAAGCTTTTGCACGCGAAGGAGCAAGGTCCCCAAATGTTTGTGTGAATTGCTGAAGTGTTTACGACTCATTTAAACAACACTTAAAATCATATAAAATCAAAGCAAGAAAATACTCCCTCTCAAGCTCCATAGGACACGTTTGATTTCACCACGCACAGACTACTTCACAAAGGTGCTGCTCAGAGAGAACTGAAAGGAATTGTTTCTACCTGCTATGGTTTTGACGTTCAAGAATTGGGCTTTCAAATTATATATTAGTTTATTGCATTCCTGTCGCCATACTGCTGTGTCTCAAAAGTTATCTAGTGACCCTCGCACCGGATGATATATATATATATTTCCGGTTTTAACAATGTTGATACATTTTTCCGGCACCAATGATTTGTCTTCAATTTCTCTTTATAATTTTCCTCCATTCGTCTCTATTATAACACATTTCTTCCTCTATTTCCCAGTCCTTCAAAGTATCTCTAATCTCTTAGATCCACGTGAGATTTGGTCTTTCATCCTCCATTCGCCTTATATGACCGTGGCATTTAATTGATTTTCTTGGATAAATTCTAAAATGAAGAATTTACAATGTATAATATTCAGAACTTATATTCATTCAATGCAGTTTTTAATATCTAATGAATGATTTGAAATGAATAAAAATAGTTGATATTATGAAGCATTAGAGTGCTACAGTGGTCATATTTCTAAGAGAAATGTCGATAATAAAATCATAAGAATTAATAGGAGAATTAAAACAATTAGAACTTTAATATAAACATGCTATGTGCTAAATAATTGTAACTGGAAACACGAATGAAATGAAAATAATTATAATAATAGGTTGTTTCGGAAAGTCATAACTATAAGGAATAGGATACAGCAGTCCTATTACTCAAGGACAATAGAACTTCGAAATACTTTACATGCTATTTATTATGAGACTCTGAAATATGTTAGAACATTTACATTTGCATCTTGCAACGCTTGTGAAAGAGATACAGAGAGTGAAAGAGGTGGGGGTGGGGTCTACGTCTACAATGGCAGTGAAATATGTTGAGGAGGTAGCCGCGAGGATTGAATATGTTATATTAATTAAACAGCGGACGGGTCTAACGACAGGACGCGCCAGAGGAGGGATTCAATTTAATATAAAATACACAACTCTATGCTAAGGGAAAGTTATAAACAATTTATACTCACATATATATATATATATATATATATATATAGAGTCCACCGCTGTGGTCTCGAGGTAGCGTGCTGCCTTGTCACGCAGCTGGCCCGGGTTTGATCCCGGTCGGGGCAATTTTTCTGGGTGAGGTTTTTATCGGGGTTTTTCTTCACCTGTAAGACAAATGTCAGGAAAACTTTAAGGCCCAAACGGTCCCCGAAATCATATGGCCACCACCACCATCATTATCATTATTATCATCATCCTTCATCGGTGTGGAAAGCAACGGGAAGCTACCACACACCTACGCAATTCCCTAGTAAAGCTGCAAGCATAGCATGAAAATGCTATGATTGCAGTGAAGGACCTGCCTTCGGGCAGAATTACTATGGATATATATAGAAAAGAAACATTTAGAGAAAATATTAATGATCTCGAAATGAATGAAAACAGTAGAAATATTAGATAATTATATGAAAGGGTTTCAGGTTGCAACAAATATAATTAGGAATGAAAAATCATCCAGATTTCAACCATTCATCCAACCATAGTAATTCTGCCCGAGGGCAGGTCTTTCACTGTAACCATAGCATTTTCATGCTATGCTTTGCAGCTTTGCTAGGGAATTATAGGTGTGGTAGCTTCCCGTTGCTTTCCACACCAGTGAAGGATGATAATGATAATGATAAGGATAATGATGATGGCCGAATGGTTTTCAGGGATCGTTGGGCCCTAAGCTTCCTGACGTTTGTCTTACTGGCGATGAAATACTCCGAAAAACCTCACCCATGAGCTTGTCCCGATCGGGAATCGAACCCGGGCCCGCTGCGTGACAAGGCAGCACACTACCTTGAGACCACATCGGTGGACTATTTCACCCATATATTAAACATATATTTTTAAAAAAACTTTAATCCGCTATTAAATTTATCTGGAGAACAGAACATTGAAGAGAATGATTTACAGACAGATAAAATATTCGTCACAGGACCAAGTGCATTAGAGATTGAAATGGCGATAAAATATTAAGCATGCATAAAGTCCCAGGTTCAATTGGGATCCCAGCATAACTATAAAATCAGAGGGGGGGAATCATGGACAACATACACCCTTTTGCTTAGTACGATTTGAGAAAAAAATCTCTTACAAATGAATGGAAAAATCCACTATTGTCCCAATCTAAAAGAAAGATAAAACTGATTGCAAGAACTACAGGGGCGTTTCATTAAATCCAACTTCGTAATAAATTCTAAGAAATATATTACTCCCTATATCGACGACATATTAGTGATCATCAATGTGGATTTAGAGTGATCGGGGGAAATTTCAAGATTTACAACTTAATCAGAATCCAAAGCTGCTAATCAAAAATATTATTGATATAACAAATAAAAGGACAAGAAAAATAAATCGATTAATATTTAAGTCTCCATGCATATAAACTCTCATCGCCCATGAACACCTATGGTGTAGGAGGTTACTTATTAAAAAATAACGCCCTTAATACATAATACGAAATCTAACCAATCAAAAGTAAAGTTAAAACAAATCGTTTGTGGAAATCAGAGGTCCAGACTTGGAGACCAAATGCACAAGAAAAAGCTAAATACACTTGCTTCTGATATTTCGTGGAGTCACACACGCGAGAATAATGTCCCGAAGTTCTTAATTACCAAATTTAGAAAAGTTCTCGTCAGTTTTAAATATCCGTTTCGATAAATAAATACAATTAATTAGAAGTCCTCGTGGTTTTGATATCTCGAATGAACCGCCACTGTTTTATATGTTAAATTAAATAAAGTGATAAATATAACTAACTGTCTCTGATTCTACGCAAATATCCTCTGAACCCAATAAGAAAAGAGATCCTCATGGCTTCTTCCCAAATTATTAGGGACCTGATTGAACTAACGAGCTAAGGCGCAATAAAATCATCACAGTGACTATTAGCGCCCCAACTGAAAATATATAGCCTAAAACTATTATTCTTCCAGCTATATTATATGGATACAAAATTTGGATTCTTATTTTAAAGGAGGGGGAAGGTTTACGTGCATTTGAGAATAAAGCTCTTAGTAAACTTGTTGACCAAAGGGAGACGAATTGACAGGTGAATGGAGAAAGCTGCTTAACAGTAAATTACATGAATTTTGTAGGAAACAGATATAATAAGAACGATTGAGTCTCGTAGACTGCGATGGGCAGGACATGTGGCACGAATGTGGAATGAAAGAGTTGCATGGAAGCTTCTTGTAGGAAAACCACAGCAAAACACCCAGTTGTTAAACCAAGAATGAGGTGGGAGAATAACATTAACTATGATTTGAGAGAAGTAGATTACACAGCTCAGGAGAGCTTAAGTCCGCGCGGTCATGAAGTTCGGTTGTCCGAGTTAGTTTATAAGGAAATATAATTCTGGAACGTACTAAAAACACCTAATTATATTATTAATGTGATCATAAGGGGAAGGAAGAATTGTAAATGTGTGTCAATGAATTCATATGAGATTATTGTCCAAACAAACTTAAAAGAAACACGTACTAACCATAATGTACCACTTCATGGTTATTCTCCTTCAAACGAAGACATTCCCCTGTGAATGATAATAATTTTCATTCAATTTTATCTAATATATGAAAATGAATGTTTGTTTGTTGTTCGTATTTGATGTGTTGCCATACCGTTCATCCGACTGTGATGGGGCTTTTTGCAAAGTGTTCAGGAGATTCCCGGGATGAACATAGGCTATAAGAGAGTTGTGATACTCAACTCCTACACCCGTAAAAACCAACCTTTGTAGTGAAAAACGTGAAAGATTCCTTTTTTTTTACCCTTAAATGGCTTATGCTGCCTGAACCATAACAGATATACAAAATGAATGTACACAGAATATCTTAAAAAAAAAAAAAACTCTATAAAAAAGCCCGCGACAGCATATGTTTATCTTATACGGATAACTCACAATAACCATTTTCGTTTTTCATTGATACCAAGAAGATCGGGATAATTAGATTCCCGGGCAAGCAAACCATGCGCACGGATAACTCAAAATAACGAATTTTGTCTTTCAGCTCAATTATTCCAAATACATCGGGATCCGTAGATTCCCGGTCAACGCCGGGTAATCAGCACGGGGTATCTAAAAATAATAACGATATAAATTTATAATTATTTTTCCCTCTACTTATTCAACTAAACATAAAAACACATAATTTATTTAGGCGTAGCAGCGCACGCCGGATATTAGCTAGTAGTTAAATAAAACAATCGTTTGAAACGTAAACATTTATTTCAATAACTAATCTTTATCAATATCGGTGATGAAAATAATGTTCCATGTTTTAAGAGAGAAAAAGCAGGAAAATTGCGAAGGTAACCCAGTGAAGTTGGACAGCCACGGGCTTTTAACACGAGATCTACTGAAAAGGATTTTCAAACGTTGCCAATTGATACAACTTTCTCAATAACACGATTATATTGTTTTGAAAAGTTATCTGTATATGTAATTATATGTATACTTTCCATAAATGTTTTTAAAAATTGCAAGTCGAGAATTTTATACAATAATAATTATAATGACACTATAGCCCATTTTGGGCTCTGGCCTCTGCCAAGATTTTCTTCGGCCGTCTCTTCCCAGAGCTCTTCTTCATTATCCTATAACATAAACTGCTCAATATCTCTTCTACTAAATCATCCCACATCAAATCTTGACCTCTCCACTCTTATAATACCCTTCAGGTTTAAAAAAAGGTAAGGTTTTTTTTTAGGATTTTCATCTTAATAGTATGATACACCCAGCAAAGTCTTGCTACCTTGATAAATTTCACAACATAGGCATATATACATATATAATAGAATAATGGATATAATTAATTACTATAGCTTTTATGTCAGCTTTCATTTTCATTTACTGGGCCAAAAATCTAAATTCATGTCAATAACCAAAATATCTGTTACTAAAAATAAGTTAGAAATAGGAAGAAATCGTCCAGTAATTTAAGCATTTCGATACGAATAGCCTATATCAAATGATAACAAATATAAAGAAATAAAAAATATAATGTTCGTAACAATATATATATATATATATATATATACATGCTATGACAGACTAAATAAGATTTTAAAATGGCGATTATTTAATTTCTGAGCCTAACTAAACCTTTATAAAACTCTGAGCTCTCCTAATAATGGTTGAGAGCACTGGAAGCTCTCTAAATTGAATTGATAATGAATTTCGAATCAGAATTTTTGATAGGAAAGTTTTAAGAATTTTGTAGAGAAACAATAGATTTTAAAATGTTTTGGAGTTGAGTGTGCACTCAACGCTAGGAGTTTTTGATATACGATATTCTTTAATGTGTCACAAATCCATATGCCCTGCGAAAAATTAAATATTTTTAAATGTAGGATAAAGTTTCAGGATAGTGATTAATTCGTGCTAATTATTTAAATTTTCTCACTAACTGATTAATAGTTCTGCAAATTCGATTTTTGTGCACAAACAATGTAGACCGTTTCTACTTATGAAAACACAATCTACAATTAGAAAACAATAATGTTTAAACGTTTTTTTTTTTAATCAAGAAGTAACCACTATTTCGAAATGACCACTTGGTTAATAAAATGTTTTAGGGAAGTATGCCTCTTTTCAAATAAAATGTTTGTAATTCAGTAGGGTTTATTACTGGGAGGTGAATCATTGGAAAATGGTCATGTGAACCAGTTAAATCATATTTAGTTGACTTCAGACTACATAAATAAATTGAAGGACAAATAAACTAATTAAATGTGCATCTGATTAATTTATACAAATATTATTGAATTTTATCAGTGTTAGTGATTATGTACCAGATGAGTCCTTTATATAACTTACCCCGCATACAAGAAAGGTTATGAAGCCCAAAGTTCAAATTATAGAGAAAGAAGCCTTTTAAATGTGTTATGAGGTGGGAGAATAACATTAACTATTATTTCAGGGAAGTAGATTATACAGGGATAGGGATGTATGGAGAGCTTATGTCAGCGCGGCCATGAACCTATGGGTTCGATAGTGCCAGTGAGTTAGTTAGTTATATATTGTAAGCCAAACTAATTAACAAAAGAATAATACATATTGTTGAAACTAGTTCATCAGAAGCTCAACATGGGTTCAGGAAAAGTAGACCCTATACAGAATGCATTTTTCCTCTGGCACAAATAACAGAAAACAGAAGAGAATTCAAACTACCTACATATTATGTATTTATTAATTAATTATGAAAAAGGTTTTTTCGCAGAGTTATAAGTAAAATGTTATGCGAAATAATAAAAGAGTGCAGGGGTTCCAGCGCAATTAATAGCAGCAATCCAATCACTGTATAAAAGTAATAAAACATGAATAAGGACTTCTGTCTATCGAAATCTTACATCTGATATTAACCAGGGAGTAGACAAGATTGTCCACTTTTTAATGTTTATATTGACGATATCAATAAAATTGGTTAATGATTTATAATAATATTTTAACAATGTACATTTTACAACATCGCTCTTCGCTGTTGATCAGATTATTATAGGGAGAACAGAAAATTAAATCCAATAAGCACTATATAAGCTAAGCCAGGTTGGCCGTAAATATAACATGATTATTACCACAAATAAAACGGGATTCCAATGAGCTAAAATTGCAATAGATGGAAAAATCGTTGAAGAAACAAATGAATTCAAATATCTGGGAATAATGTAGGGTGCAGAAAATCTGACCTCCAAATAAAACCAAACAGATTTAGGGAGTTTTGTGGAACTTTACATTATCATCATCATCATCATCATCATCCATGCAAGTATTAGGCCATGTGGCCTGTTACGGTCTCAAAGAGGAATTTTCCATCCAGCGCTTGTTTGGACGTCCCAGCGATCTTTTGCCTTGGGGGCAGTAACGAAGTTTTTGGAATTCTATGAGACGGCATTCGTTGAAGATGGGCTTTCCAGTTCTTCTGGTAGTTTTGTATATGGTGAAGAATGGGTTCTACATCCAACTCTTCCATAATTTCCTCATTTCTTTTATGGTCCCACTTGTGTAGCCTGCTGTTCGGCGCATAAATCGCATCTCATTTGCTGTTATTCGGCTTTCATCTCTTCTTCATATTGTCCATGCTTCACTACCATTTCTTAATACTGGTCTTGCGAGAACCATATAAAGCCGTAATCTTGTGTTCTTCTGTGCTAAAGATGGTTTCATTATACTGTTAATTATCCCCGTCATTTCTGTAAAATTTGTGATTTTCTTTGGTATATCAGCTTCATCTTGAAATGTTAAATTATAACCCAAGTAATTAAATTCATTTACTCGTTCTAAAATTTCATCATCCAAAACAATTTTGCTAGGTATAGGGTATTTCCCACAAAAGGCCATCACTTTAGTTTTCTTTGTATTGATTTCCATATTGTACCTTTTTGCAATTATATTAAAATTGTGTACAGAATACTGTAAATCTCTTTCTGTTGGAGCTATTAATACCAATCATCTGCAAAAAGCAAAGAGTCTATTTTATGGTTTCTATTAATTTGGATAGAACCGTGTCTCATCTGTCGCCAATTTTGGAGTATTCTATCCATTTATATGATAAAGAGCAAGGGTGAGAGGCCACCCCTTGTCTTACGCCCCTATTAATTTCGCTTCATTCTGTTTGTGTGTTATTGATTCGAACTGAAATCAAATTTGTTTTATGGAACTTTACAAAGAACATTAAAACACAATAAACAAGGATAAAATATTAAAACTTTATAAAGTAATTGCATTGTCTTTACTATTATATTCAATAGAACGCTGGACACTAACCTGAGGTCAATTAACACAAATTTAATCACTCGAAATGAGATTTATTCGATTTATACAGGTTACACATTTCTAGACCATAAAAGGAAGATAGATATTAGAGAAGAATTACATATAGAATCAATTACATAATTGTATAGGCCTAGTTAAAAATGCAGAACAAAGAGGAGAGAACACATTCAACGACTCGAGAATATCGAAAGCTGCTCTACAATATAATCCAAAAGGAAAAAGAAAGGTAGACCGGCCATTGAAGAGATGCCGTGAGACGGAACAGGCCAGATGGCCTGTCGATGAAGAAGACGATCATGATTTATAAAATTTAACGACAAGCAAACGAAAATTAAGAATAGTTAATGACAAAATGGCTATTTGATAAAATAAATTCCTGATCTATATTTTAAATTTATGTTTGCCACGCCCTATTTCTACGATTTCCCACATTCGGTTGAATATATATGTAAAAGAAACGCTACTCTATAACTGCAGGGTGGTTCAATTCCCATCATAAAATACATTCAATTTAATACATCAATGTTAGGTTACATAAAAAAAGGATGGTTTGGATGTTTCTGTAAAGTGTTTAAGAAGAATTATTAACATATCATGGACCCTGTGACGTTGAGTTGGGTAAGACAGTATTTAGCCACCTAATGACCCCATTAAAATGAGGGCTAAACTGCACCCAATCTAGTAAATCATTTTAATATTTATGTCTTAGACTTAATAATATTGTTGGTTACGATATATGTAATTGATTCCACAATACCTTAAGTTTATCATGCATACAAAAATTGTAATTACAGCAATAAAATATTTGAAAAGTAACAAAATTAACTTTAAAACATAATTTATTCTTTATAGAAACTAAAATACAAATTACATTTGTTAAAATTTCCCGTGAAAAATCATTGATAAACTTTAAAACATCTTCTGTTGTCAGAACTTTCGGTTTCCATGTTTCTTATCCTCACGAGCATTGCTTTAAGTACTTGATTAACTTACACAATTTGCCAACATTCACATTCCTGTTTACTATTAAAGTTTTTTTTTTTTAGCATTGAAAATTTAGTCCACAGTAAGTTGGGTGAAAATGAAGTTGCCTGGTTCTAGTAGTTCGCCAAAACAACTGTTTCATTAACAACATCCATATGTCTACCCCCAACCACTTCACATTCCTTGTGTATATATCTCTTGACTTCTCGTGCAGTAACTTTTGTTCGCCCTATCTTTCCAATGCACAAATTCCTTCTTATGTGCTTCCATTTTGAATGAATTAGGCGTATTGAATAAATAAACCTCTTACATACAAGTCCTATATCCGAGCTAAGTTCCAGTTGTACTGTAAAAAAAAAAACTTTGATAAAGTATCAGTGCGTCGACTCCATCTCTTGGGAGAACGCACGAGTGGTGAACTGTGTTAACGATAGAAACATTATTCTTGGGCAACATCGAATTAACGGGGAAATAACATTGAATACAAGGTACGATAGTACCAATAATTAGAAAATGTAATGCCTTATTCAATTATGACAAAAAATATACATGGCTCTACCTAACCAGATGTTTACACTTTTTTCCATGGTGTTGGTAGATATCCTTTATTTAGAATTTCATTGCGAGTAGAAGTCATGCTCCATTTTGACTCACCTGTAAATTCTGCTTTATTTTCACCACATCCTCATTGGTTAATGTGGGATATTTTTCACTTAACCGTTAAAGACATTAATAATAATTTATTTTTCTCCGCTTTTCAAATGGTTTATTTTCCAGTATTTTAAGAAATTCTATAGAAAGCAACCATTTTAAAACAATAGAAATCCCAACGTATTCTAAATTGTTTGTGCTTAAGAATTAAATAATGAAATATTTATTTAGGCCTAATGTGTTAAAATTTTAATTAGGCTATATATTTTAATATTTTCCCATATAACTTACATAGACAACTGCTAGATAATATATATTTTTATTTCATTTATTTCGAGTGTTAGAGCGAACCAATTTTCTTACACGCTTAAAGATAAAATCAATCAAAATGCAGTCCAAACATCCTGTTTGTTTACATTAGTATTGAAACTTAGCTCGGAAGAGGTATAGCAATAAAGTTATTTGTTGGATATAAAAAAGCGACGATCAAATAATTTGCTTATGTGCATTTTATTTCTAACAACCATTTATTTCATTTTTATTATAAAGTACTAAAATGTGTATACACCAGGGGTATTATTCCTTGGTGCGACTTACCAAGACTCAGGGAAAATGCCCTCGGCCTGGTAACCTGTCGCCATTAGGATATCCTTGGTACATAAATAACTATTGACACCCATTTATTATATATTTTTTTAAATTCGTTAAAGGTTTCGGTCACTGAAATTAACTAGCATTCTTTAAGATGCAAATTTATTGTTTTGGTCATCTGCCCTTGCAATAGACCTTACAAGTTCGTAAACAGCATAGGGATTTTACACACTAAAAACAAAATATTATTAGATACATTGAAACATGTCCTCAACCAATCTAAACAGTTATCTAGCACGTGACGATGTATTACTATAGGGTGTATTTGTTGTTATCACTCCACATGAATCATATGTTCATCTAAAGAGATCTTAAATTAGGTCAGGTTAAATTCGCTGCGCTTTATCTTCAAATATTGTATTATTTTGTCTTCCATTAAAGTAAGAGATCATGTTTCACATCCATACAGTATAAACAGAGGGAATAACCGTTTTACATAAGTTTAGTTTTACATATTTTGAGAAAAGTAGGATGACGAAGTATCTAATGCATAATAGTGTGCGTTTCTAGAGTTGTACCCATATTTAATATCTCTCTACACTTCATTTCTCTTTTAATCGTCGTTCTTAATTTGAATTCTGCCACTTCTAAATTTCCTTCATTTACATTTAATAATGCATGTTATGAATACATAGAGTATTTTATATAGATATGTAATTATTTTATAGATTATTTTAATTATTCAAGTGGAACGTTATTGAAATAAAGCTTTAGACATTATATTTCAGAACAAAGTTAACTGTCAAATCTCTACATTTAGAATTGGTATGCTAGTACAGTTAAGTCAGTGGAAATGTAGGTCAAGTTTAGTATTTAACCCTGGCAAAGTGAGGGACTCGTATCTGTCTGTGAAAGCAAGAGCAGCTGATGGGTGAGTCAAGCTACCATTTTTCTTAACAAAATTGCTAGGACTTTTGGAAACGGAATCAAGTACATTAAACAATTCAATACTATATTTCAAAAGGGATATTAGAATTTTAAAAATGTAGATTAGGGTAAATTTATAAACCCACATCTCCCGTTCTCAAACTCTAAGAAAGTTCGAATGTAGGGTTTCTTAATATAAGCTTAGATTAGTTATTTAAGGCTAGAATAATTAGTTATTGTAATCATTATTCTCTAGAAATAAAATAGTTAACATTAAGAATCCATTTGTTTATGTTCAAAACACGTACGGCTTTATAACTAATACTTCCACATACTAACGCTCGGCTAGAACCTCATGCTACCAAAATTTCCAAGTCCCGAAGGTCCTTTAAGTCCTAAGAAAACCAGCGGGTTGTAACAATACATTTGTACGTGTGGCCGTGTATTTAATGTTATTGATTTTAATTTCAAGCCCTATTTATTTAATAGAATATGTGTGTTGGTTTTTAGTATTTACTTAACATCGCCTACATTATCAGTAAGGGGCGGATTCCTATGACAAGTCATATTTTTACCAAAGCCTATATTCTAAGCTTCAAGTAAGTAAAAACATTTATATATGTCTTATTATTAATATTAAGTGGTTTTTATTGGGTCTTAAAAGTCATATTTCTCACTTTGTCAGATCTTTGGTCATACTTCTGCTTATTTCTATGATAAAGTCATAGATTTTGATAATATTTTGGGTTTTTAATAGCCTAGTCATCAGGCGATTAGAAATAGCCAACATTGTATCTGTATAAAAATCGTCAGTTTCACAGTTCACTTGTTTCGAAGGTTTCTGTAACAGGTAGCAAACGTATGCACTGGACAATAGAAGACAACCTTGAATGTTTGTATCTCACCCTTACCACCCTTACTGTTTGCTGTCAGGTTTTCTGCTCTGTTTCCTGCACTTTACCACCCCCACCTCCACCAGCCCTCTGAAATGTTCCTGTACATTCCTATTGAGACCTCAGCATTAGTTCGATTTCGCATGCCTAAAAGTACATGTTCTGAGAGTGTAAAATTAAGAAATTTTATTCGAGAGTATGGGGACAAGATGTTTAGTACTGATGGTGTTATTTGAATATAGTATGGGTAAAGAATACATTCAATTATAAGGTCATAATTTTGTCTTTTTAGATCATATTTAAACCTTTTTTTAGGTCATAGGTGCATGCATACCTTCCATTGTTTAGGTCATAGAAATCCGCCTCTTAAATATCAGAATGTACCAGCAGCTGATTAATACTAACTTTATCCACTAAAAATTTGATGGGACACTCTGTACAAAATTGAATAACTGATAAGATCTAGTGTTTCTATTAATTATCTAACATTCTAGACGTAAACTTTGGCCATCCCTTATGTTCGATAAAGCATAATAAAAATATCAAAAATTGCAATTGCTCCTGAGGGTGCGTCATATCGTATATAAAAATCTGTGGCCGTGATAGCCTATAGCTGGGCAAGACAAACACATAATAGAAGGTAATAAAAAATGAAGTTTGGTTAAACATACACACATCCACCTGCTGATTCTAATACAAGATAGGTACTATGAATCACAGATTGGCAGAAATGACGTATAAACACTATCAACCAATGGCTGACAAGGACGCAGAAGGACAGCCGTTGCCCTTTCGGAGTCCCCGCCTTATGGAAGATGCTCTTTGTTTTGGTATACTCTTCCCCCTCCCCTGCAGTCATGGGAAATTATAATTTATCTACAAGTTGTGTTACTTCATTCCACCGCGGCTGTCGTGTTTACACTCGGCCTGCATTGTTTTGCGTAATAATGAATCATGCCAACGAATTAAAACAAAAGTAGCCTTGAATACAAATGAACAAAATTTCCCCAAAACTACATTAGTCATATGTCTCTGTAAATTAAAGAAATACATTGTATATTAGATAAGACTGTATTAACTAATTAAGAATACATTTGAAGCGTTTGAATGGGAAAAGTTCCTAACCAACTCACATTATTGATTTCAACTTTTTTTCTCTCTAGAGAAGGTCCACCTTGTCGTCGTGGAGTGGCTTGCGTGCTTAAATGATCCCGAGAGCTATGCCGGCAATAGCATTGTTGCCGATAGAGTTACCCATGCCGGATTGGTCGAAGGTGATAAGCCAGACGAAAAAAAGCACCTTGGTCGAAAGGGTGACGATCTTTCACCGTAAAAATACAACAGTCAAGAAATGCGGACATGGGTTCCACTGGGGTAAAATTTTCCGGAGGTCAAGATGAACAGGCAGATGAATGGAGAAGAGTTCATAACAATGAACTAAATGGTCTTTATAGGAAGCCAGATATAATAAGAACAGTTAAGTCTCGTAGACTGCGATGGACAGGACATGTGGAGCGAAGGGGAGTGAAAGATGTGCATAGAAGCTTCTTGTAGGAAAACCGGAGGGAAAACGCCTAGTTGGTAGACCAAGAATGAGGCGGGAAAGTAACATTAACCATGATTTGAGGGAAGCAGAATGTACAGGGGATGATTAGAAAATATTCGCTCAGGATAGGGATGTATGGAGAGTTTATGTCCGCGCGGCCATGAACCTATAGGTTTCGACAGTGCCAGTGAGTTAGAAGGTTGAATCTATATTTAAATGAATATAATATTTCAGCAAGAATTTCTGAAATTATTTGAATAAAATTGCTGTTTGAGCGGCAAATCATCAAAATCTGTTATGCCATTTTGTATGGAAATATGTTTCTCGTCGATTCTTGTTTTGGCAACATATATCACATTAACATAATTAGAAAGAAAAATATGGATCTGAGCCAAGATTTGAACCCAAGATCAGCAACTTTACGCGCTGGCGATCTCCTTGAGCAACTCCCGGAGCAAGCACAATTCTCCTCCCTTTAACCCCTGTCACCCTTAAGCAGTGTTTAGAAGACTTAATGGGATTGCTTCTACAACGAGAACTCATGGAATCTCGGTACAGAATCACTCATTGTAAGAAAATTATACATCCGCTTACTCTTATTTTCAAGTTAACTGTGATATTTCACATACAAAACTCAAAATTATATTGTACATGTTCTGTATTTTTTTCTCTAAATTAAACGTTTCCCTAATCCATAAGCCAGATTTTCAATATTTGTCAGCCATGTATCACTGTAAATTTAATTTTATTAATTTAAAACATTTTGTTTCTACTTTTCCTAGTTCGTATTTATTTATTTCTCATTTTAATGTATTCCCAAGGTAATGTAGCTATTGACGTACTCATCAAAAGAGTTCTGAAAAAGTTGTTACAAATCTTCATCCGTTCTACTTACATTCCAAAACTCCAGGCCTTCAGCCGGCTGCTGACCTCGCATTGATATGTTTTCATCACAGTATAGGATTGACACGTGGTCAGCATATCGGGTCCCCCAACCTTCTACTGTTCTCAACCTGGAGCAGCTACTTATTGTAGCTACCCACATTCCTCACGATGCTGCGTGGGCACCGGTCTCATACTGGCCGAAATTGTATGAGAATATTTCTTCCTCCATGGAGACTCGAACCAATGCAGGTCCCGTAACTCTGCGCCAAGACATCTTGCCTTAACCACGGCAACTTGGCGGACAATAGTCCTACTTACACACTACAACCGAAAACCAGGGCGTTTATTTTTCTTTTCATGTCACATTTGGCCTCAAATGCTTAGTATTAAAATGTAATTATAACATCGAAATATATATATCCACCGCTGTGGTCTCGAGGCAGCGTGCTGCCTTGTCACGCAGCGGTCCCGGGTTCGATCCCCGGTCGGGGCAGTTTTTCTGGGTGAGGTTTTTATCGGGGTTTTTCCTCACCTGTAAGACAAATGTCAGGACAATTTTAAGGCCCAAACGGTCCACGAAATCATATGGCCATCATTATTATCATCTTCATCCTTATCATTATCATCATCATCCTTCACCGGTGTGGAAAGCAACGGGAAGCTACCACACCTACAATTAATTCCCTAGTAAAGCTGCAAGCAAAGAATGAAAATGCTATGACTGCAGTGAAAGACCTGCCCTCGGGCACAATTACTATAGTTGGATGTATATATATATATATGAGCAATTCCACATGTGACTGACTGACATTTACAGTACACTTTTTCAGCAAAATGGTTGCATAAATATTACAATTGATTGAAATTAGGGGCGTTATCTACGTGATATGATAGAGAAAAAGTGGTGTTTAAGCCTGCACTTAAACATACGACTTTTGAAGAAATACAATGCTATTTATTATCTATTAAAATATGTGTGACTGACTGACATAAATGTCAACTCATCATGCACCTTACCATGGTAATCTACATCATTCTCTGAAATGACATTCCTAAATCAATTTTAAAAAATACCGTTTGGTGGGCATATTTCAAGTTACATTCTAAATAGAAAACTAATCCTAAATCACATTTAAGGCTGGAGTTATGACCTAATATGTGACGTATGACTGACTGACTGACTGTATTCTGTGAGTGACTGACATATCTGAATTTTATTTAGAATATCAAATTATAGAGGTATATCATTGTTGACAACAGCATCTAAAATATATACATCCATTTTAAAACGAAAACTTCAGAAAATTACAGAAGATAAAATTGGAGAGGAACAATGTGGATTCCGAAAAGGCCGATCGTGTATCGATGCTACATTTGTTATAAAACAACTAATTGAGAAGTGGAAAGAATTTAATATCCCCCTATATATATTATTTTTAGATTTTGAAAAGGCCTATGATAGAGTCAAACGGGACATAATGTGGAAAATATTGGAAAGCTACCAAGTCCCCAATAATCTAATAAATGCTATAAAAAGTTTATATGAAACCACATATATAAAAGTAAAGTTAGATCATGGGAAAATAACAGATAAATTTGAAATTAACCAAGGTTTAAGACAGGGATGTGGACTATCTCCATTACTGTTTATTCTATATATAAATAAAATTGTCCAGGAGTGGAAAAAACTAAACCCCCCAGGAGTAAAAATATGTAGAGGAAATCAAATACAAACAATAATCTTCGCAGATGATCAAGTACTTCTAGCGGAGAATGAAGATGATTGCAGAGATCAGTGTTTAATTGCAGAACACCCTGGAAAAATACAACATGAAAATATCTGAAAATAAAACCAAATCCATGGCAATCACTGGAAAGGGACTTTCGAGAGTAAAAATAATAATAAATAATAAAACGATAGAACAAGTAACACACTTTAATTATTTAGGTAATAATATATCACAGTTTCATAATCAGAAAGATGTGGAAACAAATTTAGAAAAATATAACAGACTAAATGGTATAATTAGGAGAAATTTTGGAAAACAAATGAGGAAAGAAATCCAATTGAGATTTCATAATGCCATAGCCAAACCTGCTCTACTATACGGAAGTGAATGCTGGACACTTCGAGCAAAAGATAAATCCCGCATTAATAGTTCACAAATGAGATTCCTCCGATCGCTAACTGGAGTAACATTAAGGGATAGAATGAAAAGTGATGAGATAAGGATGCAGTGGAATAGAAGGGAAATGGTTGAACATATACAAAATTATCAGATTAAATGGTTCCAACACGTCCAGAGAATGTCAAATTCCCGTTTACCAAAGATGATTTACCACCTCAACCCTAAAGGCAAAAGATACATCGGAAGACCCTTCAACCGATGGAAAGATCAGTTTTTGTAGTCGCAGAACGGACATCATCACCCAATACTGCATTCGGAGGAAGAAGAAGAAGAAGAAGAAAATGCAAATATTACAACAATGTAACGAACTACTATGAAACTAGATGAATCGCTTTGGTAACAGAGATTAATAAAGGACTACATATACTTTATCAATACTACAAAAAAATTTAAAATTTAATTTTGCTCTAAAATAAATATTAATTTAAATCAATGATGTACTGTAATTAAATTAACTCGCTCACCATGCACCATTCTAAATTATGCAAAATAACAAAAATATTGAATCTTGATAACAAAGGGCCTTTTCTCTTGTTAAATAGACCATATATATCCATCTATAGTAATTCTGCCTGAGGACAGGTATTTTACTGCAATCATAGTAATTCTGCCTGAGGACAACAGGTCTTTCACTGCAATCATAGCATTTGCATGTTATGTTTTTGCAGCTTTACTAGGGATTTATAGGTGTGGTAGCTTCCCGTTGCTTTCCACAACGTTGCTATAATGATAAAGATGATGATGATGATGATGGCCGAATGATTTTCGGGGACCTTTGGGCCCTAAGCATCCTGACATTTGTCTTACAGATGGGGAAAAATCAGGAAAAAAATCTCATCCAGGAGCCTGTCCCGACTGGGAATCAAACCCGGGCCCGCTGCGTGACAAGGCAGCACGCTACCTCGAAACCACAGCGGTGGACATATATATATATATATATATATATATATACATGCGCACATAGTAACTGATTACAATTTACCTTATGCTAGATTTAATATTTTTCATTTCTAGATTGTACCATTGAAATAAAAAAAATGCATTAACATAGAATCAACAATAATTATGCCTTCCATAACGTATGCACATTCTTAATGAGTTAGTTGTTTACCAGTATGCATGTACTTTCAAAATAAATTATTCACATGAGTAAGCTGTTTATAAACTGAGCTCTTACTGTTATTAGCCTGGTGACTAATTTCATAACATCGATGTACCAGATTTGCTTACGCAGTATTATCACACTCCCATTAATAAAAAAGCAATGTTTCCTGTCACTCGCGAAGTCCCATGCTGTAGCTGAATGGTTTGAGGCAAGTTGCCTTAATAGAGAGCACTGGTTAGAGTCCCCATGAGAGAAAAAAAAAATTATCATGGAATCGCGACCACAATTGTACTGGTACCCGCCCAGAATCGTGAATAATTTGGGCAGCTGTAATATTTAGTGGCTACAGTCCAGAAAACCAGTTATAACGGCTGACCACATGTCACCCTAATATTGGCTAGATGATTGTCCATCTCCGTAATTTATATATTTGGTGGATGTGAGATCAGCAGCCGGATGGTAGGCCAAGGGTTTTCTAGTCCTGTCGCATTTTTTTTACACACGGACTTGTGAATTTGTTGCGCTGATTGTTTGTTTGATAGTTGTGCATACTCTATAACATAGGGTTCAACGCTTTCACGTTGTGAATGCAATGAGTTACCGTGATAGCTGCAAGATGTTCAAATTGTTTTTGTAGAAATTTCTATCCTTCTACTTCATTTTGTGACTCCTGAACACTTATTTGGTGGTTTTATAGCTCACAATATTACAAAATTCTGCACCACTTTTTATCTTCTTTTCCTGTTTTCCATGCATCCGTGCCATCTTTTTTTTTTACTTGGCATCTACAGCCACCCTTCCATGGTACGATTCAAAGAAGTTCCATTTAATGTTAAAACAGTATCACATTGCTAAATGTATAGGCCTATTTTTCCCAATCATACTAAGCAACCAGCATATCTTGTTCATCAATTTTTCTCCCCCTGATTTTATCAGTTCTGCTGGGATCTCATCTGAACCTGATGCTTTATATATCTTCAATTTTTCAATCGCCATTTCAACCTCTAATGCACTTGGCTCTGCGACTAGCATTTCTGCTGTCTGTAACTTATCATCCTCAATGTCCTGTTCTGTATGTACATTTAATAGCTGATTAAAGTAACTTTTACATCAATTTAATATACTCCTAGGATCTGCAATCATATCCCCATTTTCATTCCGAATTTTGTTCTAGCCTGAAACCCTTTCTTCTCTATACTAATTCCCTGATATAATTCTCTAATGTTCCTATTTTTTGCATTAATTTCATGATCATCAATCTTCTCTCTCAAATATTCCCTCTTTTTCTTCCATATGAAATGGAAGGAATCAATTATCGTACCAATTTATAAGAAAGGAGATAAAACTGATTGCAACAACTACAGGGGCATCTCATTACTTTCAACTTCGTACAAAATTCTAACAAATATATTAGTATGCAGACTTACTCCCTATATTGATGACATTCTAGGAGATCATCAATGTGCATTTAGAAGAAACAGGTCTACAACAGATCAGATTTTTAGTATAAGACAGATTTTAGAAAATAAATGGGAATATAATGGTACTGTACATCAACTATATGTAGACTTCAAAAAAAGCATATGATTCAATTAAGAGGGATAAGTTATATAGTATCCTGCTGGAGTTCGGAATTCCCAAAAAGTTAGTTAGACTTATACGAATTTGTCTAAATGGCTCAAAGAGTAGAGTGCGTGTAGGCAAACAGTTTTCAGACACTTTTGAGATCCAGAATGGGTTGAAGCAAGGAGATGCACTATCTCCTCTACTATTTAATTTTGTACTAGAGCATGTCATTAAATCTTTAGAGAATGAGGAAGGCTTACAACTCAATGGTATTAATAAGCTGTTAGTTTATGCTGATGATGTAGTACTACTGGTCGATAGCGAGGAGATACTAAAGGCCAACACGCACACACTATTGAGTAACACTAAGAAATTAGGACTGGAAGTAAATATCAATAAAACTAAATATATGGTCACACGTAGAAATTCAGTATGTAATGGAAATGGACAGCTAATGACAAATGAGGGAAATTTTGAGGAAGTGGGTGAATTCAAATACCTAGGAACAATAATCACAAATAGGAATGAGATGCACAAAGAAATTAAACATAGGCGCAATTCTGGAAATGCATGCTATTATGCACTGCAGAAACTTTTGATGTCCCAACTCCTTTCAAAAAACGTTAAGCTGAAAATATATAAAACTATTATTCTACCTGTTATATTATAGGGTGCGAAACATGGACTCTTACTTTAAGGGAGGAAAGGACATTACGAGTATTTGAGAATAAAGTTCTTAGGAAAATTTTTGGACCAAAGAGAGATGAACAGACAGGTGAATGGAGAAGACTACATAACAATGAACTACATGGTGTTTATAGGAAGCCAGATATAATAAGAACAGTTAAGTCTCGTAGACTGCGATGGGCAGGACATGTTGCGCGTATGGGGAATGAAAGACGTGCATGGAAACTTCTTGTAGGAAAGCCAGAAGGAAAACGCCCAATTGGTAGACCAAGAATGAGGTGGGAGAACAACATTAACTATGATTTGAGGGAAGTAGATTTTACAGGGAATGATTGGAAGGCATTAGCTCAGGATAGGGATGTATGGAGAGCTTATGTCCGCACGGTCATGAACCTACGGGTTCGATAGTGCCAGTGAGTAAGTAAGTAAGTAAGTAAGTATAGGCCTATTTTTATTTAAAGTACCTGCTGCTCCAACTGAAAATATTTTATCGCCACAAGTTCATGAAGAAGTCCCTATAGTTCAGAAAACAATTTTCTTAAGCAAACATCTATAGCACATTTGTCATGTGTCACATAACCTGACACTATACCCGAGTCGTCATACTCCGGCTCTGAAGTTTAGGTTAAACGAGGGCTAGGGGAAAATTCGCCCTGTACTGCCAATAAGGATATGGTTTATTGGGAGTAGTCGCTACAACCAATCACTGCTCTTGACGCAGCTATAGCGCGCTAGTAAGGTTTGAAATTGCTTAGATGTTGTCAGCTGTATGTCTGCTAACCGCATATATAAAGCGGCCACTCCCACTGCATATCCATTTCGGCAACACTGTCATGGGAATGTCAAGGCCGGAGAATCAGTGGCTGCAGTGCAGTATAGAACAAAATATTTCTTCTGAACCTCTGTGTCACCTTCCATCTAAACCAGGCAAAATAAGTTAATATTGAGATATACTTATTATTCCAATGAACTGCCTGGAACTCATCTTGTTCTTTGTAGGTATAATTGCTGAGAAATCAACATGTATGGCTGTTACATTTACAGCAACCTTTTCCCGAACATATTTAAATACTTCCGCTGACTACCTTTTACCTCAAATAGACAAAGAAGAAAAGCCTGTAATTATTTTATGAAACAGCTGAGACGAATAGTGTACCAGATTTTCTAAACCATGTTTATGCTGCGGAGAGCAGCAAGCAACTGACCGCGCCATGCGTATTATAATTATAAATGAGAGAACAAAAAGTCAGTCTGTTACGGGACTCTAGTGGGAAAAATAATGACTTTACATGAAAATGTCATCAATGCTTTTTTGTTAGTTGTGTACCGATAACGTAGGATCCAAGAGGAAATTTTAATCCTTCAATTATTATATTGAGTACAGTAATTTTTATACGTTTTCTGTGACTGACTGACCATAGCTTACAGTTAACAATTATAGGGCACATTTAAGGTATCTAGAACATTTGAATGCAATTAAGGATCAAAGTATGGTTTAACAAAAGAGTTTGTGAAATAAAACGAATTAATACGACCAAATATTTAAGTAACAAATATGTAAAATGTTGCTGCTTTTTACAGTTTTGAAATTATGACAAGTTCTACCACTAATATTAGGTTAAAATAATACAAATTTGAAACATTATCTTGTAGAATCAGAAAAATTGATCTTTAAAGATATATATTACGTCATCAAAATTATTCCTGCGCCAATTTCAAAATGTTCACGTCGGTATGACATTTTCATCTCTTCCAGATGAATGGAAAGAATCAATTATCGTACCAATTTATAAGAAAGGAGATAAAACTGATTGCAACAACTACAGGGGCATCTCATTACTTTCAACTTCGTACAAAATTCTAACAAATATATTAGTCAGCAGACTTACTCCCTATATTGATGACATTCTAGGAGATCATCAATGTGCATTTAGAAGAAACAGGTCTACAACAGATCAGATTTTTAGTATAAGACAGATTTTAGAAAAGAAATGGGAATATAATGGTACTGTACATCAACTATATGTAGACTTCAAAAAAGCATATGATTCAATTAAGAGGGAGAAGTTATATAGTATCCTGCTGGAGTTCGGAATTCCTAAAAAGTTAGTTAGACTTATACGAATGTGCCTAAATGGCACAAAGAGTAGGGTGCGTGTAGGCAAACAGTTTTCAGACACTTTTGAAATCCAGAATGGGTTGAAGCAAGGAGATGCACTATCTCCTCTACTATTTAATTTTGTACTAGAGCATGCCATTAAATCTTTAGAGAATGAGGAAGGCTTACAACTGAATGGTATTAATAAGCTGTTAGTTTATGCTGATGATGTAGTACTTTTGGCCGATAGCAAGGAGATACTAAAGGACAACACACACACATGCACACACTAATGAGTAACACTAAGAAATTAGGACTGGAAGTAAATATCAATAAAACTAAATATATGGTCACACGTAGAAATACATTATATAATGGAAATGGACAGCTAATGACAAATGAGGGAAATTTTGAGGAAGTGGCTGAATTCAAATACCTAGGAACAATAATCACAAATAGGAATGAGATGCACAAAGAAATTAAACATAGGCTCAATTCTGGAAATGCGTGCTATTATGCATTGCAGAGACTCTTGATGTCCCAACTCCTTTCAAAAAACGTTAAACTGAAAATATATAAAACTATTATTCTACCAGTTATATTATATGGGTGCGAAACATGGACTCTTACTTTAAGGGAGGAAAGGAGATTACAGGTATTTGAGAATAAAGTACTTAGGAAAATTTTTGGACCAAAGAGAGATGAACAGACAGGTGAATGGAGAAGACTACATAACAATGAACTACATGGTCTTTATAGAAAGCCAGATATAATAAGAACAGTCAAGTCTCGTAGACTGCGATGGGCAGGACATGGTGCACGTATGGGGAATGAAAGACTTGCATGGAAGCTTCTTGTAGGAAAGCCAGAAGGAAAAAGCCCAGTTGGTAGACCAAGAATGAGGTGGGAGAATAACATTAACTATTATTTGAGGGAAGTAGATTATACAGGGAATGATTGGAAAGCATTAGCTCAGAATAGGGATGTATGGAGAGCTTATGTCCGCGCGGCCATGAACCTACGGGTTCGATAGTGCTAGTGAGTAAGTAAGTACGTAAGTAAGTATGACATTTTCATGGAACGTTCATATATATATATATATATATATACATACACACGCTCTAGTGGAAGCATTTTATGTTTTTTCGGAACGGAACTCGCCATAAACTAAGAAAAGAAGTCGGTTTCATTAACCAGCACAATAGTATCATTAGGAATAGAGGTTAACATAAATCGAAATAAAAAATCGCTTTAGTGGCCACATTTTCCATTTTTCGCAACGAAACTTGATGCATACCAGTAAAATATAACGAGAAAGATATTTTCCATTAGATATGGGAGTTAACCTGAAAGCAGAAATTAAAAATCATTCTAATAGCCGACCTGTTTGTTTTCTCGCGAATTACGTGTACATCCGAACAAGAAAATTTAAGTGTTTTTTTAATAAGTAAAATTGAATAATTGGGTGCACGGGTTAGCTTGAAACGAATTAATTGAGACAGTATTTGAGGCTTGTATTCTCGAGGTGCCGAGTTCAAATCCCAGAGTTGACCATCTTACTAAGATTTGTTTTTTTTTTTTCGTGATTTTCGTCGGATGATGCTGGGTTTGAATTTCAATACCACGATCCATTTCAACCTTAATCATATTTTCATATTTTATTTTAAATTAATATTCAATTAATTTACAAAATAAACACCACAAGTTCAATTTCCAACGGAATATGGGATTTTAAATATCCGTCCTGGATCTAGATTAGCGTCCCATTTCTTGTGTTTCTGTTGAAATATTGATTTGATTATATCAAAGGAGGGCCGCCATGGTGTACCTGTCTAATGTATTGTTAATCCATATTTTCCTTTTTATCACAGAATATTGTACACTTGTATAACATACATGCATATTTGTTAAAAAATTATATCGAACGTAGATAAATGATAGCTCCAGGGTAAATGATAAAAAGTGATATTTTCACTGTTTTTCAGGGCAATCATTTAAAATTTTATATGAATAACTTTTCTCTGAGAGAGCTTTCTGCAATGTAAAATTCCCTAGTAACCAGCTACTTATGTTAAACCACATGACACATAAATTAATGCAGAAGAAAATGCATATCTGATAACGTGTCACCGAGGCGCATAACCCGTTTGAAAATTTAAAAACTTTGTAAAAATTGTAAATTATCCATTTCAGGAATTTTACCGTACAACTTTCTACAATTGTATTTTCTGTAATTATATTTTGTACAGATTGATTTCGAGCAGAGAAGTAAAAATAGGGGTGGTCCTTGATGAGAGTAAGTGTATAAAGGCGCTTCAGTCGTAGTTTAGAGGGATTTTGATCTCACAGAGTGCTGTGCTATTTCAAATAAAATATAAAATTGCGAAAGAATATGGTATAACGAGATATCCATTCATAGTAATTCTGCCCGAAGGCGGGTCCTTCACTGCAATCATAGCCTATCATTTTCATGCTATGCTTGCAGCTTTATTAGGGAATTGTAGGTGTGGTAGTTTCCCGTTGCTTTCCACACCGGTGAAGGATGATGATAATGATAATGATAAGGATCATGATGATAATGATGGCCATATGATTTCGGGGACCGTTTGGGTCTTAAAGTTCTCCTGACATTTGTCTTACAGGTGAGGAAAAACCCCGATAAAAACCACACCCAGAAAACTGCCCCGACCGGGGATCGAACCCGGGCCCGCTACGTGACAAGGCAGTACGCTACCTCGAGACTAACAAGATATAAATCATTAAAACTGAAACAGTGTTTGATAAAAATATGTGTGATACTATATCTTGATGTCTTTGTTAAACCACGCCTTAGTATTTATTTTATTTTTAAAAGCTATTAAATTATTGCAATTTTTAATAACTAATTTTATAGAATACTACTATATACTCGTAACATGGCTACGAAACTATGACACAAAATGTTTACTTCTTATTGGTAACCAACAGCATATCCTAATAGTCTAATATCCGAAGAGAGGTCGACCTTCACCCATCTGCTTACCGAATGAAACATATTTTTTATTAAATCTAGAATGTAAACGAATAAATCCAGAAACACCATTAAATATATTCATGACTATCTTTAATTAAGATTATTTTAATTAACTTTTTTCGGATGCTTCACCCACTTGGTTACCGAACAAATATTTGAATTTGAATTTAAACCGAGAGTTTGAAACATAAAGAATATGCCTGGGTAGTACTGCTGGTCATGACTACTAGGCAAGCAGGTATAAAGAAGTAAGTTAATATAGGTAACTACACTGATCTGTTTACCAATTGAAATACACATCAAAATAAAGATAATTTAATTACAAACACGATGGTATGGTATTGCCTGCAATAAACCGGTCATGAAATAGTATTGCCAGGCTTTAAAGTTTAAAACTCGGAGTGAGCAAAGATGCGTGTAGCTGCACATGACGTGTCTGTTGAATGAAAGAGTGCGCATGATTTTTGTACGTGCGATTGAGAAGAACAACGTTTGTTTGTTGTCGGAAATTATTTCGAAGTAGCTGTGTCGAACACGTGCTACGTATTCTCAAAAATAAATAAAAAATGAGTAAAAAGTGTTTTTTGCGTAGTTCAACAAAATCTGTTATTGATTTTGACGATGAGTCATTTAATAATTATGCATCAAATTTGCTTTTCGTAAAAAATTAAGTACGGTGTTGTTCAGCTAACCAAAGTATCGTTCGATTTTGTTGGTTATCACTCCACGTGTTATAGTAAAATTACAGTTTTAAAAAGTAAATATAAAGACGACTTTTAAAATGTTGTCACAAATCATGAAGTAAGAACCTTATAATTTTATTTAAATTAATGATGTTGAATTGACAGACATTAAATTAAAAAAAAAGTCTTGTATTTGTAAATTTGGATATTGTCAAAGTTATTATCATTAATAATTGTTTTAATATTTTAATGATGAGATTTTTAATAACATAAATTAATTATTTAATGAAAATACTAAATTCAACTTCTTTTAATGAATCAAGTAAATTTTTAGATTCTTCCAAGTATTTCAACATCATCAATGTCCGGATTCTACAGCACATTCACATTCTACAGCTCCTGATGAAGACAAAAATAATACGGACGCGATTTCAATATCTGTCGACTTTGACGAGATAATACAAAATGTTTCGTTATTAAATTATTTGTTCATTTATATCAGAGAAAGTATACTGTATACCCAGAAATAACTTTATCAATACCACTTTTTTTGTTTGTTTTTACTTTATTTACTCTAATTGTAACATGGCTTACGATCATTTTATTGATTTTCGTATATGTTTCAGTAGTTGACTAAGAAAAATTATTTATTTAAAGTGCTATCAACAGCATCTACATCTGGTAACCAAGTCACTTGTCTATTTGCAACTGAAAACAGAAGAGGTCTTATATTTCCATAAGGTGATGAATCCTTACAACAAATAAAAAAAATGACAGCTATTCTAGATGATTCTGAGATTCTTTGGAAACATGAACATCAAACTGTTGCATACCACAAATCCTGTTACGCTGCTTATCAAACCAATGAAAGGCGGCTCTTTGAATCTAGTTGGCTGGCATACGTATAGAGACCTTCATAATCAAGCATTCGAGTCCATAATAAACCTCATTCAAGATAAAATAATAGAAAAGAACCGAGTTATGTACTTTGCGCAATTATACATAAGATATCAAGCTTTATTAATACAATTTAGAATGGATATTTGACATACTGTAGAAGATTATTGAGCCCAAATGTTGGGGAAAAAATTGATGACAGTATAACGATCGAAGCATTTACCGGACCGCGTCATCAAAAAATAGTGTATAAGAAAGATATCGTCGTTTTAATAATGGCTTCTACTTCTTCTTCACTTCACGGGCTGGCAAAATGCCTGTTCCGCCTCACAGTTGTTCTGTCCATCTTTTCATTGGCCTTCCTACATTCCTTGAACCTCTTGGCTTGTAGTTAAATGCTGCTTTTAGTAATATTGTTCATTCTTTCTACATGTCTAAACCATTTTTCTCTATATTCTTTGATTTTATCATTTAATGGATATATATTTAACTCTGTTCTTATATCTTCATTCTTTATCCGATCCATTCTTGTGCAGCCTTTTGTTCTTCTAAGGAAGTTAATGTCTACGCTTTGTATTCTACTTAGTAATTTGTTACCTTTACCTAAGTTTCACTCCCATAAAGTAATGCAGGAACTGCCAATGTTTTATAAAACTTCAATCTAGTATCTCTTCTTGTTTTGTTCTTTAATATTCTATGTATAGTTCCACATATAATTTGAAATCTTGACAGTTTCACATTTACGTCTCTTTCAGTTTTTGTGTTTATAGTAAAATTACAACCCAAATAATTAAAATTAGTTTTTTGTTCCAGAGGTTTGTTGTCTATTATGATTTTTGATCGTATATGTTCACTTCCCCAAAATACCATTATTTTGGTTTTTTCCTTTGATATTTTAAAATTATACTCTTGGCATAACTGATTTAATTGATGTAAAGAGTACTGCAAATTATTTTCATTTTCTTGGATAATAACCACATTGTCAGCATACATTAAAACATTTAATATTTTAAAATGATATATAATAATAATGGCTAATAACACTAAATTTTTGGAAAAAAAATGAAGAAAACTAGAGAAGAGCTGTGTCCTTCTCAATCGCATGTACAAAAACCATGCGGGCTCTCTTTCATTCAAGAGACACGTCATGCCCAGTTACTCTCTCACGCATCTTTGCTCACTCCGATTTTTTAAACTTTAAAGCCTGGCAATACTATTTCATGACCGGTTTATTGCAGGCAATACCACGTCATCGTGTTTGTAATTAAATTATCTTTATTTTGATATGTATTTCAATTGGTAAACAGATCAGTGTAGTTACCTATATTAACTTACCTGTTTATACCTGCTTGCAAGAAACGAGTAGGCAGTACTACCTAGGCATATTCTTTATGTTTCAAACTTTTCGTTCAAATAATTGAAATGAAATGTCAAATGTGACCGCGAGTAGTGACGAATCTATAGTTTTCGAGGTAGCTAAAATAATTGGCGACAAACTTTCATGATATTTAAGTCCAAGTTTGACTCCTAGAAACTCCGAGGAGCAGAAGGGGTAAGAAGGAATTAAAAGTCAAATGTCTGTGGATCTGCTAGTCAGTCCTCCCTTCCAAGTCCGATGGACTCGTGGACCATGAGTGGGGTCAGCAGGAAAATTAATTAGAGGGGCCTGCTGTCAAACCTGTACGTCCCGGCCCACAAGCGGGAGCATGGGCCGCTGTTGGTGGAGCGGTGGGAGACTGGAAATCAGAAGCTCCTTTCTCTTGGTTCAATGGAACCCGAGACTATCTGTGGGGGCACCATGGGAGATGAGCACCCTGGATGCCTACATTGCTCAGTGGGCTGTCTCACAGCAGCTACACGACTAGGCTTAGTCTTGCGAACGGGCTGGTTGGGACAATACCGGGCGTAATGCTGGGAATTGCCACCAGGTCAATAAGCTCGGGAAAGGAGGAAGCGCGGTCTTTTGGGTCTGGGACTTAGCGCCGACTCTGGGACCGAGTGACCCAAGGACAATCTGTGAGGTCGTCAGGAGTTGAGCGACCTGACGTACTAATGCTCAGGCTGGACCCACTTCAGCAACCAAACACGTCCCCAGGTGGTGCACTGGGGGAAAGGTCGGTGGATCTGCTAGACAGTCCTCCTGGTCAAGTCCAAGGGACTCGTGAACCATTAGTGGAGTAGGCAAGACTTGAGCGCCTTGTCGTACTATTTGCTCATCTGTTGGAGCTTGCGAGCTCCGTGCTGGCCCACAACAGCAGCAGAAGGCGTCTCTGGCGGCAGACCAGGGCTCGGCTCGGACCAGTGCAGAGGGGAGCAACTGTACTGGTTCCTGGCTCAGCCTACGGGCTCGTCGACAAACTGTGGGGTCGCCAGGAGTTGAGCACCTGGATGTACTAAAAGTCTCACACTGTTGGGCTTGTAGCCCTAGCCGGTCTCACAACGGCTGCAGGACACGTCCCTGGAAGCAGAACAGGGGAACGGTCGGTGGATCTGCGACAGCAGTCCTCCCGGCTAGGCTCATGGAGCCCGTGGACCAACTGTAGGGTCGTCAGGAATGAGCGACCTGGCGACTACGAAGCTCAGCAATTCCCAGAAGTTGCAACTCCAACACCCTCTCCCTAGGGGTATTGGTTTAAGGACCAGAACTTGAACGTGGACGCGAACATAGGATAGGGAGGACAAGCACCTAGGACTTGGGAGTATGGTCATGACGACCGAGGTATCCCAAGGGGTGGGGGAAGGGCCTAGAAGTCTAAATGCCGATATTAGTGACAAATCCATAGTATTGCTACGATTCCTGGTAACAAGAAGAATGGACTAAATAAATAGGCAACGCCAAGTAATAATGTAATAAATAAATAAAATATTTTAAGTCTATCAGTTAAAACTTGTCCAAGCGGAAAATAAACCTGGAGTGGGGCAATATTGTTACGCGCGGGAGGCAATCTTAAAAAAATATAACTACATCTGAATCCACTTGGCACTGCATTTAATGCATCCATTCATGAAAAAGTATGAATATTACAGATTTACGCTTCCCTTAGCCATATTATGAAGGTGTTTCTACTGAAGACACAAAAGCGACCCTTTATAGAAACAATACAAACACCAAAGATAGAGGGTAATAGTCTGACATTTTCACGCACTGTAAGAAATGTCACGCATGTAAAATGTCACATTCTTCGATGCGCATCTCCAGAACATAAAATGTAAACTCTTGAGGCATATCTGGTTTTACATTACATATTTTAACATACAGAACACACAGCAATTTTAAACTTTTTTTTATTCGGGATTTTTTTCTGTTATTTACACAGGTATCCTCAACTAAAATATAACAATTTTTTTCTTCCACACTTCCCAATTTTGTGTGTCTGCTTCTGTCACATTTCTCTTCTTCCTGTTGTCTTGAATTCCCTTTATCCACGTTGGCTTTGGTCTACCATGCTGCCCTTTTCTAGGAGAGGTATCCATTTAAATTTTTGTTTTTGTGTCCCTTCTTCTCATTATATACCCATACCATCTTACTTGGATATTTTCAATCTCTTGTATTTCATAATATACACATTTACAAAGCGAGTTACCTCCCGTGTTATAATTTTTTCAGGATTTAAATTGCATTATCAGGACTCATTTAATCTAGATTATCATATTATTATATCAAAAATAATATCTACAGAGAATATGGCATTATAAAACATAGCTTATTGGATAAAACTAAATATTCTTGGCAAGATATGACCTTAGATGTTGAAATGTCAATGTGTTAATAAGAAAATAAATAAATTATATATTTCTTGAAATTATTTTCAAGGCTGAGACGCAGTGAACATGATTTAAAATGTTATATCTGTATAATTTTAAAATGCGATTAGGAATTAATTAACTCACACTATCGAACCCATAAGTTCGTGGTCGTGCGGACAAACATCCCTATTAATGTTTACCAATCATCTCCTGAATAACCGACTTCTCTCAAATCATGGTTAATATTATTCTCCTACCCCATTCTTGTTTTACAAACTGCGTTTTTTTCCCTGGTTTGTCTCTGTCCATTCCCCATTCGTGCAATATGCCCTGCCCATCGTAGTCTAGGTGACTTAGCTTTTCTTATTATATCTGTTTTCATATAAATATCATGTAGCTCACTGTTAAGTAATCTTCTCCATTCACCTGTCTCTTCATCTCTCTTTGGTCTAAACATGTCCCTAAGAACGTTATTCTGAAATACTCAAACTCTTTTCTCCTCCCTCAAACTAAGAGTCCGTGTTTTGCATCCATATAATATAACAGTTTTATATGTTTTCAGTTTAACATTTTTTGAGACTATTTGGGACGAGAAGAGTCCCTGTAATATCTAATTCGATGCAATTCCACAATTGAGCCGTGTTTAAATTACTGTGTGCATCTAATTCAGAGATATTTGAATTCAGCCACTTCAAAATTTCCCTCATTTGTTATTCACTGTTCATTTACAATACATAATATATTTCTATGTATGAACATATATTTAGTTTTATTGATATGTACTTCCAGTCCCAATTTCTTACTCAATAGAGTATTGTACCCTTAATATTTCCTCGCTTTCGCATAATAATACTTCATCATCAGCACAAACTACCAGCTATTTAATGCTGTTGAGTTGTAGGCCTTTTTCGTCACTTAAAGATTTGATGGCCTGATCTAGTACAAAATTGAATAACAGAGGATATAGTGATCTCCTTTCTTTAACCTATTGTGAATTTCAAAAGTATCTGAAAATGTTTGTTGCCTGTGTGCAGCATACTCTTTGTGCCATTTAGACACATTCGAGTAAGTCTAACTAACGTTTTAGGAATTTCGAATTCCAGTAGGATACTATATAACTTCTCCCTCTTAATTGAATCGCGTGCTTTTTGAAGTCTATATAGGCCTATAGTTGATGCACAGTTCCATTATATTCCCATTTATATTCTAAAACTGTCTTATATTTAAAATCTGATCTATTGTAGACCTGTTTCTTCTAAACCCACATTGATGATCTCCTATTATGTCATCAATATAGGCAATAAGTCTGCTTATTAATATACTCACTTACTTACTTACTTACTGGGCACTATCGAACCCGCAGGTTCATGGCCGCGCTTACTAATATATTTATTAGAAAGTTGTATGAAGTTGAAAGTAATGAGATGCACTAATAGTTGTTACAATCGGTTTTATCTCATTTCTTATAGATTGGTAAGATAATCGATTGTTTTCTTTAATTTGGAAATTCCTCTCTCTCCCAAATCACACTGAGCAACCGACATATCTTACCATCAATATTTTCTCCTCCTGATTTTAACAGTTCTATGGGGATCCCATCAGAACCTAATGCATTATATATCTTCAATTCTTCTATCACCATTTCAACCTCTAATGTTCTGTGACTAATATTTCAGCTGTTTGTAAATAATCGTTTCCATATCGTTTTATGCATGTGCATTTAATAGCTGATTAAAGTAATTTTACTATCTATTTAATATAATCCTGGAATCTGCAATCATTTTCTTATTTTCACAAGTAATTATGTTTGTTCTAGCCTGAAACCCTCTCTTCTCTATTCTAATTCCCTGATGTAATTATCTGATTTTTTTGGTAATAATACATTTTAAGATCATTACTACTCTCTCTTAAATATTCACTCTTTTTTACGATTTAATAACTTAGTTGTTTCCCGTCTAACGCTACCCAATAGTTCTAAATTTACTTCATTTGGCTCGCGTAAACAATTCACTTTTTTTAGCCTTTCTTTTTTTTAGTATTCTTGCACATTCCTCATCAAATCATTTCTTGTTATGTCTATATTTAAATAACCTATGCTTTCTGATGCTGACAATTTCAAAGTATCTCTTGTAGCCTCCCATTCTCTGTGTATAACAGTTTCTTCTTCTGTTGCCACATTATCATGTGAAGATTCGAGTATTTCAAACCTATGAGCAATTTTGATCTGGTATTCTTGCTGCAGTTCATCATTTCTCAAGTTTTTTAATTCAAAATTTTCAGAATCATCTTTAGCGTTTCTTTCCCTCATTAGCGATAACCGTTCTCTGATTTTCACCCCGGCCAGATGGTGATCCGAATTGCAGTCTGTCCCTCTAACATCGATGATGTTATCCTGCCAGCATTTATCTACTAATACATGGACTATCTGGTTCCAAATTTCGCCATCTGGAAACGTCCAGTTGTATTTATGAAAATCCTTATGTTGGAACGTTGTGTTATGAACAATAAGATTATTTGATGTGGAAAAGGTGACTAATCTAACCCCATTGTTGTTACTACTTCATGAAGACTGAATTTACCTATTGTTGGCCTGAATATATTCGCGCCCCATTTTTGTATTAGAATCTCCTAAGACAATTTTCATGATTCGTGAAAGATTATCAAATAATAATCATTCTTGACTTAGGCTTTCACGGCCGGAGTTACTATGATGATCTTGTAGAAGATTTCCGGGCTGTTGGCCGTGGTCTTGAGGCTTGTAGTTCCCCAACGTTTAGCCAGAGACTGCGTCCGGCATTCTCAAGGATTGTCTTGAGACTGGCAATTTTCAATCAATCAATCAATGTTCGTTCAATCATGAACGAACGAACAAACAAATCTGCACAGAATGCGGCTTTTTTATGACGGCTACTATGCAGTTCTGTCGACACTGTACATTTTGTCGACATGGGTACGAAGGCCGAGCCCATTAACCCCATGTGATGAGTTTCGAAGTGTTAGAGAACACTTTGGATGGTTTGAATAAATTAATATATTATTGTATGGTAAGATAATATTGTGTAGTAGCGTCATTCATTCTTTCCATGGATGTGTCCAGTAGCATGTTTGGGCTCCAGTTTATTGGCTCATGTGTAACCTAATTAGGTTTATTATCATTTATTTATTAATTGTATAATGTACTTTTCTTAATTATATCCCATTACGCTGGTATAGATAACCATTCTTGAAAAGCTAATTATTTCCCGTTGTTTTGAGCTAAAAAAGCTTTACGAAAGCCTCAGAATTAGTGCAGTAAGACACGGACCGCCTCGAAAAATTTTAGACTTTGAACATTTTTCGAGGTGATGGACTCTAATATTTTCCTAGTGATGGGTGACCGTTCGTGAATTGTGTTACTTGTTTTTAAGATTTTTGCGAATGTGTGTGATTTTTGTAAATATTTTTATTTAATACGTTTAAATATAATTAGATGTATGTTCTAATGTGTGTTTTAGTAATTTCTTTGGCTATTTTGAGCACAAAAAGCTTTATGAAAGCCTCAGAATTTGTGCATTATGGAACGGACCGCCTCGAAAATATTCGGACCTAGTAAATTTTCTTGTATTTTTGGACTCTGAATATTTTTCCATTGGTCTTTCATCGGACCTCTTGGAATATTGGCGGGTAGTGGTCCCGTCGTTTGGGGTTCCACGTTCGCGCTGATTTTTAATGGACTTAGAATTTTTTTTTGAAATTTTATGTAGTCGATCCTTTGAAGTTCGGCTCCTTGTCGTATCTCAAAGCTGTTGCCCCGAAGCTGTTGTCCCATAGAAGAAATTAAATCCTCAGTTTCCCCTTTGTTCCCGGCAATGAATTGAATAATAGGAATTGAATTTACTGGTGGAACTAGGGGACTAATCCGATATTTACCTTCACGCCAAGGGAACCACCGAAACCTTGGCAGAGTAGTTAATAGATAATTTATTTTAATTTACATATTTAAATATGTTTTACTTAATATTTATTCATTATCAGAAAGTTTTGAAAAATATTTTTTTAATATAAATTTTTTGAATAATGAATTAAATAATTTAAGGTGTAATTTAGAATTATATTGTTTCGCGATATAAATTTTGAATTTGGAATATTAATTATGGGAGTTTATATTGAATTTACTGATGGAAGTTAAGGGTAAGGGAACTGCTCCGACATCTGTCTTTGCGTTAAGGAAACCATCTGAAACCTTAACAGAGCAGCTTTCAAGTTAATAATTATGCCTAAAGTGGCCAAACTCTCGTGTCCGGACCTTTCTTCGGCTCTTTTCGGTGAACTAGCCTGCGGAGTCACCTTTATTGAGTATTCGCTCATCTACGGAAGGAGTAAGGTTTGTTAAAGTCGAAGTCCTCGTTATACTCGAGTCTGTATTTGACTTTATTTGTGGTGGGCTTCGAGCTATTCTCAAAGCTAGTTCCAGGATTGCGCGGTCTTGTTTGGATTTTGAATCCATTTTGCTGCAATCTATTTTTCCACCAGCGCATTCGACTATGTTTCTTGGACCTTCATTTAGGCTATAGCATAATATGTGGCCTTTTGTTTCTCGTTCAAATTTGATATTGATCGAGAATAAATTGCAAGATACTTCGGACTTAATTATCTCTAAGTATTCTGCCATGTCGTGAAGAAGATTAGATTCTTCATATTCAGGACATGCTGTTCCGCATGTGCAACCTTTTGCCAAGTTTGCCTCCTCAATTGTTTAAAGTGGCAATTTTGTCGACTACCTGCTCTATTTGTACATTTATCCGCGACGTGTTCCCTGCGCGGTCCGTTACTTCATAAATTGTATCTGCCTTCTGGTTGGTTAGCATTAGGGTCTTCCATTGCACGAATGAGGTTGCTGTCTGATGTTCTAGTAGATTATTCTCTTAGTATGCTTTGTTGACTTTTAATGATTCTTCCTTTCTATTGTAACTATTTTGATGTTTGAATATTTCAATGGCTTCTCGTTGCAGACTGGTAAAATAGTGTGGATGCTGCGTTTAGTGGTGCCTATATACACTTGGCCGCAACTGCACGGGATCCTGTATATGCCTGCTTGCTGATTGATGAGGATGAAGTTGATCCTTAATCGATCTGAGGAGGATTTTGATTTTCCTGGTAGGCCTATATACTGTTTTTATATCTTCTTTCTTTGGCAGTTTTCCAATTCGGTCAGTTACATTCTTGATGAAAGGTAAGAATGCCCTAGTTGACGTTTGTTCTTCTGATTCCTTGTTGTTGTATCGTCTGGGATTGTTTGTTCTGTTGATTTCTTTGTTGGTGTATCTATTGGCTGTGAATACTGTACGGAGATGTTTGATTTTAGTGTTTAATATTTCAGGATGGCAAAGTTTCTTGGCGCGATTTGTCAATGTTTTGATGATACCAAGTTTCCGTTTGGGGTCATGATTGGAGGTTTTATGAATATATCTCTCGGTATGCGTAGGTTTTCTACATATGGTGCGATAAATGTTGTCATCTTCTTCTCTTCTGATTGAGATGTCCAGAAAGGCTATGCTGTTATCTTTTTATTTTTCTACGGTGAATTGTATATTGGAGTTTATGTTGTTGATGTGCGCCAGAAATTCTTCTATTTTCTCTTCCCCGTGGTTCCAAATTACGAAGGTGTCGTCTAAATATCGAAGTCATGTCTTGGGGTTAAGAGGGGCAGCCTCTAAACATTTTTGTTCGAAGTTTTCCATAAAGAAATGTGCAACTATTGGGCTCAGGGGACTACCCATAGCTACTCCATCTATTTGTTCATAGAAGTCGTTATTGAATACGAAATAGCTGGTGGTTAAGCAGTGTTCGAAAAGATTAGTGATATCTTGAGGAAACTTGGCAGCGATGAGGTGAATTGTCTCCTTTATATAAACTTTAGTGAATAGAGAGACCACGTCGAAACTAACCATTAGATCGTCCGGTTGCAGAGCTATCTCGTTTAGTTTATCTAAGAAGTCCATCGAGTCTTTGACATATGTATCACTGTTGGTTGTATGGGGTTTTAGTAGAGTAGATAAATGTCTAGGTAGGTTACAAGTTGGTGATCCTATGGCGCTGACGATCGGTCTTAGAGGTATATTGTCTTTATGGATTTTAGGTAGTCCATAGAGTCTGGGTGGCAGGGCCTCGTTCTTCTGAAGTTCTTTCTTCACTTTGTCTGGAAGTGAGGAGGCTTTGTTCAAGTTGTTAGTTTTACGGAGTATCCTTTTGGTTGGGTCGTCTGATAGCTTACGGTAGTTCCCAGGATCCAGTAACTCGGTGATTTTACGAATATATTCTTCTGTGTCTAATATAACTGTAGAGTTTCCTTTGTCTGCTGGTAGAATTATAATAGTTTCATCCGTTTTTAAGGTTTTTATAGCCTTCCTTTCTTCAATGGAGAGATTGTGTTCTGGTTTGGGAGCCTTTCTCAGAATGCGAGAGACTTCGTTGCGGATAGTTTCTGCCTTTTCCAGTGGTAATACTCCTATGGCAGATTCGACGTTAGATATTATTTCTTCCACAGGTATAGCTGAAGGTGTGACAGCGAAATTGCCTCCTTTCGCTAGAAGTGAGATTTCTGCAGCAGAGAGTGGACGGTTGCTAATATTTACTACGGTGCGTGTGGTGTCCAAGTTAATTCTAGGAATTTGTTTATATGTAGACTCGATTTTTTTCTTTTGTGTTCTGGTGGATTGTTCTCAAGTTGACATCATGGATTGATAGGTGATCTCGTCTATTTTGTTCCAGTCTTTTCCGTACTATAAACATGACAGTGCTGTTAGAGACACATGGAAGGGTCCGACTAAGTTACTTTCTTTGCCAATCAACGCGTCTTGGCAGTAGTAATCACTTACGAAGGAAAAACGGCAAATTTTGACTTAGTTCCTTTCTAAAAAGTGTGATTCAATTATATTGAAGCTTCTCAAAATAAAGATAAGTAAACACAGATTTATATTTACACATGAGGGCCAGTTGTTTTGTACGATCCTAAACTTAATACATTTCTCAATCAGTGGTTTGCAAACTAAGTCTTAACCACGGCCGTGTACTCCAAATATGTTATTATTTTCATTACAAACCTGAAAAATATTCAGAATTTTACTCGTAATTATTACATAAACAAACTCTGAACTATGGCCATGTGTTTGTGAGGTTTCCAGTTATTTTTAAATTTGTTATACATTAAAACCAATAACGGACTTTATATTTTCAGGAGAAATATTCTGCCGGCTCGCGTTGATCGTAAAGTATGTTCTTATATAGTGGTAACTGGCAGGGTTTGCCTTTTTGAGCATTCTTCCTTGTCCTTGAAGTCTCATCGCGGCACTTAGGTTAACTCAGTACTGTGCAGTGTCGATAACGGAACTACTCAAAACATTATTATCTATCGTGAAAGTGTGATAATAGTGAACAAGAGTTCAGTATTTGTACCAATATAAAGTAGGCCAACATGTATGAACTTAAAGATATTTGTTATAATCTTATTTATTGTAAAATTATTATAAGTTTCTATATTTACATATTTTATTATTAAAATTACTTTATACATAATTTACATTAACTTAATCAGAATTAATAAAACAGAAACAGTTGTTCCACATTTAATTTATCAACACTGACAAAAAAGTTCTAGGTTTATCTACTTAGTAATAGAATTATTTTTACACACTTTACTTTAACTAAATCAGTGGGAATAAAAGAAAAATGCTTGTTCCATACGTAACTGATCAACACTTAACGTGACAAGAAAAAAAACATAGAATTCTAAACCCAACGAAGTTAATACAAGCAGAAGATATAACTTATCAGAAACAATTTACAATCAACTTCTAATAACCGTACAACAGAATAAAATTAAATTGTAATTAGAATTAAATTTTTTGTAATTCGTATATTATTTTATATTCACAGCATTAACACATAACAGCTGTGATGTCACCAACTATTGCTCCTTAGAGTGAGATCTCACTCTGTTCTACTAGCTTTTGTTCTGGTGTAGCGATCCTGTTCGTGTCTGTTATACAGTGAGACATATTTCTGGATATCGCATAACGTCCCTGATGTTATTGGTGCATATTTAAAGAGAATATGAATATAGAGTGTCTCAAATTGATGTATATCTTCTTTGAGACATAATTTCTCAGCAACTAAATGAGACAGACATATTGGGTTAAATTCCTTAAAAATTCCACTCAAAAGACTTTCGGATGGCGTTGAGGCCGAAACAGGTCAACAAATGGCCTAAATTTGTGAATGTACTATGATGATGATGATGAAATTCCTTAAACTTCCTCAAGTCCGTACATCTTCAAAATGTCCATCTTCTGCCACAATACACTCCCAACAACGATGTCGAACAGTGCGATTGTTTTTAAGGGAGTATAATTGATGGCACGTTCAATCTGATATTTCCAGTGTTAGTTGTTTTGTAGCGTACACCGTGTTCTTAAAATTTCCCCAAATGTAGAAGTATACAGGGTTTAAATCAGAATATCGAAGCAGGAATTCCGTAGCACTTCCTCTTCGTCCTACTCATCCCTGATTGAATGTGTGATCGAGAAAGTTTCTCACATCGATATGAGAGTGAGGTTGAGCCCCATCTTGTTGGAATTAAATCTTATTTTTATTCTAAAAGATATTAAGACATGGAATCATAACTTCCAACATTTCCAGACAAGTCTTATCTGTGACAGTGTGTTCGAAGAAATACGGCCCAATTAATTCCCTGGAAGATAACCGCGCCATTCTGCTACTCCTGGAAGATTGACGGCCTTTTCTTCAACAATGTTTGAATTTTCGTTAGACCAGTACACACAATTATGCCGATTAATTGTGCTATTAAGTTTAAATGTGGCTTCATCTGACCAAACCACTGAGACCTGAAAATCTCCCCTTCGTCACACTTGTGCAAGAACCATTCACGAAATTTCAGTCGTGTTATTAAGTGCGTGGATAAGTCTCTGAATGTACGGCTTCCATTTTCGAGCTCTCAAAATTTCGATGAACACTTCTTTAACCACTTACATTCATCAAATGATAATTTCACCGCCATTTTTGTTTATAACCACATGGATAACGTTTAACGTGTTGCTAATGCTTTTCCAGTGCCTTCTGGATCACAAAAAAAAAATTACATTTCTGTCTCATTTCGTTGCTGTGAAAAATAATAATGTTTTAAATAATGTATACACCAATTTGAGATACACTGTATAATTGGCAGCAATGTGTTCTGGAAGATACCGCGTTTCGTCTTTGACCATATAGACTATTATGGCAATTCAAAATTTTACAGTTTTTTTGTAGGAACACGCTTGGTATAGATAGATACAATATAGAGCAAAGACATTTTGTTTCCCAGAAATTAAAGGGTTTCTGAACAAAGCTTGACAGCCCTTACGCGTTCAGCTTTGTCTATGATATTTAAAGTGGGATTACTCTTTAGCATTACACTTTTTCACCTCATCCACCTGGAAGCAGGAGTTGGTTCTGTGAGAAATTCTTTACTAAAACTCCTATAGTCGGCTGTATATTTTTACTACTTTTTTGTCGTATGTTATATGTAGAAATATATATTGATTTAATTTCAATTATATAAACAGAAATATTATATTAAATAAATAATGGAAGAATATGCAAAATGGAGACTGCATATAAATTTACAGGAAACGAATATATGTGTTTGGGAAAAGATGTGGATGACCTCGTACTCGAAACAGGGAAAATTAAAAGAAAATATGAATTTTTAAATATTTTGGGTCATTACTTACAAGTTTAGGTACACGTGAAAAAGATGTACAAACTGAAATTGCAATGCCAAAAAATGCAACTAAGACATTACATGGAATAATTTGGAATAAAAATATTACAAAGGAAAGTGAAATGAAAATTTATAAGAGCATAATACAGAATATTTTGTCACATGGAAGTGAAACTTGGTATTTGACGGAATTACAAAAGAATAAAATTAGAGCAGTTGAATTTGATTATCTCATAAGAAGCCTTCAAAAAACTAGACAGGATAAAATAAGAAATGAATGCCTTTGGAAAGAAATGAATGTCACCACATCTGTTGTTAAGAGGATACAAAATCAAACTCTTAAGTGGTATGGCCATGTATAAAGAATGGAAAATGAAATATGGTCAAAAAATATATACCAATGGTTATCCCTGGAAAAAATAAACGTGGTAGACCAAGATGGAAGTGGAAAACTTATGTCAGACTATAATGGATGATAGGAATTTGGAAGATGGAGATTGGAATGACAGAAATAAATGAAAACTGAAGACGTCAAATCTAAATCGTCCTGACGAAAGAAAGGAGACAATATAGGTTGGTATACCTGGGGACTTTATCCGATAACTTATTAGGCTCATATCATTTATCAGCAAAAGAGAAGCCCTGTAAGTCTTAACTCTGCCAAGTAAATAAACATAAAGGTGAAATTATACCCCGCACAGTAACCAAGCGGTTTAAGGCATGAGGCCTTGGTGCAAAGCTACAGGACTTGCATTGGTCCGAGGCCATATGGGGGAAGACATTTTCTCAAGGAATTTCATCCAGTATGGGACCAGTGCTCACCCAGCAGTGTGAGGAATTTGGGTAGCTGAAATGAGTAGCAGTTCCAAGGTTGAGAAAACAAGATAAAACGGCTGGGGACCCAAATTGCTAACCATATGTCACCCCAATACTGGCAGATTACAGTCCAACACTGTGATTAACACATGTGGATGTAAGATCAGTAGCAAACTGATAGGGTAGGATTCTTCTAGGTCTGTCACGCAAGGAGTTTTTCAAAGATAATTTAATCCAACTACAGGCTTTAGGAGGCCCTTGGGGTCGTAAGAAGTTAAAATTGCCACATCTGTAGGCAATCGATACAAAATGTCAGTCCAGCGTGACGTCCAGGACATGGGTGTGGTACTCATTTTAATCAGGGCCATGGTATCGTCAGGAGGAGTAGACCATTTAAATCGAAGCCGCAACATTCCGACTTGTAACGTCATAAAATAAAATAAGTTAAAATGTACCTTCTTAGGTCAGAGCCGTCGTCCTCAACTTATAGAATATGAATGATTTTTTTGTATGAAGGCCTTTCAGAATCTCCATTGCATCTTCAGCAGGTAGTCGTGACCGACAACACTACAGTAGGGCCAGCACCGAGAACATCAAGTAATGTAGCGAAGAAAGACCTGCTGAAGATGGAATTGAGATCCTGAAAAGCCTCCAGACAAAAAAGCATAGGCCTACATATTTTATAAGTTGAGGACAACGGCTCTGATCTAAGAAGGTACATTTTAACTTTATTTTATTTTATGGCTATCCACCTCAACGGTTTTAAACAATGAATTTGATTAGTATTGATTGTAACATCGTACCTTAAGGAACTGCACTTCGTAGTGCCCAAGGCAAATAAGTATATGTATGGAAACCACATAAGATTCAAAGACCTTATTACGCAATGTACGAGTACGTGCAATGAATTCCAGTTAAAACGCTTTTCAAGGGACAGTGTGAAAGGTGGGATGACTTAATAGACGAGATCATCTTGGTGTTACGCTTCATGTTAGGTAGGCCTATACTTACTTATCAAAATGCAATACCATTAATTATTAACAATTATATATAAATTAATTAGTGTATAATGCTGTTGTGTTATTATTTAATTGTAATATTATTGTGTTTTCTTTATGTAATTGTAATGTTAATGTTTTTTTTAGTGTATAATGCTATTGTGTTATTACCTAATTGTAATATTATTGTGTTTTCTTTATGTAATTGTAATGTTAATGTTTTTAGTGTATAATGCTATTTTGTTATTATTTAATTGTAATATTATTATTGTGTTTTCTTTATGTAATTGTAATGTTATTGCTATTGTGTTATTACTTAATTGTAATATTATTGTGTTTTCTTTATGTAATTGTAATGTTAATGATTTTAGTGTATAATGCTATTGTGTTATTATTTAATTGTAATATTTTTATTGTGTTTTCTTTATGTAATTGTAATGTTATTGCTGTTTTTGTTTATTTTTCTTTACACTAGTACCAATTATTACTTTATTGTAACGGACTGTCAACAGCACGTACGGCTTACTGCCCGTGCGACCCATATTTGTAAATAATATTGTAAATATCTTACTTTTTTGTCTAATAAAATCCTACTACTACTACTACTACTACTTACTCACTGGCACTATCGAACTCGTAGGTTCATGGCCGTGCGGACAAAAACTCTCCATATATCCCTATCCTGAGCTAATGTTTTCCAATCATTCCCTGTATAATCTACTTCCCTCAAATCATAGTCAATGTTATTCTCCCACCTCATTCTTGGTCTACCAACTGGGCGTTTTCCCTCTGGTTTTCCTAAAAGAAGCTTCCATGCACGTCTTTCGTTCCCCATTCGTGCCACATGTCCTGCCAATCGCAGTCTATGAGACTTAACTGTACTTATTATATCTCCCTTCCTATAAAGACCATGTAGTTCACCGTTATGTAGTTTTCTCCATTCACCTGTGTGTTCATCTCTCTATGGTCCAAAAATGTTCCTAAGAACTTAATTCTTAAATACTCGTAACCTCTTTTCCTCCCTTAAAGTAAGAGTCCATGTTTCGCACCCATATAATATAACTGGTAGAATATTAGTTTTATATATTTTCAGTTTAATGTTTTTTGAAAGAAGTTGGGACGTCAAGAGTATAAATGTGAATTGCGAATTACATTATTAACTAGCTAATACCCGGCATGCACCTCTAGCTCTAAATAAATGAAAATGTATGTGTTTACATATTTAGTTGAATAAGTAATAGAAAAAGTAATTATAAATTTATATCGTAATTATTTTTAGATATCCGACGCTAATTACCCAGCGTTGCCCGGAAATCTGCTTATCCAGATCTTCTGGACATAAATGAGCAGAAAGACGAAAATTAATGTGTTTGTTTAGTTGAATAAGTAATAGGAAAAATAATTTACAAATTTATATCGTAATGTTTTTAATATATCCCGTGCTGATTACCCGGTGTTGCCCGGGAATCTACTTATCCCCATCTTCTTGGTATAAATGAGCTGAAATCAAAATTCGTTATTGTGAGTATCCTTAAACGAATGCCCGCCGTGCGCTGCTACGCTCGCCCGGGAATCTACTTATCCCGATCTTCATGGCATCAATGAAAGACAAAATTGATTATTGTGAGTTGTCCCTAAAGATAAACATATGCTGTCGCGGTGTTTTTTAGTAGATTTTGTTTTAGATATTCAATTCTGTGTACATTAATTTTCTGTAATTGTTATGGTGTAGGCACCGTAAGCCATTTAAGCGTCCAAAAAGCTACTTCTTTTTCACATTTTTCACTAAAGGGTGATTTTAAAGGTTAAAGGGGTTGAGTATTACAACTCTCGTATAGCCTATCTATAACCTTCCCGGGAAACTCCTGAACATTTTGCAAAAAAACCCATCACAATCGTATGAACGGTATGGCAGCGCATAAAATAAAATTTAGCCTATATATTAGATTGAAAACACAGAAATGTTGGTGTAAACATCAACTCTTTTAGCATTCCTTTCTTATGAAATTTGATATACAAAGTAAATTAATCGGCCTTTGCAATCCAAATATTAGCTTAGTTGCCTACTAGATATCTCTTTGAGGCGATGTGCTAACCACATTTACTCGATGACATGTGTACGGATAAAAAAACGTAACAATATTAGCTTGGTTAATTAACTCTCGCTAGGGAGTACCCACAGGGATGTACTGATACAGATTTAACTAGAGATACAAAGTAGATTTGTTCCCTAGTAACATTAGTTTGGGATCAATCTACTTTGATTGAACTAGAAAATGTAAGGGTTTGTAATCTTAAATTGTTCCAAATGTTGCAGAAATGAATTGAAAATACCGCTTGGGAAAAAAAAATGTTTTTCGGTATTCGAAACCAACAAATGGGGTATTTTATAAGGCTTTGTATAGGTGATATGCACGGACTGTGTAAAAAGCGGGCGCATCTGACAAAGGTTTTTCCTGGATTAAACTGTGTGGATAGAGTTCATTTTTGCAGTAGAAGAATAGTGTCTGATAAAACTTGTCCATATTAAAGTTTCTTGCTAAAGAACAAGAGTACGTGACTTTATACACGGCACTATAATTCCCAGAAATTTACAAATTAACATTACTTCACGTATTTCTTGGTTCTGGGTCACCAGTGTCTTCACAATTTCCTTTAAAATAACACGCATCAACTTACACTTGTAGTTTTGTCATTTTTATAACAAATGAATTCGCTTTCTTCTGTGTGTTAAAATAAGACCAAATTAAAAGTACTTGGACGTACCCCCTATTTATAGGACATATACCACTCAGGCGATTTGAAAGTCTAGTCGCTTTTAGGCAGCGCAGCGTGAACAACAAGTACATAGTAGCGAGTCTCCCTAGTTTCCAGTGTGTCAGTGCTGAAGACAGTACAACACAAAAGACATACACCCAGACCCAAGATGAACATTTAAAATCCTTTGCTCACCGAGGATAGAACCGCGGCTGCCAAATTAGAAGATGGGAAATCTGCCGGCCACACCTTGGTAACAGACAACTTACCAAAGATCAACATCATCATCATCATAGTACATTCACGAATTTAGGCCATTTGTTGACCTGTTTCGGCCTCAAGAGAAACACCATCCAAAAGTCTTTTGAATGGACGTCCTGGTCTTCTTCTTCCTGCAGGTTGATATCTTAACATTTGTTTGGATATCTTGTGACTTTCCATTCAATGAACATGTTGCATCCATCTTGACTTATAATCAGAAATTTTGTTTTATAAAGGTTCCATGTGTAATTCTTCTAAGATGTCTTCATTTTTTGTGATGTAGTAGTGTGTATCCTGCAGTCCTCCGAAGGTATCTCTTTTCAGCAGATCTAAGTCTCTGTATATCCTTCTGTTTCAACGTCCATACTTCCCTACCATACAAAAGAGTTGGAAGAGCCAGTGTTTTATACACTTTTAGTCTTGAATGTTTTTGGACTAACTGTGGCTTGAAGATAGAATTTATTAACCCTAAAATTCTTAAAAATTTAGATAGTTTTGCATTTACATCCTTTTCTTCCTCATATGAGATATTGCATCCTAGATATGTAAAATTATTCACCTGCTCCAAAATTTGATTGTCAAGTACAATTTTACTTCTGACAGGATCTACACCTTGAAATACCATAATTTTTGTTTTCTCTATAGATATCATCAATACATATTCTTCTGTAATTTTGTTAAGTTCATACAGACCTTTCTGCAGATTGTCTTCTGAATTTGCAATTATTATTTGGTCATCTCGAAAGCTTATAAACAACAATGCTACTTGATATTTCTTTTTCCATCTTATTTTTTTATGTCTTTCCTTTTTTTACAGTGTTTAAATTTTACCTTTCTGATACAAACACAGGACAAACACCCGGACCAAGACGGAAATTTAAAATTCCCTACCCCGACACAATCCGGGTTGCCGAAGTCGAAGATAGGGAATCTACCAATTAAGCCAAGCCGGAGGACATTTGTCCAACTACAATACATTAGATTCTAATTATACAATTTACTATATAGGCTAAATTAATATTTATAATATAAAAACATAGGGTACGTGAGATCTCTGTCTTCCTCAACTTTGAATGTGGGGTGTGGAGTATTTTCGAAGCATATGCTTCATCTTCAGCTTGTAAATCGGTACTGGTTGTTCCTGAGAATTTTGTACAGCGGGTTGACGTCACTGGGTGAGTTCTCATTAAGCAGGTGAGTGTTTTTTGTTTCTTTTAGTATCTCGATCTCTTCGAGAATGTTGATTTTCAATTTTTTGTTTTCTCTGTGGATTATGGATGTTGTCGATGGTTTAAGAAAACAACAAACTGAAAATCAACATTATCGAAGGGAAGAAACAAAAAACACTCACCTACTTAATGAGAACTCACCCAGCGACGTCAACCTGCTCTACAAAATTCTCACGAACAATCAGTATCGATTTACAAGCTGAAGATGAACCATATGTTTCGAAAGTTCTCCACATCCTACATCCGAAGTTGAGGAAGACTGTGATCTCATGTATTATATTTCTATATTATAAATATTACATAGCAACCTCAACTGTGTCACGTCATGGATTTTAAAAGTATCCAGGCTTAATTAAATAACTTTCTAGCAAATAGAGAGTTTTAAACTGTATTAGATAAGAATTTGTATTAGAACTCTAAACCAGACTGGTGTTAACTAACTCAATGGCACTATCGAACCTAGATATTCCTAGTCGGACGGACATGAACTCTCCATACTTCCCTATCCTGAGCTAATGTTTTCCAATAATTCCCTGTATAATCTATTTCCCTCAAATAATGATTAATGATAATCTCCCACTTCATTCTTGGTCTACCAACTGGGCGTTTTCCCTCTGGTTTTCCTACAAGAAGCTTGCATGCATGTCTTTCATTCCCCATTCGTACCACATATCCTGCGTATCACAGTCTACGAGACTTAACTGTTCTTATTATATCTGGCTTCCTATAAAGACCATGTAGTTCATTGTTATGTAGTCTTCTCCATTCACCTGTCTGGTCATCTCTCTTTGGTCCAAAAATATTCCTAAGTACTTTATTCTCGAATACTGGTGTTAAACTGTTTTTTAATTATAATTTTTAAAAAAATAAGATTTTTTAAAAATATTTAAATACTCACCAACCTCTACATCCGTCACCATGACAGGGACTTGTAATTCTATGACGACACACTATGCCTGAATCATACATTTCCTGGGATGGGTCCCATAATAAAAAAAAATGAAATTCCGCGCAACACCCTAAGAATCGTTGGTGTTATTTATAATAACAATATATATTCTATATTGTTCTGCCCTAGAGCAAGTCCTTCAATGCAATCATAGCATTTGGTCTATGCTTTGCAGTTTTACTAGGGAATTATAGGCGTGGTAGCTTCCTGTTGCTTCACATCGGGGATGATGATGATGATGACCAGATGATGTTCGGAGACCTTTTGGGCCTCAGAGCTACCTGACATTTGTCTTACAGGTGAGGAAATATCCCGAAAAAACCTCACGCAGGAAGCCCGTCCCAACCGGGAATCGAACCCGGTCCCGCTGCGTGACGTGACAAGGCAGCGCGCTACCTCGAGACCACAGCGGTGGATATATATATATATATATATATATATATATATATATATATATATAGGGAGAGAGAGAGAGAGAGAGAGAGAGAGAGAGAGAGAGAGAGAGAGAGAGAGAGAGTTTACTCTTATAATCTGCGAATTCTGTAAAGAATAAATATAACGTCGGTGATGTTCACGTTATCAACAAGTTTCCTTATGGATGGCTGCCAGAAGGGGATCAGAACGCATAAAAATGAAAATTTTATTTTTGAATAGCCAAAAGCGTCTTAAAGGAAGTACGTCTGATAATGATGTGAGGATGAATGGCAGAAGAATGAGGGGATAAGAAAAGTAGGGGTCTGCATCAGTACCAGGAGGGTGATAGACAGATTCTCCCCGTCAGGGACAAACTGGCTCTGTCATAAATCTACAGAAATATTTATATTGTACGAAAAAGATGTGAAAGTGTACGTTTCAATAAATCTGGTGGATTTCAGATTAGCTGCGGATTTATTTTGGGAGATTAATACCATCACTTTCTGACTTCGAGATAATAGAATAACATTTTTATCAGTTAATAATACAGTGGCGGCTCCGTGGCGCAAGCGGTTGCACGCTCGCCTCTCACCGCTGGGGTCCCGATATCGAGTTTCGGTCACTCCATGTGGGTTTCGTGGTGGATGAAACGGAGCTTGAGCAGCTTTTCTCAGGGTTTTCTCCCGTTTCCCCTGCAACAATTTCATTCCACCATTTCTCCATACTCATCTCATTCATTTCGTTCATCTGCCCCTGTGACGGTGCGTCAGGCGTGGTCGGCCGGCACCCTTGTCATTCACAGACCTCTATATAAGGAACTTCGTCTCGTCTCATCCCTCTACCCGACAAGAGTTTGAGGATATTATTTTATTTTAATAACATAGTAACAGCTTGTTTCTCTTGTGTATAGTCATGTGTCTTATACAACTTTATGTAATTAATTAATAATGAATGGTTGATTAACTCTTAGATTACTTTCAACTTCATATAAAATCCTAGCAAATGTACTAATATCAAGATTACTCCCCCTATTGAAGACTTAATACGTAGCGTTGATTTAGAGGAAATAGGTCTATAATAGACAGCTTTTTATTATAACACATTTAGAAAAAAATGCTAATAGGCCTATGTCGTACTGCATACATCAATTGCGGTGATATATATATATATATATATATATATATATATATATATATATCCTATATATATACTTAAAAAAGGCATACGATTCTACTAAGAGAGATAGGTTGGAATTCAGAATTCCTAAATAGTTTTGACTTATTAGAATGTGACTAAATTGCACAAAAAGTAGGATGCGGGTAGGTAAACAGTTTTCAGATATCTTTGAAATTCACAATGAGTTAAATCGAGGAGATGCACTGCTATTTGATTTTGTACTAGAGCATGTCATCAAATATTTAGAAGAAGAAGAAGAAGATATTAATAAGCTGTTGGTATTTTCAAAGCTAATAAATTATATGGTGAAATTGAGGTATTAGTCACAATATATAAACATTACAATATAAAATTATAAAATATGCAGTCTCCTCAAATAATTAAAACATAATTTTTATGGATATTGCGTTGGTATATGCTGGTGAAGTAGTACACCATGTCCATAAAGTCTCCCCAACAATACAACTTGGTACAAGATGAAAACTATAAAAGTTAGAGATGAACGACAAACTCTCAAAGTTTGTAAAGCAATGTCAGTGTACTTGCACATGTGCCTGGCTCTCTTGTCGCCCGCAAAACATATAAGCGACGTTCAATTTCTCGCCATACATTATGCAGCATTTTTTTGGGTGATGCTAGCAACAGCATTAGTTATCCGTCTTCTCAAAGTGTTCAACTCAGATACATGTGTTACATTATACCCTGTCCTTTACATAACCCCAAAAAAAAAATCTATGGGGATTATGTATGGGGATCGCGATGGCCAGGGTGTCGGACCATCGCGCCCAATCCGTCTGTTAGGAAATGTGTTATCCAGCAACTCTCTGACGATTAATTCCCAATGTGGTGGTGCTCCATCTTGCTGGAATATCACCGTGGGTTACAGGCCACTAAGTTGAGTACAACGCAAAGCTCTAACATATCCATGTGCTGGTTTACTTTCCCAGGAATGTAGAAGGTAGACTCGTCTGAGAAGCAGACACATCGCAAAAGCAGCACGGCGAGGGAGGTCATCTGTCTCCAAAGCTTGTGTTATCTGAGCTTTATAAGCATACAGATGAAGTTACTTGTGTAAAATTGTATGCATTGTGGACCGTGAAATTCCGAGTTCACGAGATGCACGACGAGTAGACTTAGAAGGTCTTCTTTGAAATGCTTCCAGCAGAATATCTCTCTTCTGTTACGGATGGTCGTCCTGACCATAGACGTGAGGTTACACTTCCAGCCTCCTTAAAATTTTGTAATCGGGTGGCGCTCGTCCATATGCATTCCTAAAATTTCTCTGCACAGTAGTCGGTGGCCGTGTCTCATGGTACCACAAAACATATTGCGCTTTCTCCTGGTTTGACGTCATTGTAGATTATACCTAAAACAAACAAAAAAGCTTTGTCTTGCATATGCCACAAGCCACATAACTCTAACTTTTATAGTTTTCAACTTATAGGAAGTTGTAATGTTGGAAATATTTTTATGGTCACGGTGTATTATTAGGCGATAGCGAGCCAACATCCTATCAAATAACACTAAGAACCTGGAACTAAAAGTAATGCCACGAGTGATTTCCAAATTATCGATAAATTTCACGACTCACGAAGTGAGGAGTGAATTTATCTAGAGAATTTGGAAATCAAGAGTGGCATTCGTTAGGACTATTTAACGAAATAAATTAAGCTGTTTACTCACATATCATTATTTAAATATAGTTATTTTAAAAGATTCATATATTTAGTGTAAACGGCGATGTTTGAAAATAAATGAGAAACGATAGGTACGCTTAATTTTCTTCTTTTGTTTATCACTGCAACGAGATCATATTATTTATTGCCAAAGGAACGCAATATTTTAAGAATGCACTCTAGTGGAGAAAAAATGAAACACATCAAACTGTATATTTACTCTATGATGTAAATATGGCAATTATATTTTTCTGGAATGTTATTACCTGGGAAAAAATACATTTAATAAAGTGCAAACAGTGGTTTCTTTTTTGGTGGTATAATCAATTGCTATAAATATTTTTATATTAACTCCCGCATCCGCTATATATTGACATTCATGCACTATATATACAATCTGGTAGCCGTATTTTTTAGAGTCAGTCGCTGCAAAATAATGCTATGACCTATTCAGAATGTTAAAAAGGAGGTGCTTTCTTTATTATGACTATTTAACTCATGCCCCAAATGGGAGTCAATGACCAATCACGTTACAATGATTTTTTATTTACAACCAATCACAGTCGTGTTTCACCTCGCTCTTTATCGATTTCTCTTTATCAGCTCCTGCTTTTGTGATAAAGAAAGCTCCTCCTTTTTAAATGTTCTGAATAGGTCAAAGCATTATTTTTCTCCAACAAATAGCCTACATTGAATATAGCAAATAATGAAAAGATTCCTTGATTTTACTGAGTTGTTTACTAAAAAAATAAATGAATAACCCGTAATGTTGATTATGATATATAGTTTGATGTGTTTTATTATTTCTCCACTTGGGTGCACTCTTACAATATTGCGGTCTTATTTGGCAATAAATAATATGACCAAGGTGCAGTGAATGAACATAACCTCACATTTCTGATTTGTTTTCAAACATCGCCGTTTACATTAAATATATAAATATTTTAAAATAACTATAGTTAAACAATGATTTGGAGTAAACAGCTTAATTTTATTCGTTAAATAGTCCTAACAAATGTCACTCTTGATTTCCAAATTCTCTAGATAAATTGGAAATCACTCGTGGCATTACTTATGATAAACTTTAGTTGGTAAATTCTAGGCGAAACACGAGTGTGATTGGTTGTAAATCAAAAAGCATTGAAATGTGATTGGTCATTTACTCCCATTTGGGGCATGAGTTAAATAGTCAATTGAAAACTAAATACACGATCATATATAAGAATATATATATAGTTAAAATTTACATTTATTAACAAGTGAGGGGATTTTGAAGAAAGGCTAAATTAAGATGCGTAGGAAAAATTATTACAAAGAGAAATGAGGTGCAGAAATAAATTAAACATAGGCTTAATTATGGGAAGGCATTACAGGATATCTTGTCATCTCATATTTCCGATTTCCGATTGAGGGTCTTTCCACTTTTCAGCGGTTGCCCTTTTTACAGCCGGCTGCTGGCCCTTCACATCCACATGTGTCAATCTCAGAGGTAGATGATCAACAGCCAGTGTAGGGGTGACATGTGGTTAGCATGTCGAGTCCCCCAGCCGTTATAGCTGGTTCCTCAACCTGGAGCCGCTACACGATGCTGGGTGGGCATCGGTCCCATACTGACCGAAATACCATGAGAAAATTTCTTCCCCCATGGAGACTCGAACCAGCGCAAGTTCCGTAGCTCTGCGCCAAGGCTTCCTACCTTAACCGCTCGGCGAAGGCGCGGGACACCTCATATTTCCAAAAAGTTAAATTAAATATGAATAAAATTGTTATTGCCCTCCATGGTATCTTTACCTTGTCGTGGTGGAGTGGCTTGCGTGCTTAAATGATCCTGAGAGCTATGCCGGCGGTAGCATTGCTGCCGATAGGGTTACCCATGCCGGACTGGTCGAAGGTGATAAGCCAGACGAAAAAAGTACCTTGGGCGAAAGACTGACGATCTTTCACCGTAAAAATACAACAGTCAAGAAATGCGGACATGGGTTCATCTGGGGTAAAATTTTCCGGAGGTCAAATAGTCCCCCATTCGGTTCTCCGGGCGGGGACTACTTCAGGGAACCCATGCCAAAGGCTCAAACACAGGGACATGTTCCTAGGAACATGGAATGTTAGGACTTTATACAATAGCGGGGCACTAGAGATATTAACGCGGGAATTGGATAAATCGCCCTTGGATATAGTCGCTTTACAGGAAGTTAGGTGGCCAGGAGAAGGTAGTCAGGAATCAGGAAGCTTTGCGTTATACTACGGGGGTGCAGAAAGACCTGCATTTGGAACGGGTTTTTAGTCAGAAGGAGGATCCTATCCGCTATCCGAGATATTAAGTTTGTTAGTGATAGGATATCATACATAATTCTAAAGGGTAAACGACATGATTTTATAATTGTAAATGTACATGCCCCCACAGAAGATAAAGATGACAAGATCAAGGATGAGTTCTATGAAGAATTAGAATGCTTATTTGATAGCCTTTCACGATATCATATGAAAATTGTCTTAGGAGATTTTAATGCAAAAGTGGGGCGGGAAGATATATTCAAACCAACAATAGGCAAATTCAGTCTTCATGAAGATAGTAACGACAATGGCGTTAGATTAGTCACATTTGCCACATCGAAGAATCTCATTGTTAAGAGCACAACATTTCAGCATAAGGATATTCATAAATACACCTGGACGTCCCCAGATGGAGAAACTTGGAACCAGATAGATCATGTATTAGTGGATAAACGCTGGCACAGTAGCATCATTGATGTTAGATCAGTTAGAGGGACAGACTGCAATTCGGATCATCATCTGGTCAGAGTGAAAATCAGACAACGGCTATCGCTTATGAGAGGAACGAACGCTAATGATGATTCTGTAAAATATGAATTAAAAAACTTGAAAAATGATGAAATGCGACAAGAATACCAAATCAAAATTGCTAATAGATTTGAAGTACTGGAATCTTCAGATGACAATGTGGCAAACGAAGAAGAAACTGATATAAATAAAGAATGGGAGGCTATAAGAGATACTATTAAATTGTCAGCATCAGAAAGCATTGGTTGTTTAAAAAAGAGGCAAAACAAGAAATGGTTTGATGAGGAATGTGCCGACATTGTAAAGAAAAGAAAGCTAGCAAAAATGAAATGGTTACACGAGCCAAATGAGGTAAATTTAGAGCAATTGGGTAGTGTTAGACGGGAAACCACCAAGTTACTAAAGAGTAAAAAGAGGGAATATTTGAGAGAGAAGATTAATGATCTTGAAATGAATGCAAAAAATAGGAACATTAGAGAATTATATCAGGGAATTAGTATAGAGAAGAAAGGGTTTCAGGCTAGAACAAACATAATTCGGAATGAAAATGGGGATATGATTGCAGATTCTAGGAGTATATTAAATAGATGGAAAGGTTACTTTAATCAGCTATTAAATGTACATACAGAACAGGACATTGAGGAGGATAATTTACAGACAGCAGAAATGCTAGTCGCAGAGCCAAGTGCATTAGAGGTTGAAATGGCGATTGAAAAATTGAAGATGTATAAAGCATCAGGTTCAGATGAGATCCCAGCAGAACTGATAAAATCAGGGGGAGAAAAATTGATGGACAAGATACGCTGGTTGCTTAGTAAGATTTGGGAAAAAGAAGCTCTTCCAGATGAATGGAAGGAATCAATTATCATACCAATTTATAAGAAAGGAGATAAAACAGATTGCAACAACTACAGGGGCATCTCATTACTTTCAACTTCGTACAAAATTCTAACAAATATATTAGTAAGCAGACTTACTCCCTATATTGATGACATTCTAGGAGATCATCAATGTGCATTTAGAAGAAACAGGTCTACAACAGATCAGATTTTCAGTTTAAGACAGATTTTAGAGAAGAAATGGGAATATAATGGTACTGTACATCAACTATATGTAGACTTCAAAAAAGCATATGATTCAATTAAGAGGGAGAAGTTATATAGTATCCTGCTGGAGTTCGGAATTCCTAAAAAGTTAGTTAGACTTATACGAATGTGTCTAAATGGCTCAAAGAGTAGGGTGCGTGTAGGCAAACAGTTTTCAGACACTTTTGAAATCCAGAATGGGTTGAAGCAAGGAGATGCACTATCTCCTTTACTATTTAATTTTGTACTAGAGCATGCCATTAAATCTTTAGAGAATGAGGAAGGCTTACAACTCAATGGTATTAATAAGCTGTTAGTTTATGCTGATGATGTAGTACTACTGGCCGATAGCGAGGAGATACTAAAGGCCAACACGCACACACTATTGAGTAACACTAAGAAATTAGGACTGGAAATAAATATCAGTAAAACTAAATATATGGTCACACGTAGAAATTCAGTATATAATGGAAGTGGACAGCTAATGACAAATGAGGGAAATTTTGAGGAAGTGGCTGAATTCAAATACCTAGGAACAATAATCACAAATAGGAATGAGATGCAAAAAGAAATTAAACATAGGCTCAATTCTGGAAATGCATGCTATTATGCATTGCAGAGACTTTTGATGTCCCAACTCCTTTCAAAAAACGTTAAGCTGAAAATATATAAAACTATTATTCTACCAGTTATATTATATGGATGCGAAACCTGGACTCTTACTTTAAGGGAGGAAAGGAGATTACGAGTATTTGAGAATAAAGTTCTTAGGAAAATTTTTGGATCAAAGAGAGATGAACAGACAGGTGAATGGAGAAGACTACATAACAATGAACTACATGGTCTTTATAGGAAGCCAGATATAATAAGAACAGTTAAGTCTCGTAGACTGCGATGGGCAGGACATATTGCGCGTATGGGGAATGAAAGACGTGCATGGAAACTTCTTGTAGGAAAGCCAGAGGGAAAACGCCCAGTTGGTAGACCAAGAATGAGGTGGGAGAACAACATTAACTATGATTTGAGGGAAGTAGATTATACAGGGAATGATTGGAAAGCATTAGCTCAGGATAGGGATGTATGGAGAGCTTATGTCCGCGCGGCCATGAACCTTCGGGTTCGATAGTGCCAGTGAGTTAGTTAGTTAGTTAGTTATAAAATTGTTATTCTCATAGTTATATTATGTGGATACGAAACATGGTCTCTTATTTTAAGAGATAAGAAAAGAATACGTGCAGGTATATTTGAGAATAATACTCTTAAATATTTTGGACTAAAGTGCGACGAGCAGGTAATGAACAAGGCCAAATAAGTGAGCTACATGCTCTTTATGGGAAACCTGGTGCAATAAGAAAAGCAAAGTCTCGTCTATTGCAATGGACATGACATGTGACATGAATGTGGAATGAAAGGGGTGCATGAAAAATTCTGGTAGTGAACCAGAGTGAAAGCGCCTGGTAATTTTGCCAGCAATGAGGTGGGATAAAATATTAATTATGATGTAAGGAAGATGAATTATACAGAGGGTGAATAGAAGATATTAGTACAGGATGGGGATATATGGAAGGTTTATGTTTATGACCTCATGGCCATGAACCCCCGGGTTCTAATAGTGTCATGATTTACTTATACCGCGTTTGGTTCCGAAACAATTGCGACCGCTAGAGCTGTAACAGGCAGAAACACACACACACACATAATTATATAAATAATTCGTCTTGATTTTCAGTGTCTGGTAAGAAGGATCAATGATGATATGTATTTTTTAAATCTCTTCGTGTGCATTCATTCGGAATTCTCCAAAATTTAATTAAGCAAGCTAAATACAATTAAAATAATGATACAAAGAGTGACACAAAATATCGTTTTCAACGATATTGAGATGAAAGAGAAACCAAATGTTTTGGTATACGACAAGATGCATGTACATCAACCGTTTTCCGCCAGGGTGTGTTATAGTTCTACATACTAAAGTTACCTTTTTCCATTCTGAATGTTAAAAGATGTTGAAGTTGCTCAACATTGATATTGACTTAAAATTGGCGTATATGTACCTATGATAGTTTTAGTACGTTAAAAAATGTCAAGCATTTTTCAGGTAACAATATGGGCACGCTGTAGATCGTGTTTGCTCAGAAATAGACTGATCATCAACACGCGACGTCAATATTGCCCGACCTACATAAAATCAAGAAGTATTATCATGCAAGGAATATTTTTGCTACCATACCCCTATCCGATTCATCTTGTCTACTCCCCAACGGCAAAATGGTCGATGTGCATGTTGGCACATAACAAACTCTTAATATAAGGCCTCCCTTTTTATTCCTCACTTATTTCATACTAGATGATTCATTTTAGCATTTAATGGTATTGTAAACAAACGGATATTGGAACATTATTCACAAATCGGACGCAACTTTCACCAACATATGCTGTGAATAAGTCATAGAAAACTTAATTATATCCCAATTTTATATGTAAACAATCAAGGTTAATTAATATAAATTATATAGAGGGTTTTGTTTACTATATTTAGTGGCAATATTTAAAACTCAGTAGCAAGGGAAAATGTATGCTGCCACCAACAGCGCTGGTCTATATGGTGAGCTTGGAATGCAAGTTATCGTTTAGCACCTTAGTTTCCAATGTAGAACACTTGCAGGCAGAATACTCATGTCAAGTCGCGATTCCTCCTCCTCACATGCTTTCCACAGCCCTTCAATTGAGCCCGGCCTCCTATTTCCAAGGGTCCTCTTTAAGAGATCAAACGCAAATAAATCCATTGGAGAAGCATGAAGCGACTTGAATTGAATTATACTAAATGGCACACCATGCATTTCAGATTCATACTCCATTTCCTCCAATAAAGTGCAGGTAGAAAAATAGGTAAGGCTCAAGGACTTGGCATGAAGAACCCATATTAATTTGCTCGTGTTCCATATAGAGTAGTAATCTCATGCCAGTAATTGGTGCTAGAACATTCCCCTGGTAGTATTTTATTTTACTTTAGCTTTCTTTTATAACTCTTCGGATTTTAATTTGCCATCGTAGGATTATTACAATGATCACAAAGCTCTTGAGAAATTGCCCTTAAAAATCAAAGTTCATGAGAGCAATTCAAAGTCATGGATCCATTATAAATTTTATAAAATAATGCACTAATGGAGGGAATATTTGTAAATTGGCATTCTCTGTGTCAAATTTCAAAAAATTTATTACCCTTAATTGATAAAAATTGGCATGTTTCAACCAATGTCACAATATATTTGCATTTTCGTCCAACCCCAAGTATCCCTCATAGGAAAAGCCGCTGTTTTTTTTCCTGTTGATGTTCCGTTTTTTAATGTGTTGATGTAGGAGCTTGTGAACACAATTTTTGCAGTGCTTTCCTAATTCTTGAATTAACAAAAGTTACCACATTCAAAGCAATGGCTCTTTAGTGTCTCGGTTCCTATCAGAGACGAGCACTTTCGTGATCCTAATCCCAGGATCTTCTTGGAGAGCGAGGATCTGCCGGTTTTTGCTTTTGGGAATCAATTCCAACTAAGCTTTACATTTTTATTAAAAATACTATATATATATATATATATATATATATATATAGAAATCGCGTTTTTTTTCGCACTTCTATTATTTTCCAAAAACTGTAATTAGCATCGGAACGGGATGTAAGGTAATCCTACGAGAATTTATTGATTTTCTTCGGCAAGTTTATAAGGAATACATCTGGAGATACGAGGGCTGATCCCTATGCTATAGCTCTGACCTGTTTCTAGTTGAACAAAATTATTGAATTGTTGGCACACAACCCTTTGACATGTGTCTTGGCAATATGCCAAGTTGCAAGCCTATGGATGTTTGTGTTCGATCGTAACATCCATCGTTTGAAATACATAAGGTGCAGTTTTAGTACAGAAAGGAGACGGTTGAGAAACGAGCTGTTATTAAATACCTTCAGAAGAAGGGGATGTCTCATCATAAAATTCATGAAGATATGACGGCTACTTTGGGGCAATCTGCAGTGTCTTACGGCATTGTCAAATTATAGTTTCGTGAATTTAAATGTGGAAGATCGTCCCGTGAAGATGAACATGGTGGTGGCCCTCACAACTTCAGTAAATATTCAATAAAGTGCATGATATAGTACTGCAAGATCGAAGAGTCACAATCAGAGACATAGTAGAGGAAACAGGCTTCTCATATCATAATGTGCACAATATCTTGGAAAAGGAATTGGGCATGAAAAAATTGACTGCAAGATAGGCGCTTCGAATGTTGAAGCTGGCTTAGAAACGACAAAGAACAGTACTTTGTGAGCAACATTTAACTAATTTTAGAGCAGACAAAAAATTATTTATTGAGAGGTATGTGATTATGGATGAGACATTGGTCCACCACTATGACTCAGAAACCAAAGTATGCAGTGGAAACATAAGGGTTCACCGACCCCGAAGAAATTCAAGTTGCTCCCATCAGCAGACAAGGTGCTGCTCTGTCTTTTGGGATACCCAAAGTGATATTATGGTAGACTATTTGCAGAGAGGAGCCACAATAACAGGTCTTTATTACGCAGATTTAATTCACAAATTGCGAGATGCTATCAAAGAGAAACGCCGTGGCAAATTAAGTCTAAAAATCCTTCTTCATCAAGACAACGCAAATCCTTAGTTGCAATGGCTGCGATTTCAATAGCAGGCTTTGAATTGCTGGACATCCACCGCGACTACAGGCTATTCCCAAAACTCGAGGAGCACCTGCATGGGAAGAATTTTTCATCCGATAATGAGGTAATGCTGTCCGTAAACCAGGTTGGACAACCCTTCTTCCAGGAAGCTGCAGAAATGTTGGAGCACCGCTGGGAGTAGTGCGTCAATCTCCTAGGGGACTATATGAAAAAAAAAAATAGGTAAGAATAATGTTTCCCCACAATCCTAAGTGGGTCAGGATTACAGCATAGGAATAAATCCTCGTATTACGCAAGGATAAACCTCTCGGAACACGCAAGCCATTGCCGTCAAGCAAACACTTTAACAATTAAAAATCGTCCTCAGAGTTAGATAACAACTCTCTGTAAATACGAATAATGAGTCGTATTACTTGTATTTGTTTAATCATAGGAAAAGCTGAATACAATACATTTAACGTTGCAAAAATTAAATGTTAACAGTTATGATGTATTAAATGTTGTCATTTGAAAATAGACCCTATTGATCTATGCTTATTGAATCGCCTTGATTTGTTTCTTTGTTAAGACCAGGACCCGAATTTTCTTCTTCTTCTTCTTCTTCGGCTCTCCCCCACTTATAGGTTTGCCGTCTTCAGTTTCCAATTATCTCTATCATTCCAATCCCCCTCTTCCAAATTCCTATCATCCATTATGGTTCTGACGTAGGTTTACCACTTCCATCTTGGTCTGCCACGTTTATTTCTTCCAGGTGAGGGCCATTGGTATATATATTTTTGGCCATTTTTCATTTTCCATTCTTTGTACATGGCCATACCATTTAAGCGTTTGATTTTCAATCCTCTTAACAATAGATGTGGCGACATTCATTTCTCTCCGAAGGAATTTATTTATTATTTTATCGTCTTGTTTTTTGGAGGTTTCTTCTAAAATAATAAAATTCAACTATTCTAATTTTATTTTTTTGTAATTCTGTCAAATACCAAGTTTCACTTCCATATGACAAAATATTCTGTATTATGCTCTTATCAATTTTCATTTTAGTTTCCTTTGTAATATTTTTGTTCCAATTTATTCCATGTAATGTCTTAGTTGCATTTCTTGCCATTGCAATTTTAGTCTGTACGTCTCTCTCACAGGTACCTAAACTTGTAATTATTGACCCAATATATTTAAAATATCCATATTTTTCATTTTCCCTGTTTCAAGTGTGAGGTCATCCACATCCTTTCCCAAACACATATATTCTGTTTTCTGTAAATTTATAATCAGTCCACATTTTTTTATATTCTTCCATTAGTTTATTTATCATATATTTCATATCATCTTCATCCCCTGCAAAAATTGCGGAGTGATTAACTGTTTCTAATACTTCATTTGTAAGCAGAAACATTTCACCTGGTTCATAGATAGATAGATAGATAGATAGTTAGATAGTTAGATAGATAGATAGATAGATAGATAGATAGATAGATAGATAGATAGATAGATAGATAGATAGATAGATAGATAGATAGATAGATAGATAGATAGATAGATAGATAGATAGATAGATAGATAGATAGATAGATAGGTAGATAGGTAGATAGGTAGATAGGTAGGTAGGTAGGTAGGTAGGTAGGTAGATAGATAGATAGATAGATAGATAGATAGATAGATAGATAGATAGATAGATAGATAGATAGATAGATAGATAGATAGATAGATAGATAGATAGATAGATAGTAGATAGATAGATAGATAGATAGATAGATAGATAGATAGATAGATAGATAGATAGGTAGATAGATAGATAGATAGATAGATAGATAGATAGATAGATAGATAGATAGATAGATAGATAGATAGATAGATAGATAGATAGATAGATATATAGATAGATAGATAGATAGATAGATAGATAGATAGATAGATAGATAGAGGGCAAGCTAATATAAAGCGTGTAAAAAGTGTTTTTTATCTATGTAACGGAATCTTTGAAAACGATTTTCACCCACTTGCAAACATTGGATCGACTTGAAACTTTGTATACTTGTAAAGGACCCGTGGCAATACAATAATTATATATTTTGTTTCTAAAATTCTGGCAAGAATCATCAGAAAATCAAAAAAATAAAAACTGGTATAATAGATTGCGGACTTGTCGACTCTTTAGTCAATCGTTGTAAGAGCTCAGTTGGTAGAGCGGTGAACTCTGGTGGTATATGATTTCAGTAATCCATAGGTCGCTGGTTCAAATCCGGCTGGGAGGATTTTTTAAGAGGAGTATTACTTTTAGCTCATACTGCAATAGTATCGAATTTAAAGATATTTACATTTTTATCTTATTCTGTAAAATATTAAAACTAAAAAATAAAAAATAAATAATAGTTTTAAAAAAACTAAAACAACACGCTTTATTAGAAAACCGAACTAAAAAATGAAAAATAATTTTAATTTCCAACACGCTTGGGATAAAATTAAAGTGGTCAACAAAAAAATCATCTCCAACACGTATAGAATAAAACTAGAGATATCAACAAAAAGAAAATCATTTTATCATCAAAAGCGTGGGGTGCTTTTTATGATTTTTACATTTTCTTCTTAGAGACTTTACTTTTGCCAATATCTGTTTATTATCAAATATATTAATAGATATAGAGCACCCCACGCTTTTGATGGTAAGATTATTTTCTTTTTGTTGATAACTCTAGTTTTATTCTATATGAGTTGGAGATAATTTTTTTGTTGACCACTTTAATTTTAACCCAAGCGTGTTGGAAATTAAAATTATTTTTCATTTTTAGTTCGGTTTTCTAATAAAGCGTGTTGTTTTTGTTTTTAAAACTATTATTTATATTGACTAGCATTGGGATTTGTTAATTTATTCAGTTACTCTATGCAAAGGAGGCTGAGTGAATGACTTGGTACACAATTAATCCAAGATACGTAAAAAGACGTAATACGGTGCTCTATAATTTAAGATTATTAATAATTTTTATAATGCGGAATTTTGTCTAATGTGGAAAAAAATTGGTACCAGCCATTCCGCTTTGAGCAATTTTTGCTGTGGAAGAATTGCTAAATCAATTTTGAATTCGCTGCGACAAAAATAAAACCGAGATTCGCAACATGTATTTTGTTGATCCATTGATCAAATATCAATTTATTTCGTTAGATTAACATTGAAAATTTTAGTTAATCTAATTTCTTGCAAAAAAATAAAAAAAGGAACAGAAAATACAGAAAAACGCAAAAAAGAGAGGCAAATAATGACGTGAAAATTGAAAAAAATGACTCAAAGCTCAAAAACAGAAAATATGACGAAAAATGCCAAAAAAAGTAATATTTTCATAACCGTAGATTCGTGTTCACGATTTTAATATTTAAGAGTAATGCGTACTGCATAAATAAAGAAAGATGACGTCATCTAAATCCGAGCTCTGGTTATGATTTATTTTCTAAATTGTTGACTATATGTTGATAACTGTGAGTTTATGCAAATTACTAATATTTTATTTTATTTTATTTTATCTTTGCATGGCGTGAAAGGCCTAAATGGCCCTTGATGTACCAGCCGGCTGCTGACCTCACATCCTCATGTGTTAATATAATATTTTATTAACACATATAACTACAATTTCAACATTATATGTTCTCCCTGATAATATTTTAGAGCTTAAATTTGTATTTTTTAGTTACGTACGTTATTTGTTAATATGTATCGGTTTAAGTAATCAAATTCAACATAATCTGAAATAAATTTATGTATGTTGCACGAAACGAAAGTGTTTTACGAATCCATTTGAAATTTTCAACTCATCCGTAAAAACTTCATTTACAATTCTTGCAAAGTAACAACTACTTGCATCACCCTATATATACATGAAATACAATTTCATTAGTAAACGTGTTATTTAATTATTTGATAAACGAAACCATAAAAGATTAAGAATAAATAATATCGTCATATGAAAGTATGTATATAAATATATCATTACAATTGTCATGAAAATCAGAAGGTCTATTAAAACGATTGGATACGTGTACTTCAGCAGCTGTACTAAGGATAGAGGATACTAGGTTCTGGTCGATACGTGTATTTCAGCAGCTGTACTTAGGTTAGAGGGTACTAGGTTCTGGTCGATACGTGTACTTCAGCAGATGTACTTAAGATAGAGAGTACTAGGTTCTGGTCGATACGTGTACTTCAGCAGGTGTACTTAGGATAGAGGGTACTAGGTTCTGGTCGACACGTATACTTCAGCAGCTGTGCTTAGGATAGAGGGTACTAGGTTCTGGTCGATACGTGTACTTCAGCAACTGTACTTAGGATAGAGGGTACTAGGTTCTGGTCGATACATGTAGTACTTCAGCAGCTTTATTTAGGATAGAGGGTACTAGGTTCTGGTCGATACATGTTGTACTTCAGCAGCTTATTTAGGATAGAGGGTACTAGGTTCTGGTCGATGCGTGTACTTCAGCAGCTGTACTCAGCATAGAGGGTACTAGGTTCTGGTCAATACCTGTACTTCAGCAGCTATACTTAGGATAGAGGATACTAGGTTCTGGTAGATACGTGTATTTCAGCAGCTGTACATAGGATAGAGGAAACTAGGTTCTGGTCGATACGTGTACTTTAGCAGCTTTATTTAGGATAGAGGGTACTAGGTTCTGGTCGATAACGTGTACTTCAGCAGCTGTACTTAGGAGAGAGGTTACTAGGTTCTGGTCGATACGTGTGCTTCAGCAGCTGTACTTAGGATAGAGGGTACTAGGTTCTGGTCAATACCTGTACTTCATCAGCTGTACTTAGGATAGAGGATACTAAGTTCTATTCCATACGTATACTTCAGCAGCTGTACTTAGGATAGACGATACTAGGTTCTGGTCAATACCTGTACTTCAGCAGTTGTACTTAGGATAGAGGGTACTAGGTTCTGGTTGATACGTGTACTTCAGCAGCTGTACTTAGGATAGAGGATACTAGGTTCTGGTCGATACGTGTACTTCAGCAGCTGTACTTAGGATAGAGGATACTAGGTTCTGGTCGATACGTGTACTTCAGCAGCTGTATTTAGGATAGAGGATACTAGGTTCTGGTCGATACGTGTACTTCAGCAGCTGTATTTAGGATAGAGGGTACTATGTTCTGGTCGACACGTGTATTTCAGCAGCTGTACTTAGGATAGAGGGTACTAGGTTCTGGTCGATACGTGTGCTTCAGCAGCTGTACTTAGGATAGAGGGTACTAGGTTCTGGTCGATACGTGTACTTCAGCAGCTGTACTTAGGATAGATGATACTAGGTTCTGGTCGATACATGTACTTCAGCAGCTGTACTTAGGATACAGGATACTAGGTTCTGGTCGATACGTGTAGGATAGAGGGTACTAGGTTCTGGTCGAAGCCATGGTATATTTTTCCGGGATGATGTCCCGTGGACAAATTAATCATATAAACACTGGAGTTTTTAGGCTAAAATAGTAGCCTAAATAAAGAGAAACACAATATTGAATAGTTGTATTAAATATTGCATGCAAGAAGCATGCCTGAGGTCAATGAGTTCAATAATATGTTTATAATTAGCTGATATGGCACGGAATAAATTCAATCATGTCTTCTTACGGAAGCAATCCTGTTTGAATACAAATTACTTCCAGGGAGGGGTACACGGAGATCTCAATTAGATAAAGATTTGTTCTGCTCCTGGTTTGCCTGATTAGCACAATTGGTTAATTCGCCAGATAGTAAAGCTGAGATCTTGGGTTTAATTCTCGGATCATGAAGAAATATTTATCTTGAATTTATTGCATTATATAAAGATATATTAATACTCTTTTCATCACATTTTTTGTCAATTCAAGTGGTAAGACATTTATATATATTGTTTATGGTGGTAAGATTAAATACAAGAGTTTGTGCATTACAATTAACAGCGTAGCCGTTTTAATTTGTGTTCAGAAGCGGTTGTACTTGCATGGTTTAAGTTACGAGATTCTTGTAGTACCACTGGAATAATAAATACCATCGGATCATTACATGGCATTAACGAACCCATAAGTTAGATGGAACACGACACCATAAATGTTACTAGCGAAGAAGATAGGCACACACGTTGTATTCTAGTTGATCAACCCTCCATAAACGTTTTGCTTTTGTTTTCCTTTTGTCATCATCGTGCAAGAGTTGTTGATGAAGGCTATATATAGTCTCAATGTTACATGGCATGTAAAACTTCTCATAGTCCGAGATCCGGCTGCAAGATTACTACGTTTATCGAGTCTATGAACAAAATCAATTTTTTCATAAAATTGTAAATGACTGAATACATTTTTGCCGAGTTGCCTATTAAAATTCGGCCGCCATTATGTTTAATTAAATTTTTTTATTTATTTATTCGAAATAATTTGATTTTCTTGTTATTAAAATAAATTATAATCCAGTTCGCAAAAATCGATGTATAGAAAAGTTTTGGTTGCCATTGCACTTTTGGCCGTAAACCTCCTCGCGGCTACAGCAGGCTGTGACACCAATCAGTCATAAAATGGCGGCAAGTACATATTTATTGTTTAATATGTATACTACGTACAATGTATATACATAGATATACCCAAAAGTTAGTGATAATATGCATTATACGAAACAAATCACTGCATTTTAAATGAACTGAACCTCATTTGAAACAATATAAAACAATAAATACGTACTTACCGCCATTTTATAACTGATTGGTGTCACAGCCTGCTGTAGCCGCGAGGAGGTTTACGGCTAAGTGTGCAATGGCAACCATAACTTTTCAAGCTCTATACATCGATTTCTGCGAACTGGATTATAATTTATGTTAATAACAAGTAAATAAAATTATTCCGAATAAATAAATAAATCATATTTTAATTAAACATAATGGCGGCGGCCGAATTTTAATAGGCAACTCGGCAAAAACTTATTCAGTAATTCACAATTTTATGAAAAAAATTGATTTGGTTCATAGACTCGATGAACGTAGTAAATCTTGCAGCCGGATCTTGGACTATCAAGATTGTGTGATAAAATCATTAACCACAAGATTCTGGAATTTGTACAGAAACAAAACAGTTCTCTCTGAAAAAATGGATTCCATTTTAGAATATTCTTGGGTCACTTATTTTATTCGTCTTTTTTTTTTTAATGACAAAATCATCTTAGTGTTTTCGTTCCATTTATTTTTTTATTATTTATTTAATGTGTTTTCCAGACTCGCTTTCCGTCTTCTATTTTCATTTTTTTACGTGCAATCAGGATTTCATGCAACTTCTGACGAACCTTCCCCATTCTAAGCCTAAAAAATTATACGACATACGATGCCAAATAAAATTAAATATTTTGTATAATATTCCAAATTAATAGAATCCAGATAACATTAGAGGAACTTCGGGTAATTTTGGCCTCTATACTAAATTTGTTTTACTTCTTTTTAATTAATAGATTTGAATGTTGTTTAATTACAGTGATTATCATTAGTTAATCAATTGAGTTGGTGTTTACTTGATGAAAATCCATACTTATTAATTAAATTAAAATAAAACGTACCTTTATTTGATTTTCATATTTATTATATAATTATATAATGATTATCATTAGTATTGTAACTATGAAATATAATTGTTATTTTAATCAATTGAGTTGGTGTTTACTTGATGAAAATCCATATATAATAAATATGAAAATTAAATAAAACTACGTTTTATTTTTATTTAATTAATTGTTATTTTATTCAAATATGGAAACATCTTCACTAATTATAAACTTAATTAAATAAAAAAACGTAGTTTTATTTGATTTTCATATTTATTATATATTTTGTTAACATGTCTGAAAAAGGTACAGTGTACCGAAACAGCTGTCATTGAATTATATAATAAATATGAAAATCAAATAAAACTACGTTTTATTTTTATTTAATTAATAAATATGGATTTTCATCAAGTAAACACCAACTCAATTGATTATTTAATTATAAACTTTTTTACATTGCAAGAAAAGTCCACTTTAACCTCCATATTCGGAAAAATTGGACTCTATTAATTCATACAGACAGACACAGATTAATCTGAAGATATTCATGACTGATCATAATTAAAAAGCGTTGATATGTATTTAATGTTTTGAAAAATTATTGTTGATAACATTCACACGTCATTCAACTGCAGAAACCGACGGTCTTTGGGTTTAGTACAATTACATGGATATTATAATAACATTAGAGGAACATCGGGTAATTTGGACCCCTGCATTAAATTTGTTTCTTTTTTCTTCTTTTAATTAAGGGATTTAAATTTTGTTTAATTACAGTGATTATCATTAGTGTTGTAACTATGAAATAGCATTGTTATTTTATTCAAATATGGAAACATCTTCACAATTTATAAACTTTTTTACATTACAAGAAAGGTCCACTTTAACCTCCATATTCGGAAAAAGTGGACCCCAGAGTGCACCTTATCTTATAGTCTATTTTTAAGCTTATTTACTATATTAATTTATACAGATTAATCTGAAAATATTTATAACTGATCAAATGAAAAAAGTTTATATTTATTTAATGTTTTGAAAAATTATTGTTCATTATAACATTCACACGTCATTCAACTGCAGAAAGCGACGGTCTTTGCGTTTAATAAAATTACAAGGATATTAAATAGAATTAATTAAGTGAATTGATTTTACAGATAGCATCCTCATTGATAAAATATACGTATAGGTGTAAAGTGGACCGAGAGAGTCCACATTAACCGAATTCCTTTGTTATATTTAATTATTTTATACAGCCATCATGTCTCAAATTATCAAACGAAAGCCGTAGTATATTAAAACAGCATTCATAATATAATATATTTAGGAGTTTTTTCAACATTAGTAATATTGAATAGCAGAAATTAATAACTAATTCCTAGCTAGAAAAACTTTTAAAGTGGTAATTTTCATAAATATCACAAATAAAACCTTCTTCGCACAAAGAATCAAAGAAACTGGACTTGAATCCGTCAAAGTTGATGAGGGGAAGAAGTTAAAATATTTTCTGTTCGAGGGCAGCACCAATTAAAGAAGATATTAACAAGGTCCACACAACAGAAGGGTCCACATTACCCGAACTCCACTATATAAGTGCTGTATAAAATAATATGGGACTAAATAAAGTTTATAGCCAATAAAAGTTGCATTTTATAAGAAGCATTTTTCCCAAATAGAAAATCTACCACAAAAAGCCGGTCTTATTCCTGTTCCTCTCGTAAGCGAGAGCGGCCACGATAGTCTCAACTGCCGGTAATAAGAACTCGAGAATGAGAATACGGCTGATGAAGCAGGCAGAATTTGTGCCACATAAGAAATGTTGACTGCATGTACAAAGTCATACGCTTCACAATAGTTAGGGGATCCTTCTTTTACGAATAACCATTAACTAACTTACTGGCACTATCTAACCTGTAGGTTCTCGGCCGCGGGGACATAAGCACTCCATACTTCCCTATCCTGAGCTAATGTTTTCCATTAATTCCCTGTATAATCTATTTCCCTCAAATCATGGTTCAAGTTATTCTCTCACCTCATTCTTGGTCTACCAACTGGGAGTATTCCCTCTGGTTTTCCTACAAGAAGCTTCCATGTACGTCTTTCATTCCCCATCCGTGCCACATGTTCTGCATATTGCAGTCTACGAGACTTAGGTGTTCTTATTATATCTGGCTTCCAATTAAGACCGCGTAGTTTACTGTTTTGTAGACTTCTCCATTCACCTGTCTGTTCATCTCTCTCTGGTCCAAACGTGATCCCATGAAATTTATTCTCAAATACTCGTAGTCTCCTTTCACCCTTCAAACTAAGAGTCCACGTTTCGCATCCACATAATATAACTGGTAAAATAATAATGTTACATATTTTCAGATTAACGTTTTTTTAAAGGAGTTGGGACGTCAAGGGTCCCTGTAATGCATAATAGCACGCATTACCAGAATTGAGCTTATGTTTAATTTCTTTGTGCATCTCATTCCTATTAGTGATTATTGTTCCAAGGTATTCGAATTCAGCCACTTCCTCAAAATTTCCCTCATTTGTCATTAGCTGTCCATTTCCATTATATAATGTATTTCTACGTGTGACCATATATTTAGTTTTATTGATGTTTGCTACCAGTCTCAATTTCTTTGTGTTACTCAATAGTGTGTGCGTGTTGTCCTTTAGTATCTCCTCGCTATCGGCCAATAGTACTACATCATCAGCATAAACCAGCAGCTTATTAATATCATTGAGTTGTAAGCCTTCCTCATTCTCTAAAGATGTAATGGCATGCTCTAGTACAAAATTAAATAGTAGAGGAGAGAGTGCATCTCCTTGCTTCAACCCATTCTGGATTTCAAAGGTGTCCGAAAACTGTTTGTCTACACTCGCCCTACTCTTTGTGTCATTTAGACACATTCGTAAAACTAACTAACTTTTTAGGAATTCCGAACTCCAGCAGGATACTATATAACTTCTCCCTCTTAGTTGAATCGTATACCTTTTTTAAGTCTACATATAGTTGATGTACAATACTATTATATTCCCATTTATTTTCTGAAATATGTCTTAGCCTATATTAAAAATGTGATCTGTTGTAGATCTGTTTCTTCTAAATCCACATTAATGATCTCATAGAATGTCATCAATATAAGGAATAAGTCTGCTTACTAATATATTTGTTAGAATTTTGTACGAAGTTGAAAGTAATGAGATGCCCTTGTAGTTGTTGCAATCAATTTTATCTCCTTTCTTATAAATTGGTATGATAATCGATTCTTTCCATTCGTCTGGAAGAGTTTATTTTTCCCAAATCATAATAAGCAACCGGCATATATTGTCTATCAATTTTTCTCCCCCTGATTTTTTCAGTTCTGCTGGGATCTCATCTGAACCTGATGCTTTATACATCTTCAATTTTTCTATCGCCATTTCCACCTCTGCACTTGGTTCTACGACTAGCATTTCTGCTTTCTGAAAATTATCCTCTTCAATATCCTGTTCTGTATGTACATTTAATAGTTGATTAAAGTAACGTTTCTATCTATTTAATATACTCCTGGAATCTGCAATCATATCCCCAATTTCATTCCGAATTATGTTTGTTCTAGCCTGAAACCCTTTCTTTTCTAGCCTAAATCCCTGATATAATTCTCTAATGTTCCTATTTTTGGCATTCATTTCATGATCATTAATCTTCTCTCATATATTCCCCCTTTTTACTCTTTAGTAACTTGGTGGTTTCCTGTTAAATACTACACAATTGCTCCAAATTTACCTCATTTGGCTCATGTAACCATTTCATTTTTGCAGATTCCTTTCTTTTCAATGTCGGCACATTCATAATCAAACCCTTTCTTGATTTATCTTTTTTTTTAACAACCAATTCTTTGTGATGCTGACAATTTAATAGTATCTCTTATAGCCTCCCATTCTTTATTTATATCAGTTTCTTCTTCGTTTGCCACATTGTCATCTGAAGATTCCAATAGTTCAAATCTATTAGGAATTTTGATTTGGTATTCTTGCCGCATTTCATAATTTTTCAAGTTTTTTAATTCAAATTTTTCATAATCATCTTTAGCGTTTGTTCCTTTCATAAGCGATAGCCGTTGTCTGATTTTCACCCTGACCAGATGATGATCCGAATTGCAGTCTGTCCCTCTAACTGATCTAACATCAATGATGCTACTGTGCCAGCGTTTATCCACTAATACATGATCTATCTGGTTCCGAGTTTCTCCATCTGGGGACGTCCAGGTGTATTTATGAATATCATTATGCTGAAATGTTGTGCCCTTAACAATGAGATTCTTTGATGTGGCAAATGTGAGTAATCTAACCCCGTTGTCGTTACTATCTTCATGAAGACTGAATTTGCCTATTGCTGGTTTGAATATATCTTCCCGCCCTAATTTTGCATTGAAATCACCAAAGACAATTTTCATATGATATCGTGAAAGGTTATCTAATAAGCATTCCAATTCTTCATTGAACTCATCCTTGATCTTGTCAACTTCATATTCTGTGGGATCACGTACATTTACGATTACAAGAATCATGTCGTTCACCCTTTAGAATTATGTACACATAGCGACAAAAAGAATGGGCCGACGCTTGATCCCGAATATATCAAGTTCTAACGCGCGATTCACACGAGTAAACTAATTGCACAGTGTAGCTACAATACGTTTTCCTTCTTCCCTTGAAGAGTTTTCTTTCTGAACGCAACGAGACAGCGGAAGCGTAGGTCAATGCTTGTGGTTCGATTCCCGGTGAGGTTAACTTTTTAATAAAATTGTTAAAATGCCTTCTATTTTATTCTGTAAATTCATTCTTAAAGAAAGAACGTACAATTTGAAAGTATTAATACTTTATTAGTAATATTATTATTTACTCATTTATAAACAGGTTTACAGTGTAATAAAACATCTTCCTATGCCCAAAGCTTTTTAAATTTTTATCTTCTTTTTTCCATTCTTCTCTATCTTCTCATTCCAATTCTTCCAATTCTTCCCTCATATATCTTCTTACATCATCCACCCATTTAAATCTGGTCCACCTCTCTTTCCTTTTTCAGGTGGAATCCATTCCAAAGCTTGTCTGGGTAATGTTTTCTCTGGCGTCCTACGTATATGACAATACCATTCCAGTTGTCTGTATCTCACAAAATCTAATATTGAATTTTTGGACTTTCATTTGTTGTGTGATGATTGCATTTCTGATTTTTTTCCAATTTAGAATGTCTAGTTGAGCGTCTGTAAGAATCCATTTCGGTATACATAAGCTTTAAACTCAAATTTTTATTCAAATGCCAAGTTTGTGCACCGAATGTTAGCGTGCTTCGAATTATGGATTTATAAATTTCTAATTTGGTATCTATTCTTATATTCTTATCCTACAAAACTCTGTTAAACAATGTTATTACCGATCTGCTTTTTGAATTATGTCATAATCATGGGGACATTTTGAGTTAATTTTGATCCCCAGGTAATTACATTCTTCACATCAATTGATACATCTCAATATTATTTAAAAAAATAAATAAACTCTTGTTGTATTGTTGCTTAGATCAGTTGGAACACAATTCATAATTTGTTAACATGTCTGAAGAAAGTACAGTGTACCGAAACAGCTGTCACTAAATTATATCTTAATCTTCTTGTAAGCCCATGTTTTCCTTAACAGAGATTTAGAGATTTAGGGCTCTCCCCCTACAGGGAAGAATTTGAACCATACTAGTTTAGTTACACTTGTTTTCGTATAGATGTCAAGTGAGTAGTCCGTGGTCAGCGTTCCGCCTCATACTGACATCTACGAAACCAAGGTAGTACTAGGACGGGAAAATTCGATAAATTTTGCTTAGAGCCCTTTTTATTCAGGCTTAAGGATCTTTTACGAGCTTGAAAATATTCAAACTCGGGACCCACGGCTTAATGTTCCTCCCGGAGGACTTTTGCTCGTTGGATTTTTCCATTCTAAAAAATCAAACGACCCCGACCGGGTTTGAACCCGCGACCCTCGAGACCAGAGGCAAGGAGCACAACCACTAGTCCACCGCGGCCGATATCTTAATAAATATGAAAATCAAATAAAATTACGTTTTATTTTTATTTAATTAATGAATATGGATTTTCATCAAGTAAACACCAACTCAATTAATTATTATTATTATTATTATTATTATTATTATATTATTATTATTATTATTATTATTATTATTATTATTATTATTATTATTATTATTATTATTTTATTATTATTGTCCATCATCTATGAACTATTACTATGATAAACTTGACATATAAACTAAATATTTGAATTGAAGGTTGAAACTTTTCCTCACTAACACGTAATAAATTAATAAACACATAAATATATGAAGCTATATTATATTTTATTACATAAATTTATAGCATTATTATTATTAACGTGGTACTACACGCACAATTAAATTTATACCGGTAGCTAAATAGTGTTATAGAGGCAGGAATATTACTTAATATAGTGTAAAGTGAACGTAGATTATGTGGCAGGAATTAAATGTTATAGGATGTATTTTGCGAAAATACAAATGAATAAAAAAATTGCCGGAGGATTTGAACCCTGGCTCTCACATACATTTCGTCTTGCTGTAAGTAGTTTAATTATCTACACTATTGGAACGGCTGATACTAGTTGCCGTGTTTACTATTACACTATGAACGAGAGTTGAACTTTATTTGAAATGTCGCAATTTGAGTAATATTGCATTTATCCAACACTCTTAAATATCTAGAAACATGTCTCCTTCACTGTTCCACTGACCATTAAAACCAAATACAGCGCATTTAAAACATTTAACAGTGCGTTACCTTGTGAACCTCAGCTATGGCTTTTCGAGCATGCGCAGTGGGTCATAACAAGAACTCTTGCTTTTTTAAGCAGCTCATTCTTTTTGTCGCTAAATGTACGATATCCTATCATCGACAAACTTAATATCTCGTATAGCGGACAGCATCCTCCTTCGGACTAAAAAACCCGTTCCAAATTCAGGCCTTTCTGCATTCCAGCAGTATAATGCAAAGCATCCTGATTCCCGACTACCTTATCCTGACCATCTAACTTCCTGTAAAGCGACTATGTTCAAGTGTGATTTATCTAATTCCCGCGTTAATACCTCCAGCGCCCCGCTATTGTATAAAGTCCTAACATGCCACGTTCCTAAGAACATGTCCCTGTGTATGAGTCTTTGGCATGGGTTCCCTGAAGTAGTCCCCGCCCGGAGATGCGAATGGGGGACTATTTGACCTCCGGAAAATTTTACTCCAGTGGAACCCACGTCCGCATTTCTTGGCGGTTATATTTTAACGGTGAAGGACCGTCACCCTTTCGACCAAGGTACTTTTTTTGTCTGGCTTATCACCTTCAACCAGTCCGGCATGGGTTATCCTATAGGTAGCAATGCTACCGCCTTCATAGCTCTCGGGATGATTTAAGCACGCAAGCCACTCCATAACGACAAGGTAAAGATACGATGGAGGTACGAATAAACGTTAGCTGTTATTATTATTATTATTATTATTATTATTATTATTATTATTATTATTATTTTATTATTATTATTATTATTTTATTATTAATTATTATTATTATTATTATTATTATTATTATTATTATTATTATTATTATTGGAAACAAGCAACAATACCAGAAACCTGGACAACAGCAATAGTACAATCTATTTTTAAGAAAGGAGAAATCGTAACGACTGCAACAACTACAGAGGAATTAAGCATGTGTTAACTCCCGCGAGGCACTATAAAATAGTACTCAAGAATCTGAACCGTTAGTACAAAAAAAAATAGCCAGCATGGTAATGTTATATCAGAAGAACAAAGTGGATTCAGCACAGGGAGTTTGTGTATGGCCTAAGATTATAGATTATAAAAGAATTTATAAACAAAAGAAGAAGGAAAATATAACACGGAAAACACACATAGCTTTATTTGATTTTGTCAATGCATTTGATAAAGTAGACAAAGGAAAACTCTGGACAATTTTTAAAAGTAAAAGGAAATTCCGAAACACTTAATAGCAGCTATAAAGAGTTTGTAGTGGAACACAAATTTTGTTATAAAAACTAGAAACGAAGTAAGTAAAAATAAAATTCATACTAATCAAGGAGTTTAACAAGGATGCAGTATCTCTCCAGTTTTATTTAACCTATACATCAATGATATAATAGAAAAATGGAACGAAGAAACAAATAAAGGAATACAATTAGATAAAACACACTACTTGAAAACATTATTGTACGCTGATGACCAGGTAATAATAGCAAATACAGAAGACGAACTTCAAAGGAATATTTTTAAACTACGTAATATATGTGAACAATATAATCTCAAAATATCCATAGAAAAAACTATGGTAATGGCATTCCAAGGGAAAAATCAAATCAGATCGAAAATAGTAATAGGAAACAAAATCATAGAACAGGTGAACCATCTCAATTATCTAGGATGTGACATTTCATTTAATTATGATAATGATATAAATAATAAAATAGCAAAGTTCCAGGGAATATGTGGTACGATAAAACGATCACTAAATAACAAAACAACAAGAGAGACCCAATTGAAATTTTATAAAATGTTGGCAGTACCGGTACTGCTCTATGGTTCAGAAGCCTGGATACATAAAAAACAAGATCTAAGTAGGATAACGGCGGCAGAAGAAATGAAATTTTTGAGATCTGTTAAAGGGTGCACTAAGGAAGACAGAATCAAGAACACAGAAATAAGACAGGAACATGAAATATTTGCAATAACAGATAAAAATGAATACATATAGACAAAAATGGAAGCAACACATAGACAGAATGAATGAAGATAGGTATCCAAAACAAATAACTAAATACAAACCTAAAGGCACCCGAGATGTGGGCAGACCTAGAAAGAGATGGGCTGAAGTCGGAACGGGTCAAGAGACCTAATCCATGAATGCAGATGATGATGATGATGATGATGATTATTATTATTATATTATTATTATTATTATTATTATTATTATTACTGAAATATAAATCTATAAAACTTTTAAGGGACGTTCCATATGAAATGTATAGCCTATATATACTGAACTCGCATCTTTCAAAAGTTTACACATTTTTGTAGCGAAAATTTTGTTTGAAATCGCCTGTATTCCAACATCCAATATAATTAATATTTTACTACCAGATCATAATTCAATCCGGTTTTATTATATTTAAGTCTCTTAGGCAGTGTGTTTTTTTTTTCTCTATAGAACGGGGAGCAAGCCCATTTCTACAAACCCCAGACTGGGGGACCAAGTAATTTGTCATCGAGGTTGTCTTCTTCTAGTCTTTAATGAATCAACACCTAGCAGCTGTGAGTTTGCTATATCATCCATATTTGGGAGAAAATCCTCTATGCGCCATCTGGGGAGACGCCCTATGGGGGTAAAACAATACCTCTCGTTTAATAATAATAATAATAATAGGCCTAATAATAATAATAATAATAATAATAATAATAATAATAATAATAATAATAACAATAATAATAATACGTATTAAAGATATTCCACTACATCCCTTAGGAGAACTTTAAGGTAGGAGGAGGTTAAAGCTACGATCTTCCAAGACAATCGGCTCGGGATGCCAGGCGGATTTTTAGTCCTGCGTAATGGCCGCCTTTGCCCCATAACATACGTCTATGTGATTTTTGTTCAGAATGTTGACGATTTATAATTTATGGTTAGAAAATTATACAATCAATATATGGATTATGGATAGAAATTCATATAAATAAAACACAATTTTTAGTAACTAATCAAATTATGAACATGGAACTTCTAAGGGAGAATCAATTAAACAGGTGGATAAATTTAAATAGCTGAGCACTATGATTACAAAAGAGGGATCTGGATATACACGTATTCAATTATGGATTGAACAGGCTGCAAGGGTTTCGGGAACCTTGAATTCAATATGTGAGATAAGGACATTCCAGGATGACAAACATTCGTCTTCTTCTTCTTCTTCTCTACTTCTTCTTCGTGATTAGTAGGATTTTCATCCTGTTTATTTCCAAAATCACTCCTCGGAGGAGTGCATTCACTGTCTATCCATCTCTTGGTTGGTCTTCCCCTTGTTCTCCCTCTCGCCCATTGCTCCATCTTCTTTAGCAAAAATATACATACACATAGGAAAATTTTTACTCGTAGTTGAGAAAGTTATGTAGTAATTAGTGATGTAAGGGTTTTTAATTGATTAATTAAATAAAAATTAAATAAAAACGTAGTTTTATTTGATTTTCATAATTATTATATAATTCAGTGACAGCTGTTTCGGTACACTGTACCTTCTTCAGACATGTTAACAAATTATGAATTGTGTTTCCAACTGATCTAAGCAACAATACAACAATATTTATTTTATTTTTAATTTAACAAAGGTGATTCATTCAAATCAAGTTGAGAATTTAACACTCTGTTACTACCCCTCAATGTATTTATCTCTACAGCCTCCAAAAGATCTAACTTCTTACCCTTATCACAAACATGTTACATTTCAAAATTTGGATCGAAACAATGATTAAATTGGAATAGGTGGTTAGCATTTTTTGAATATTCTAAATTTCTGTTATATGCTCTCATGTGTTCCTTTATCCGAGAGATAAAAGGTCTACCAGTTTGTCTTATATAGACATTGTCACATGTGCCACACTTCAATTTATATACACCTGATAATTTTTCTTTTTTTATTTTGGTTTTGTTGTTTTTTATTATATTTTGTAAAGTTTTATTAGTTTTAATGCCACATTAATGTTGAACTTTTTAAAGTGTTTAGATATTTTATATGAAAGTGGGCCTACGTATGACATTACGACATACTTCTTTATGTTTTCTTTGGGCAAAGGAAAAACTTCGTTAATTGCTTTTTTGTAATGAACTTTCTTAATTAAATATTCTATAATTTTAGGGTCGTAGTTATTATTAAAAGCTAATTGTTTAATAATATTCCAAGGGTGAAAGAGGGATATTTAAAAGTCTATGAATGTAACTATTAAAGGCTGCGATCTTATGAGTATATGGGTGAAGAGAAGAACTATGGACAGTGGTATCAGTATGCGATGGTTTGTGAAAGATACCAAACTCAAACTTATTGTCAAAGTGTTTTATTGATAAATCCAAGAAATTTATATTATTATTTGTTTCTAATTCCATTGTTAAATTAATACTTCTGTGAATGTTATTAATAAAATTTAGAAAGGAATTCAATTGTCTTTTGGTTCCTGTGAAGCTGCTATGACATCATCTACATAACGATACCAAAATAGAACATTTCTAGCTAATACATTCTTATGTATGGTTTGTTCTAAGTCATCCATAAAAATCTCTGCCAAAAGAGGGCTCAACGGATCACCCATAATCAACCATCTTTAGCTATGTACAATTTGTTATTAAATTCAAATAATTTTGATGTAAGCATGTTTTAAGAGTGTGTAATATTTCTTCAACTACAAAACCATTCACTTTATTAGTTAGTAACATTCTATTAATAATCTCTATTACATCAATAGTAGGTACACTGGGAAACAGATTCTTTACATCAAAAGAAACTAAAATTAAGTTATTAGGCAAATCAATGTTCTTTATGTTGTCTTTATATTCTTTATATTTCTAATTTAGACTGTAAGAGAAAGCTTTTGGTATTTGAAATAGGTTATTTGAGAAGAAGCGAAGGTATATGAAAATTGTATAGAAAACCGCAATGAAGAAATTAGGAGATCCCTGATTAGTACTAATTTCTGGTAGACGATGGATCGATCCTAGGACCATTAAGCCACCAGAAAGTTTAGGTCAAATTAAAAACTCTGATTCAGGGTGGTTCGTGTAAATAAATGATAATTCTGAAGTGATAGTAGATAGGAAGTGTTTGATTAATGCCATTATGTAACATATCACATCACCAGCTCCGAGGATCAAATCTACAATAGATTTATTTATAGAATACATTTATTTAGCCTGGTGGAGATAAGGTCATGTGGTCTTCTCTTCCACTCACCAGGACAAACATATGTTACATTTAAATACAAAAAATTACAATAACAGTACGTACTAGACAATTAATTATCTGGTAAAACTGAACAATAATTAAAATAATGTATAATAATACAATAACATTAAATACAATAAAAATTAAACTAATGGAATAATGTACACTCAAAGGAATAACAGCTCGAATCTCCTATATCCATCCATCCATAGTAATTCTGCCCGAAGGCAGGTCCTTCACTGCAATCATAGCATTTTCATGCTATGCTTGCAGATTTACTAGGGAATTGTAGGTATGGTAGCTTCCCGTTGCTTTCCACACCGGTGAAGGATGATGATGATGATGATGATGATAATGATAAGAATGATGATGATGATGATGATGGTCATATGATTTCGGGGACCGTTTGGGCCTTACAGTTTTCCTGACATTTGTCTTACAGGTGAGGAAAAACCCCGATAAAAACCTCACCCAGTGAACCGAAAGTACTATTTTCGGTTCGCTACTGTAGTGCCGTTATCCTCCCTGAACAGAAAGATTCGTGAACTATGCCAATATCCTTTCTCTATGCATCTACCCCTACTCTCCTTTTTCCTCTCCTGTTGCGTTGTTTGTGCTGCGCATCTCCCCTTCTGCCTCGGAACGCTCATATACGCAATGCACATCAAGAACATTATCATTCGATCGGAACTTTGAGTTGAGACAACGTCGTCTGGAGCCGCGAGTGGCGTGGTTTAGTTTTGGTCCTGAGGACCGGGGAAAGACTACCCTGGCTTGGACCGTGGTATGAATGTTGTGTGAGGTATGATATGGTTTTGTCATGTTAAAGATCATTATTTATTTTCTTTTTGTTCAAGAATGATCCAGTATTTACATTTGTTATCTTTTTCATCCAATTCAGACGTCTTGTTTATATTAAACATCATTTTTATATTTATCCTGGTTAATGTTCAAATTATTTATGTGCATGCTGCTGCTTGATATTCCCGTACAAAAACTTACTTATTTAGGATATAATTCTAGCTTCCTTTCTTCCGTCTAGGTTTCATGGTTAATAACAATAATGATACATTCAATTTATATAGAACCAGGAATTACTCTGGTGTTTTGAGATCTATTGTTGATTCATGTTTAAGTGTTTAGGAAAGAAAGATGAATCAATCTTTGCTTCTTATGGGCCCGGGCAAAGGCTTTTGATTAATAACCTTGGATGTTGTGAACTCTACGCTAATATATTCAACGGAAACAAAAGACGATCTGCACACCAGAAAAACTGCCCCGACCGGGGATCGAACCCGCTACCTCGAGACCACAGCGGTGGACAATCTCCTATATATGTGAAAAGAAAATGAAAAATATATACAAAGAAAGTAATAAACTCTAATGAATTAATCTATCGCTTATATATAAGACATTAGGTAAATATATTGACAAATCTTAATACTCTTTGATTACATAATAAAAAAAACAAATTATTATAAGTTAAAAAATAATATTAGTGGAATGTTTCTGTTAATAATTTTATTTTCAATTTGTTTCTGAAAGATGATAAAGTTTGGCAGTCTTTGACATAGTGGAAGAGAATTCCATGTTCTAGTAAGAGAAACTGTAAAAGGTTTCGAGTAATAGGTAGTGTGATGAGGAGGGATATAAATCTAGACTAGAAATGGGCAGTCAATTTTTTTCATTGTCTATTATTTCATTTTTTTAATATTTCGAGCTTTATTTCACGTGCTATAAATCTAAGTATACGATCCACACCAAATGAAGTATAGCTGAGATTTTTACACTCTGGAAACACTGACATGGCCGGATTTTAATATCAGAATGTCGGATTGAGAAGAAGCACCTACAGCGAAAATAATAATAATAATTACAATCAGCGGTATGTAAATATAGATATTATACACAGAAGATGGCGGTTGAACTGTCTTATACGGTATATTTTTATTGTTACTCTCAAAGATATTACAAAGGCGTGAGGTAGGTGACATGTCTCTATTTCTTGGTCTCGATTTGAACTCTGGCCTTCAAAACATTCGTCATTTTGAAAAAAGTAGAGCCATTAAACAATAAATATACAAGTATATGTAGGTACATGTATACATGTTTTGAACTCGGTTGTAATTCTTATCTGACACTTATTGTTCTCTGTACAAATATTATTCAGGCTAACAACTCATCGCTGGTGGTTTTGTTGCAAACTATGACTCAGCGGACCTATATAATATGGTCTTGAGGATGACAAATCCACAATAAACCAACAAGTTGACTTTAAACATAACGTTTGAGGTACCGAGCTGATCAATCTATGTCTTTTGTGATTCGAATTTCGTTATAATAGATTTCATCATTGATCTTTACATAATGAACTAAAATTGAATAGTATTTGCATTTTCACAATACAGGGCTATTCAGAAAGAAGGAACAGACTTCAAACATTTATTTACTCCAAACTTAAAAAAATAGAAACAATTCCAACGTTCCTGGAAAGAGAAAATTTCAAATTTCACTATTTTATGCATTCAATATGAGCACCATGTGTTACACGACAAATATCAAAACAGTAGCTCATTTCTTGCCAAAGACGAATCAGCTAGTCTCTAGTTATCGAAATCACAGCTTCAACAATTCGATGTCACAGATTTTCAAGAGTATCAGGCATAGGGGGGTTAAAACACGTTTTTTTTACATATTCACACAGATAAAAATCACAAGGGGTTAGGTCTGGTGACCTGGGAGGCCACCGGCGATGAAGTTGATTTTCTGCTCCTTCTCTTCCAGTCCAACGTCCTATTGGGTCGCCATTTTGATACAAACAATCAACATGACAAGCAACAATCCTAATGAGGCCGTGATCGGAACTTCAAACTTTTCTCTTTCCAGGAACATTGGCATTGTGATTCTATTTTTTTTTTTTTTTAGTTTGGAAGAAATAAATGTTTGAAATATGTTCCTTCTTTTTGAATAGCTATATATACAGATAATACTTGACGACACGCATTCTATTATTAAATCCTAGACGCAATAAGAATAGCAATATTCAAATGTATAAAAAATAAGATTAGTTCTCATGGCGAAATCATAGAATGACATGATGTTTACAGCTAAGGCGCTAAATTGTTAACATAGTGTCTACTCATTTATATAAAGCTGTTATTCTGATCCGAAAAATGGGCACTTAAGGAAGAAGAAAAGATTCCGAATATTTCAAAAACAAAAAGTTATTAGGAACATTTTTGGACCAAAGAGAGAAAAATGAACAGGCGAATGGACAAAACTACATAAGAGTGAGGTATATGACTTTTATGGGAAACCAGATGTACTAAGAACAGCTAAGTCTCGTAAACTGCGATAGGCAGGACATTTGGAATCAATGGGGAATGAAAGATGGCCATGGAAACTACTTGCAGGAAAACTAGAGGGAACGTGTCGTAGGCAGAGCAAGAATGAGATGAATGACAGTAACCATGATTTCAGGGAAGCAGATTATACAGGGAAGGATTGGAAAACAGCACCGGATAGGGATGTATGGAGTGTTTATATCCGCGCGGCGGGATCGTAGTGCCAGTGAGTTATTTAGTTTGTGTTTATTTCAGAACAATTAAGATTAACCTCGGGCATATTGTTGTCATAATCGGAGGAACTTTAACAGAAACAAATGATGACTTCGAAACTCAGAATAATAATTTCAGGGTTCTGTTGGCTAAGGCATTTTTAAATAATATTGTATTGCTTGCTTGTTTTTTTTTACCTGTTTTCCATATTTCCACCAGCATGAGAAAACCAACTATAAATGCTGGGGGACACGACAAGCTGACCACATGTCAGCCCTACACTGACTCGATGATCATTTACCTATATAAATGGCACTGACGCCAGCAGTCTGCTGATAGGTTAGACATGTTACGCCATGGAGTGCAGACATATTTCGAGTCTTCCTTAGTTTTTCTTTCTGATTTCGTTTTTCATTTATACGACAATTAGACATAAAACACGTTCACAACCTGACGGAATACTGATAATTTTCTTCAAATGATGAAGCCAGGAATCGAACCTTTGGTATATTTACCATAGTTTCAAGTCATGAGATCAGTTTAAAGCCATATTAAATGTTAGCTTCATCCGTAAATGCCGCGGTTCATCAAATAAAGAATCAGTATTGGATGAGTATTTTCCTCAATTTCAAGAAAGAAAATTTGTGATCCGTATTTTTAGTCCAAAGTATTGCACCTTATGGACAGACTTTAAATCCTCTTACATTTAAATTTCTCCTTATTGAACGTTTGAGATATAAATTTCGAAACATGCTGTATTATGTAAGAGTAATGAATGAAAGAGTATTCGAAGTGAGAACATTTAATTAGAAGCCACTTCAGTGAGATTCTGCAAACCCACACAAACAATGAAACAGAGAACAATTCCATCTACTTATTTAAACATTTTAAATAACAGGAGGAGATTGGTACTCAAGTCCGGAAGATGCCATGTACAAATCCCGGGAAGCGCATGTGTCCTAACATCTATGGAAGCCAATAAAGCAATGCAATTGTATTGGGAGGACATGGATTTGGAATTGTTACTAGTGAATGAAAACACTAGCGTTGATTGGTTCCTTAGATTTTATTAATTTTGCCATTATGTAAGTACTGTGAATACGGGAATTTGGACTTCAATAAATAGATAAGCAAGTCTGTGCTACTGTTGTTTAGTCCTAAACATTTTACACATAGAGAAAATATTTTATTTTTATTTGCTTTTAAATGTAATATGTATTTATTAATTTCACTTATCGGCCCCTAGCTTTACCCAGTCAGCGAACCCATCCTTATCCACACATTCAACTAATTTCTGACTCACACATCATGGCTTCCAGCCAGAATCAACACGGGAATAAACCCAAGTCTTCACAAATTCATAAAAGGTATATTACCCGTACTAAAATCCCAACACAAAATTCTATCTCAAACTGCACAATATAAGTACATAATGCTACGAAATCAGGGCTCCGTGAATTCCGGAAGAAAGTTATATCCAGAATTGCCGAGGAACACTGCAAAACCGAACCCACACCTGATGAATCAGTCATGTATACATGTGCCTGTCTTCCAATCGGAGTCAAGACAACACTTCAAATACTGGAGTTATGTACTGAGGTTGCATATATGAAGTTCACAAGCATTATGAACTCGTTGCAGTGTTTGTCCGAATGTCAGTTTAGAGTAAGTCACAGTAATATAAATGCGGCATAATCAAAGATGAGACAAGAACTTTTTTCAATGAAGAAGGAAGGGAATTTTTCAAACTTTTAGGGAATGAAAGATCGAATATATTTTCTTTTAGTTGACCCGCTTGGAAACAGTTTCTTTTTGTTTTAATTATTGTGTAGAAAATTGGATTTTCCTGTATGCGTATAGCAAATATAAATTTTACAGTACGCATACCGCAAAATTATATAGCGGTATAATCAATGGTTATTTGAGGCGGTCACAGGATAAGGGGTACAAGTGACAAAAATTAGTTTAGAGAAAATTAAGTTTAAAGATCAGTGAGAATATAAAATTCCAGGAATATCTGACAAGCCTCATAAATTGTGTTTGTGTTCCTTATATACGAGTCCATTTATCCCCAAAATATGAACAGATTCAATGTAAACATTAGCCCATACTATAACTTAATTTTGCATTAAGAGTCACTTGTACCCCTTGTCCTCCAAGCAATATTTTTAAATAAATTATCCAAGAAAAGTAGATTCGTACCAAAGTTTTTAATTATGACTGGAAATACGTACATACTTATCCAAAGAGTATCCATTCTTATTACGAAAAGATTGACAAAATCAGTCATCAAATTCATTGCACTTAAACCTGCATTCATTGATGCATTCTTTTACCCGCTTCTCTACATGAATGTTTCTCTTCCTGTCCTGTATATCTCTTTTCGATTTATTTTTTATCCAATTTTCTGGTTTACTAATCCTCTTTCTGCCAACGTGCAATTCTAGGGCATCTTCTTCTTCTGTAGGTCCTGTAATGCCGGTTCTTCATTAGAATCTGACAAGAAAACAAAAACAACACCAATGGTTAATCTTCACATTGTTATAAACATTATTAGATTGCAAATGCTGTAGATCTAAATCTTATTATATCTTTAGATTGTTAAATAATTTCCAATTATCTCAAAGTGTATTGCTAAAAAGTATTATTCTATAATATATAATTGAGAAAATACAAATAAAGTAGTAAACATATTTTACTCACCACGAAGACTGAGTTTAAGTTCATGCTCTTGTTTATCACATTCTGATCCAGACATAATAATATTTGATAAATCTATAAACCTCGAAGAATCACCAGCACTAAATTAAACACTAATAATACAATTAATAATCTTCACGTAAAACTTGTAGAAACATTAAAAAATACAACGCTCTAGAGCTTGAGTCCACCTAGCTATTGGAAGCCAAGAAGTTCAACTACAGACGTAACCCTTGTCCTCCAAGTAGAAGAGCTGTTTTTCTGAGTGATTTTCTAAGACTCCACTATATGTCTGAACCTGCCAAACTCACACATATATCACTTGGGCACTAAACAGTTTGTCATATTGTCTAACCATTTCTGCACTTAACTCATTTTTTAAAAATGTGACTTGTACCCCTTGTCCTCTGACAGCCTCATTTTAGCTTGCAATATTATTTATTACACAACATCAACACTTTTACATAAATAATAACAATAAAATGTAAAAAAAATGTACAACCTCAGACATTACTTTGTATTATTAAAATTAATATCACGCAGTTAAGAACATTCTAAACGTTATGCAAGTCGTCCCATACAAAACAAACATATCTTCTGATCAAAACGATACGATGTTTTATATAATATATATATATATATACATACATAATAATTTTTCTCCCCCCTCCAAAAACGACTGCTACTTTTTTAAGCCCTAGATTTCTCTAGAAGACCAGCCTCATGGGCTATGGTCAGCGTTACTGACCACTGTTCATGAGGTCCCGGGTTCGATTCCCGGTCAGACCATAGGAATTTTTCCTGTGGTTGCCCATGATGTGGAATTTAGGTTAAGTTTAGGTTAAGAACTCTCCTGGCGCTTCATTATCATTTATCACACATCATATCATCGGGGTAACGTAACTCCGTGCCGTAACCTAGGGAAAGGATTACAATTCCGCCAATGCCAGGGGAAAAAGCCAGAAAAAATTCATAAGAGAGAACCTGATGGCATTAGACAAAAACATATCTGGAATTAAACGCAAATCAGCTTCTTTGGCGTTTCTTTTTTTTTAATGTTACAGTAATAATATTTTCATTTCCATACATTTTTAATTAACTATTAATGACAATAGCTATTATTTTATTAAACAACAACATCACCTTTGATACAGAACTCATGACGAAATAATGACGTCACTAAGCAACAATACTACAGCCAACTATTCTAGTACTAACTCCTCTGTTATAGTGGGCCATGAACAATACTTACAAAATTAACTCGATTGACTTGTATTTATTTTCTTATAAAAAACTATTTTTTACATTAATTTTCCATACAGGTCGACTTAAAAATAATGTATGTAAGTAGTAGTGGAAGTGCTTCATGTCCTCATCTCGAAATTCCAGCCACGGCAGTAACCGTCTCACTCGTCCGCGAAACTGTCGCTTCCGATATTAGTTACACAAATAAATATTACAAGTTACTCTCAAATTAACCTTACAACTAAGATTTTATAAAAATATACATCGAGATTTTTCACGGAAGGATTAAATAGAATATCAGTTTGATTTAGATTTACAGAAACTATTGATGAATAATCAATACATTCCGAGAAAAATAATTAGGTAATGAAAAATCGTTATTTTATTATTATTATTATTATTATTATTATTATTATTATTATTATTATTATATTATTATTATTATTATTATTATTATTATTATTATTCATAAGCTCTATAATTTAAATAGATTAACTATAAACTGTTAACATATTAAGCCGTAAAAAGTTTAATTCTAAAATGTAATTATATATGGTTTGTGTAATAGAGGAAAAAACTGTAAAATCTATATTTTATTTGGATACTGGGAAGGCAAACAGATGAGCATTATCTTCCAACCGGTAATACTGACGTCATAAAAACAATGTGTAGAGTTGTAAATTACAATATTTCACGGTGTCGCTAAGGCGTGAAAAATGCGATAATACTTTTGCATTACGTCATCACTATACATATTCTTCTTTCTAATCCCAATACACTGCTTTGTCTAGAGATTTTGTATTCTAAATAAAAGTGCAATAAAATCAGTTATTAGTCCCCAACTCCAAAAATATATAACATTTATGCTGTATGTCTCATTTTATTAATCTTAAAACTAAACATGAATTACAGTCCTCTCAGACTGACGTTGTTCCTCGGAATTTAAAAGTGGCAGCAAACCAACTGCATAATACTGTTCTTACAGGTCTACATAACCAGAACTTCATTGTACATTTAGGTAATATACACTAAAATCTTATCAATAATTTAATTTAGCTTTAGATCTACTTAATAAAAAGATAAAATTATTCTACTCATAATTTCAATAAAATGCAACTTTTATTAAGGCTTAATTGATAAAGCCAAATATTGCACTGATGTATAATCCTGGAGGACGAAGATCGGTGGGAAGACCAAGAAGGCGCTGGGGTGAACAGATGTGAGATCGGAACAGGCAAAGAGCTAATCCGTGAGGGAGGATGATGATGAATTGATACACTTCTAATCAGTGTTATGGATACTGGATAACAGCTGATAACTAGTTTGACTAATCTAAAGGACTTAAAAATAGTTACTCACGTTATCTACAATGAATTCAAACCAATAACTTGCAATTCTCACTTTTGTTTTGTTTTTGTTTTCTCTTGTGTATCACTTTTTGTCTTTGTTTAATCCCGTTCTTCAAAGGTTCTTTAACCTGACCAAACCATCCAGGCCTTACTGGAAGATGGCTTATCAGGAGAGGATATTTAACTATGGGTCATTTTATTACCATTGAAGAACGCGGGGGGCCTCCCCGGATGTATGAAATTAGTTTAATACTGGACCCACCTCAGAGACACCAGTAACTTTTAAAACAAGATAGACTCGACATTTATTCATCCATTCATATTTTTAAAAATAATACGTTAAGAGCGATTATAATGGTCTAATAGTTTGCAAGTTTTTGGGTTTTATAGTTTGACGGCATTATCTGTTTACTTAACGCCCAAAAAACTGGTCCCGACCGGGGATCGTGTCCGGGGCCTTGAGTTCTTTCTACATCACAGCAATGGATCCAACAATTGAAATTATAACTAAAATAACGATGCAAATTTTCAGCGTATCTCTTTAGGAAGATGGGGATTACATAGCCCACATAAAAATAATTATTTTTAATCATCATGAACAGGTTTGCAATGTATTGTCACAACTTTCTGTGACTATTTAACTCATGCCCCAAATGGGAGTCAATGATTAATCACGTTTCAATGAATTTTGTTTTACAACCATTGACAGTTGTGTTTCATCTCGCTCTTTATCGAATTCTCTTTACCAGCTCCTGATTTTGTGATAAAGAAAGCTCAACCTTTCTAATATTCTGAACAGGTCAGAGCATTATTTTGTAGTGACTGACTCTCCAACAAATACACTGAATATAGCAAACAATGAACACTTTCCTTCCAACTACACATTTGATAATTCTGTGTTCAATAATTATGTTTTAAATAATGATTTTACTGAGTTATTTTACTAAAAATAAATGAATAACCTATCAATCTATAGTAATTCTGTCCGAAGGCAGGTCCTTCACTCCAATCATACAATTTTTATGCTATGCTTGCAGCTTTACGAGGGAATTGTAGGTGTGGTAGCGTCCCGTTGCTTTCCACACCGGTGAAGGATGATGATGATAATGATAAGGATGATGGTGATGGCCGTATGATTTCGGGGACCGTTTGGGCCTGAACGTTTTCCTGACATTTGTCTTACAGGTGAGGAAAAACCCAGATAAAAACCTCACCCAGAAAAACTGCCCCGACCGGGGATCGAACCCGGGCCCGCTGTGTGACAAGGCAGCATGCTACCTCGAGACCACACGATGGACTAATAACCTATAATGTTGGTTATAATATACAGTTTGATGTGTTTAATTTTTTCTCCACTAGGGTGCATCCTTACAATATTGCGATCCTATTTGGCAATAAATAATATGATCAAGTTGCAGTGAATAAACAAATGAACCAAAACCACACAATTGTGATTTGTTTTCAAACATCACCGTTTACATTAAATATATAAATACTTTAAACTATAACAATATTTAAATAATGATTTTTGAGTAAACAGCATAATTTTATTCGTTAAATAGTCCTAACAAATGTCTCTCTTGATTTCCAAATCCTCTAGATAAATTCACTCGTGACATTACTTATGAAAATATTCTACACTTCCAGTCTATCATTTTCTCCAATTATTGTCTCTATCTTCTCAGTCACTCGTGACATTACTTATGAAAATATTCTACACTTCCAGTCTATATATTTTCTCCAATTATTGTCTTATCTTCTCAGTCACTCGTGACATTACTTATGAAATATTCTACACTTCCAGTCTATCATTTTCTCCAATTATTGTCTCTATCTTCTCAGTCACTCGTGACATTACTTATGAAAATATTCTACACTTCCAGTCTATCATTTCTCCAATTATTGTCTCTATCTTCTCAGTCACTCGTGACATTACTTATGAAAATATTCTACACTTCCAGTCTATCATTTTCTCCAATTATGTCTCTATTTCTCAGTCACTCGTGACATTACTTATGAAATATTCTACACTTCCAGTCTATCATTTTCTCCAATTATTGTCTCTATCTTCTCAGTCACTCGTGACATTACTTATGAAAATATTCTACACTTCCAGTCTAATCATTTTCTCCAATTATTGTCTCTATCTTCTCAGTCACTCGTGACATTACTTATGAAAATATTCTACACTTCCAGTCTATCATTTTCTCCAATTATTGTCTCTATCTTCTCAGTCACTCGTGACATTACTTATGAAAATATTTCTACACTTCCAGTCTATCATTTTCTCCAATTATTGTCTCTATCTTCTCAGTCACTCGTGACATTACTTATGAAAATATTCTACACTTCCAGTCTATCATTTTCTCCAATTATTGTCTCTATCTTCTCAGTCACTCGTGACATTACTTATGAAATATTCTACACTTCCAGTCTATCATTTTTCTCCAATTATTGTCTCTATCTTCTCAGTCACTCGTGACATTACTTATAAAATATTCTACACTTCCAGTCTATCATTTTCTCCAATTATTGTCTCTATCTTCTCAGTCACTCGTGACATTACTTATGAAAATATTTACAACTTCCAGTCTATCATTTTCTCCAATTATTGTCTCTATCTTCTCAGTCACTCGTGACATTACTTATGAAAATATTCTACACTTCCAGTCTATCATTTTCTCCAATTATTGTCTCTATCTTCTCAGTCACTCGTGACATTACTTATGAAAATATTCTACACTTCCAGTCTATCATTTTCTCCAATTATTGTCTCTATCTTCTCAGTCACTCGTGACATTACTTATGAAAATATTCTACACTTCCAGTCTATCATTTTCTCCAATTATTGTCTCTATCTTCTCAGTCACTCGTGACATTACTTATGAAAATATTCTACACTTCCAGTCTATCATTTTTCTCCAATTATTGTCTCTATCTTCTCAGTCCACTCGTGACATTACTTATGAAAATATTCTACACTTCCAGTCTATCATTTTCTCCAATTATTGTCTCTATCTTCTCAGTCACTCGTGACATTACTTATGAAAATATTCTACACTTCCAGTCTATCATTTTCTCCAATTATTGTCTCTATCTTCTCAGTCACTCGTGACATTACTTATGAAAATATTCTACACTTCCAGTCTATCATTTTCTCCAATTATTGTCTCTATCTTCTCAGTCACTCGTGACATTACTTATGGAAAATATTCTACCCTTCCAGTCTATCATTTTCTCCAATTATTGTCTCTATCTCTCAGTCACTCGTGACATTACTTATGAAAAATATTCTTACACTTCCAGTCTATCATTTTCTCCAATTATTGTCTCTATCTTTTCAGTCACTCGTGACATTACTTATGAAAAATTCTACACTTCCAGTCTATCATTTTCTCAATTATTGTTTATCTTCTCAGTCACTCGTGACATTACTTATGAAAATATTCTTACACTTCCAAGTCTATCATTTTCTCCAATTATTGTCTCTATCTTCTCAGTCACTCGTGACATTACTATGAAAATATTCTACACTTCCAGTCTATCATTTTCTCCAATTATTGTCTCTATCTTCTCAGTCACTCGTGACATACTTATGAAAATATTCTACACTTCCAGTCTATCATTTCTCCAATTATTGTCTCTATCTTCTCAGTCACTCGTGACATTACTTATGAAAATATCTACACGTCCAGTCTATCATTTTCTCCAATTATTGTCTCTATCTTCTCAGTCACTCGTGACATTACTTATGAAAATTTCTACACTTCCAGTCTATCATTTTCTCCAATTATTGTCTCTATCTTCTCAGTCACTCGTGACATTACTTATGAAAATATTCTACATTCCAGTCTATCATTTTCTCCAATTATTGTCTCTATCTCTCAGTCACTCGTGACATTACTTTATGAAAATATTCTACACTTCCAGTCTATCATTTTCTCCAATTTTTGTCTCTATCTTCTCAGTCACTCGTGACATTACTTATGAAAATATTCTACACTTCCAGTCTATCATCTTCTCCATTATTGTCTCTATCTTCTCAGTCACTCGTGACATTACTTATGAAAATATTCTACACTTTCCAGTCTATCATTTTCTCCAATTATTGTCTCTATCTTCTCAGTCACTCGTGACATTACTTATGAAAATATTCTACATTCCAGTCTTCATTTTCTCCAATTATTGTCTCTATCTTCCTCAGTCACTCGTGACATTACTTATGAACCTATTCTACACTTCCAGTCTATCATTTTCTCCAATATTGTCTCTATCTTTCAGTCACTCGTGACATTACTTATGATAATATTCTACACTTCCAGTCTATCATTTTCTCCAATTATTGTCTCTATCTTCTCAGTCACTCGTGACATTACTTATGAAAATATTCTACACTTCCAGTCATCATTTTCTCCAATTATGTTCTACTTTCTTCTCAGTCACTCGTGACATTACTTATGAAATATTCTACACTTCCAGTCTATCATTTTCTCCCAAGTATTGTCTCTATCTTCTCAGTCACTCGTGACATTACTTATGATAATATTCTACACTTCCAGTCATCATTTTCTCCAATATTGTCTCTATCTTCTCAGTCACTCGTGACATTACTTATGAAAATATTCTACACTTCCAGTCTATCATTTTCTCCAAGTATTGTCTCTTTTCTTCTCAGTCACTCGTGACATTACTTATGAAAATATTCTACACTTCCAGTCTATCATTTTCTCCAATATTGTCTCTATCTTCTCAGTCACTCGTGACATTACTTATGAAAATATTTCTACACTTCGTCTATCATTTTCTCCAATTATTGTCTCTATCTTCTCAGTCACTCGTGACATACTTATGAAAATATCTACACTTCCAGTCTATCATTTTCTCCAATTATTGTCTCTATCTTCTCAGTCACTCGTGACATTACTTATGAAAATATTCTACATTCCAGTCTATCATTTCTCCAATTCTTGTCTCTATCTTCTCAGTCACTCGTGACATTACTTATGAAATATTCTCACATTCCAGTCTATCATTTTCTCCAAATTATTGTCTCTATTTCTCAGTCACTCGTTGACATTACTTATGAAAATATTCTACACTTCCCGTCTATCATTTTTCTCCAATTATTGTCTCTATCTTCTCAGTCACTCGTGACATACTTATGAAATGTTCTTACACTCAGTTCTATCATTTTCTCCATTATTATTGTCTCTATCTTCTCAGAGTCGTTCTGTGACATTACTTATGAAAATATTCTACACTTCCCAGTCTATCATTTTCTCCAATTATTGTCTCTATCTTCTCAGTCACTTGTGGACATTACTTATGAAAATTTCTAACTTCCAGTTCTCTCATTTTCTCACAATTATTGTCTCTATCTTCTCAGTCACTCGTGGCATTACTTATGAAAATATTCTACACTTCCAGTCTATCATTTTCTCCAATATTTCTCATCTTCTCAGTCACTCGTGACATTACTTATGAAAATATTCTACACTTCCTAGTCTATCATTTTCTGCAATTATTGTTCTATATTCTCAGTCACTCGTGACATTACTTATGAAACTATTCTACACTTCCAGTTATCATTTTCTCACCAATTATTGCTCTATCTTCTCGTCACTCGTGACATTACTTATGAAAATATTCTCACTTCCAGTCTATCATTTTCTCCAATTATTGTCTCTATCTTCTCAGTCACTCGTGACTTACTTATGAAAATATTATCACTTCAGTCTCTTCATTTTTCCAATATTTCTTATATCTTCTCAGTCATCGTGACATTCTTATGAAAAATTCACACTTCAGTTATCATTTCTCCCATTATTGTCTCTATCTTCCATCACTCGTGACATTACTTATGAAAATATTTCTTACCCTTCCAGTCTTCATTTTCTCAATTGTCTCATCTTCTCAGTCACTCTGACATTACTTATGAAAATATTCTCACTTCCAGTCTCTCATTTTCCCAATTATGTCTCTATCTTCTCAGTCACTCGGCATTACTTATGAAAATATTCTACATTCCAGTCATCATTTTCTCCAATTATTGTCTCTCTCTTCTCAGTCACTCGTGCATTATTATGAAAAATATTCTCACTTCCAGTTATCATTTTCTCCAATTATGTCTCTATCTTCAGTCACTCGTGAATTACTATGAACTTCTCACTCCAGTCTATCATTTTCCATTATTGTCTCTATTTCTCAGTCACTCTGACATTACTTTGATAATATTCTACACTTCCAGTCTATCATTTCTCCATTATTGTCTCTATTTTTTCAGTCACTCTTGACATTACTTATGAAAATATTTACACTTCCAGTCTATCATTCTCCAATATTGTCTCTATCTTCTCAGTCACTCGGACATTATTATGTAATATTCTACATTTCCAGTCTATCATTTTCCCAATTATGTCTCATGTTTCAGTCATCGGACATTATTTTGAAATATTCTTACACTTCCAGTCTATCTTTTTCTCCAATATTGTCTCTATCTTCTCAGTTCACTCGTGACATTTATTTATGAAATATTCATACACTTCCAGTCTATCATTTTCTCCAATTTATGTCTCTATCTTTCTCAGTCACTCGTGACATTACTTATGAAAAATATTCTACACTTCCAGTCTATCATTTTCTCCAATTATTGTCTCTATCTTCTCAGTTACTCGTGACATACTTATGAAAATATTCTACACTTCCAGTCTATCATTTTCTCCAATTATTGTCTCTATCTTCTCAGTCACTCGTGACATTACTATGAAAATATTCTACACTTCCAGTCTATCATTTTCTCCAATTATTGTCTCTATCTTCTCAGTCACTCGTGACATTACTTATGAAACTATTCTACACTTCCAGTCTATCAGTTTCTCCAATTATTCTCTATCTTCTCAGTCACTCGGACATTTACTTATGAAAATTATTCTTACCCTTCCAGTCTATAATTTTCTCCAATATTGTCTCTATCTTCTCAGTCACTCGTGACATTACTTATGAAAATATTCTACACTTCCAGTCTCTCATTTTCTCCAATTATTGTCTCTATCTTCTCAGTGCACTCGTGACATTACTTATGAAAATATTCTACATTCCAGTCTATCATTTCTCCAATTTTGTCTCTATTCTTCTCAGTCCACTCGTGAAATTAACTTATGAAAATATTCTACACTTCCAGTCTATCATGTCTCCCAATATTGTCTCTATATTCTCAGTCACTCGTGACATTACTTATGAAAAATATTTTCTACACTTCCAGTCTATCATTTTCTCAATTATTGTCTCTATCTTCTCAGTCACTCGTGACATTACTTATGACAATATTTCTACACTTCCAGTCTATCATTTTCTCCAATTCTTGTCTCTATCTTCTCAGTCACTCGTGACATTACTTATGAAAATTATTCTACACTTCCAGTTCTATCATTTTCTCCAATTATTGTCTCTATCTTCTCAGTCACTCGTGACATTACTTATGAAAATATTCTACACTGTCCAGTCTATCATTTTCTCCAATTATTGTCTCTATCTTCCTCAGTCACTCGTGACATTACTTATGAAAAATATTCTACACTTCCAGTCTATCATTTTCTCCAATTATTGTCTCTATCTTCTCAGTCACTCGTGACATTACTTATGAAAATATTCTACACTTCCAGTCTATCATTTCTCCAATTATTGTCTCTATCTTCTCAGTCACTCGTGACATTACTTATGAAATATTCTACACTTCCAGTCTATCATTTTCTCCAATTATTGTCTCTATCTTCTCAGTCACTCGTGACATTACTTATGAAAATATTCTACACTTCCAGTCTATCATTTTCTCCAATTATTGTCTCTATCTTCTCAGTCCACTCGTGACATTACTTATGAAAATATTCTACACTTCCGGTCTATCATTTTCTCCAATTATTGTCTCTATCTTCTCAGTCACTCGTGACATTACTTATGAAAATATTCTACACTTCCAGTCTATCATTTTCTCCAATTATTGTCTCTATTCTTCTCAGTCACTCGTGACATTACTTATGAAAATATTCTACATTCCAGTCTATCATTTTCTCCAATTATTGTCTCTATCTTCTCAGTCACTCGTGGACATTACTTATGATAATATTCTACACTTCCAGTCTATCATTTTTCTCCAATTATTGTCTCTATCTTCTCAGTCACTGTGACATTACTTATGAAAATATTCTACACTTCCAGTCTATCATTTTCTCTCCAATTTTGTCTCTATCTTCTCAGTCACTCGTGACATTACTTATGAAAATATTCTACATTCCAGTCTATCATTTTCTCCAATTATTGTCTCTATCTTCTCAGTCACTCGTGACATTACTTATGAAAATATTCTACACTTCCAGTCTATCATTTTCTCAATTATGTCTCTTATCTTCTCAGTCACTCGTGACATTACTTATGAAAATATTCTACACTTCCAGTCTATCATTTTCTCCAATTATTGTCTCTATCTCTCAGTCACTCGTGACATTACTTATGAAATATTCTACACTTCCAGTCTATCATTTTCTCCAATTATTGTCTCTATCTTCTCAGTCACTCGTGACATTACTTATGAAAATATTCTAACACTTCCAGTCTATCATTTTCTCCAATATTGTCTCTATTCTTCCGGTCACTCGTGACATTACTTATGAAAATATTCTACACTTCCAGTCTATCATTTCTCCAATTATTGTCTCTATCTTCTCAGTCACTCGTGACATTACTTATGAAATATTCTACACTTCCAGTCTATCATTTTCTCCAATTATTGTCTCTATCTTCTCAGTCACTCGTGACATTACTTATGAAAATATTCTACACTTCCAGTCTATCATTTTCTCCAATTATTGTCTCTATCTTCTCCAGTCACTCGTGACATTACTTATGAAAATATTCTACACTTCCAGTCTATCATTTTCTCCAATTATGTGTCTCTATCTTCTCAGTCACTCGTGACATTACTTATGAAAATATTCTACACTTCCAGTCTATCATTTTCTCCAATTATTGTCTCTATCTTCTCAGTCACTCGTGACATTACTTATGAAAATATTCTACACTTCCAGTCTATCATTTCTCCAATTATTGTCTCTATCTTCTCAGTCACTCGTGACATTACTTATGAAAATATTCTACACTTCCAGTCTATCATTTTCTCCAATTATTGTCTCTATCTTCTCAGTCACTCGTGACATTACTTATGAAAATATTCTTACACTTCCAGTCTATCATTTTCTCCAATTATTGTCTCTATCTTCTCAGTCACTCGTGACATTACTTATGAAAATATTCTTACACTTCCAGTCTATCATTTTCTCCAATTATTGTCTCTATCTTCTCAGTCACTCGTGACATACTTATGAAAATATTCTACACTTCCAGTCTATCATTTTTCTCCAATTATTGTCTCTATCTTCTCAGTCACTCGTGACATTACTTATGAAAATATTCTACACTTCCAGTCTATCATTTTCTCCAATTATTGTCTCTATCTTCTCAGTCACTCGTGACATTACTTATAAAATATTCTACACTTCCAGTCTATCATTTTCTCCAATTATTGTCTCTATCTTCTCAGTCACTCGTGACATTACTTATGAAAATATTCTACACTTCCAGTCTATCATTTTCTCCAATTATTGTCTCTATCTTCTCAGTCTCAGTCTTAAAATTTTTTTTTTTTTTTTTTTCATTGATCGCTTTCTTTATACCCTGCATCCAAGTGTTTTTTATCTATCTCTGCGTCTAATTATTTATAATTTTACCAAGTAGTACTTATTTCATTATATGTTGACAAATAAATGTTGTGTAATACTCAGTTACCAAGACGACGCTCTATTGTTGTGCTGCATGACACAGCCAGCATGTAAGCGCACGAAATATACTAAACTGAACTGTTGAATTATCCATATGGCTTAATATTACCATAATATTCAATTATAAATCTGTTCGCATCTTACAGTATAACCAGTAATACAGTAACATGTTATAAAAATGTGATAGATAATAATGTTAATAATTTTAAATAGGATGTTTCCTGCACGTCCTTTTTTATCTAGTCGTATATCCATAACGTAATTCTTATTTATGGATTATTTAATATTTAAATTCATATCGCGTCTAGGATTTTTGGTGCATTCAGTGTTGTTTGTCACGTGCTTTCTTTCTGCTGAAAATCGTTGATTTAAATGTAATGACACAAAAAAATATCGAGCGACTTGTGTTCAAAAAGCACAGCTGACCAATCTGATTGAGGTTCTCTCTCTCTCTCTCTCTCTCTCTCTCTCTCTCTCTCTCTCTCTCTCTCTCTCACACACACACACATTTTTCAGAATCGTGAATACAAATGCTAGGTTGGTATTTCATTACTAACTTGTAAGACCCATTTTTCTAATTCGCCATTTCATAATAACATTAAATAAATGTATAAATAAAAATGCAAATGAAGAAAAAAAATAGATGCTGTACGACCTAGATATAAAATGCCTCTTTGATAAAAAAAATTACATACAATACTATGATGAAATGCATTATAGTAATGAAATTTAAACTTAGTAATTGATTTTTAAGTCTGAGGAAAACCAGGAAAATAGTTGGCGGGAAATCGGAGTTTAATATCGGTTCCTCCCAAACCCGAGTTTCAAATGCTACCGCCCAAGACAACTTGCTTCGTATTTATGGGCCCTATAGAAATTGAATTTATATTAAATTTAATACAAATTAAACCATTCATTCATAGTGTTCTGCTGAAGGGCAGGTCTTTGACTGCAAACTCAGCATTCTCTACTCTTTCCTTAACTCAGCTTTCCTTTTTTGTATCTGCATAAAAACCATTTATTTTAATATTGTCTATCATCTGATGTATTTTCTGCCTCTAACTTTCTTTCCATTGACCATTCCTTCTAGAGCATCCTTCAGCAGGCAGTTTCTTCTTAGCCAGTGGCCAATCCAATTTATTTTCCTCTTCTTTATGAGTTCCAGCATTGTTCTTCTTTCACCCACTCTGTCTAGCACATCTTTATTTCTTATTTTGTCTGTACATTTTATACGTTCCATTCTTCTCCATGTCCACATCTCAAAAGCTTCCATGTCGCTTTTCCTCATTCCGTCGTAATATCCAAGTATCTGCATCATACAATGCTACACTCCACACAAAGCACTTCACCAGCCTCTTCCTGAATTCTTTTGCCAAAGGTCCGCAGAAAATGATTCTCTTCTTGTTGAAAGCTTCTTTTGCCATTGCTATCCTCTGCTTTAGATCTTGACCGCAGTTCATCTTAGTACTGATAAAACAACCCAAGTATTTGAAGCTCTCCACTTGCTCAATGGCCTCATCTTTAATCCTCATGTTTATCTTCCTTTGTTTCTTTCCTATAATCATGGTCTTTGTCTTATTTATATTTATCTTCATCCCACAATCCTCGCACTTATCGTTCAGCTCCATCAGCATGTTCCTCAATGTCACTGCATCTTCTGCTAGCAAAGCCATATCATCAGCAAATCTTCTGCACTTCATTCTTCTTCCTCCCATGTTTAAGCCTCCCTTATTACTGAAGCAGTTCTTCATTAGGTCTTCCAGGTAGATGTTGAAAAGAATAGGTGATAGAGGACATCTTTGCCTTACCCCCCTTCTAACTTCTCTTCCCTGTGGCATATCTTCTCCTTACTTCACTTTCATTCGCTGTTTAATATAAACACTACTCATGAGCCTCCTCTCCTTCCAGTTCACGCCAATTTTCTTCCAGATCTTCAGGAATTTATTCCAATTTACATAATAATGTAATCACAACCCTGTGTTTTCCATTAATAGAGCCAACTGGAGAAATCACCAAAAAGAGCCAGACAGATTGGCCGACAGCAACTAGAATTTACAAATATACTGTGGTCTGATGGAGAATTTTCTTTTAAATTCAATTTTAATATTTGTTCTATTATCAACTAGCTAATACCCGGCGTGCGCTGCTGCACCTAAATGAATGATAATGTGTTTTTACATTTAGTTAAATAAGTAAAAGGAAAAATAAATATAAATTTATATCGTTATTATTTTTAGATACCCCGTGCTGATTACCCGGCATCCCGATGTACCTGGCATAAATGAGCTGAAAGACAAAATTCGTTATTTTGCGTTATCCATAAAAGAATACACGCCGTGCGCTGCTATGCTTGCCCGGGAATCTACTTATCCCGATCTTCTTGGTTTCAATGAAGGGCAAAAATGGTTATTGTGAGTTATCCTTAAAAGATAAACATGTGCTGTCGTGCACTTTTCTGTAGAGTTTTTTTTTTTTTTTTTTTTTGAGATATTGAATTCTGTGTACAATAATTTCGTGTATTTGTTATGGTTTAGGCAGCGTAAGCCATTACAAAAAGCTACATTTTTCACGTTTTTTCACTACAGAAAGTGATTTTTACGGGTGAAGGGCTCGAGCATTAAAACTCTCTTATAACCTTCGGGGACGATGAGGCCGTAAGCTTCCTGACATTAGTCTTACAGGTGAGGAAAAACCCCGAAATAATACATCACCCAGGAGTCTGTCCCAACCGGGAATCGAACCCGGGCCCGCTGCGTGACAAGGTAGCACGCTACCACAGCGGTGGACACTTACTGATATAATAGTCTTTAAATATTCAACATTTCAAGCTATTATAAAAGACCGTACATTAAAGTTTGAAACTCATAAATGACAACCTTTGGAAGTAGGCCTAATAAAAAGTATGTGCCTACTATCCCGATTAAGAAACTTGCCAAGATGAGCGTCTGGTGCTACTTTCTGTAAAGGTTTGGAATTAAATAACGACCTTATACAAGATCAACCCATCACAGTTGTTCTTGAATCTCTGAAAATCTTAAGGAATCATCTTTAAGGAACATCTCATTTGTTCACCTACATCTGGTAATACGACATAATATCAATACTAATAAAATTCATTGTTAAAACCGTTGAGGTGGAGAGTCATAAAATAAAATAAGTTAAAATATACCTTCTTAAGTAAGATCCGTCGTCCTCAACTTATAAAATATGTATTCTTTATGCCTGTAGGCCTTTCAGAACATCCGTTCCATCTTCAGCAGGTCCTTCTTCACTACAATATCTAGTATGATGGTTGATGCTGCTGGACACGACAACACCACATTAGGATCAGCAGCATCAACTATCATACTATATATTGTAGCGAAGAAGAACGTGCTGAAGATGGAACGGATGTTCTGAAAGACCTACAGGCATAAAGAATACATATTTTATAAGTTGAGGACGACGGATCTTACCAAAGAAGGTATATTTTAACTTACATTATATCAATTGTTGTAATCGCATTATTATGTTCAAATGCATATTTATTTTGTTTCTCTATATATTTCTACAAAATAAAACTTGATAAGTACAGTGAAAGTATACATTTTGTAAACTTACCATCTATAACAAAGAAATATTTATAAATGCGCCTTTCCCACAATGACAGCCTTAGAATTTCAAACCATCAAATTGCAAATTAGATATATTCAAATTCAAATTCTACCCCTCTAAAAATAAAACGTGTGGAAAGCAACGGGAAGCTACCACACCTATAGGCCTAATTCCCTAGTAAAGCTACAAAGTATAGCATGGAAATGCTATGATTGCAGTGAAAGACTTGTCCTCGGGCAGAATTACTATGGATGGAAAAACAAAACATTATAAATACAGTATTCTCTTTGTTATAGTATACTTTGTCTTCAGACGGCCTCCAATTTGGGAAGCTTAATACATTTTAAAATAATATCATTATATATTATTAAAAAAATATACTCATAAAATATCACCACTGACATAGTGTTTATTATGTATTGTTTTATATATATATAAAGGACCGTCACTGCCATAAAGTAAAACTTATTTTTAAAAAGCTTCAATACTAGTAAAATTCATGGTAAGTTTCCGTTGAGGTATTGAGATTATATACAAGGGAAAATAAATGTCTGTGCTAGGATACCTGGATAGCGCAGCTGGTAGCGAACTAATGTATCAAGTTTAGAGGTTCTAGGTTCAAATCTCGGTGCAGGTATTTATTTTTCTTTTCATGATGTAGACTATATATATATATATATATATATATATATATATAGCCTACGTCATGAGAAGAATATAAGGTTGTAAAAGGGAAGATGCTAAAAGGAAGGAGAGCATCTAATTGCTTTAAATTCTAAGACTTAGAGGAACTGAGCTGCACATCTTCCCACCTTCACGTGGTGCAGCTCTTAGTAACCATATAACTTATACGTATAACTTATGTGGTGAACGGACTGGATGGGACTACTCACACATTGCACTGGTCATGCATGGTGATAGTATTGATCGATAAGGTAATTAATTTCCTTTCCACTTCCCTACCATATCTCTTTTTTATCTGTTTCATATCCAGTTGTATCATGGACTTAACACTTGTTGTTTTCCGACCCTGATGGTATTAGAGTATTCGAGGCGCGAGGGATCATTTCATCTATCTTCTCTGGCCAATTCGTCCTGTCGGGCAGATCAGGCTCTTAATCTGTAGTGAAAGCCGACTGAATGCGTAGCGGGATGGACAACCTGGAAAAAAAAAATCCCTTGTTCCCTCCCGGTTGGGGGTTGATGCGGTAGCCCAGCTCCCTCCCATCAGAAAAAAAAATGCAATGCTAAAAACCTAACAGAGATAAGCAGTCGGTCAGATTAAAAGGAAGACGAATGAAGCTACGGAAACGAACTCTGCTAATTGGAACGTGGAACGTACAAGGCATAAGGAATAAAATGGAGGAGGTCCTTAAACAGATGGAGGATTTGAAGCAGGACATAATCTACTGACAGAAACTAAGAAGAAAGGAGAAGGAATGCAAACTTTAGGATCGTATGTTCATATATACAGTGGTGTTAAAAAGAACGAAAGGGCTAAAAGAGGGATTTCAATACTTATCAAGAAGAAATATAAGAGATATATCACAAACTGGGAAGCAATAAATGAAAACATAATTAAAATTAATGTATCTCTTTTTGGTATAAAATGCTCTACATTAGGAATATATGGAATTAGTGAGGACGAAAATTATTTAATAAAATATAAATGTTATTTTTAAGTAATCCCACTACAGGCCTCAAGAAGCCCTTGGGGTAGTAGGAGGTTAAGGCTCCCACTTTTTCTGGACAATCGGCACTTGATGTCAGCCGGGTTGTCAGCCCTGCGTGACGGCCGCCTTTACCCCCAGAAAAAGCGTCTGGTACTCATTTCCGTTAGAGGCTGAGTCGACCCCAGGGCCATGGTGCCGCCAGAGGGTTTGGGTCGGTTTAAAAATCCTGACGCCACCGGGACTTGAACCCTCGACCTTCTGGCTTGTAGCGCAGTGCCTTAACCACTACGCTATATAGTACATTAAATTCTATTATGGATGAGATCGGGACATCAAGAGAAATTATATTAGCTGGCGATTTTAACAGCAGAATCGGCAAAGAGATAGATAATGATGTAGTCGGACCATATGGAGAATTGGAGAAAAATGACAATGGTAGAAGATTGATAGGATTTTGTGAACAATATTCACTTAAAATCCTAAATGGATTTTACCAACATAGATATATTCATACCATCCATGGTATCTTTACCTTGTCGCGGTGGAATGGCTTGCGTGCTTAAATGATCCTGAGAGCTATGCCGGCGGTAGCATTGCTGCCGATAGGGTTACCCATGCCGGACTGGTCGAAGGTGATAAGCCAGACGAAAAAAGTACCTTGGTCGAAAGAGTGACGATCTTTCACCGTAAAAATACAACCGCCAAGAAATGCGGACATGGGTTCAACTGGGGTAAAATTTTCCGGAGGTCAAATAGTCCCCCATTCGGTTCTCCGGGCGGGGACTACTTCAGGGAACCCATGCCAAAGGCTCAAACACAGGGACATGTTCCTAGGAACATGGAATATTAGGACTTTACACAATAGCGGGTCACTAGATATATCATCATCATAGTACATTCACGAATTTAGGCCATTTGTTGACCTGTTTCGGCCTCAAGAGAAACACCATCCAGAAGTCTTTTGAGTGGACGTCCTGGTCTTCTTCTTCCTGCAGGTTGATATCTTAACATTAGTTTGGGTATTCTGTGATCTTCCATTCGATGAACATGTTGTATCCATCTTGACTTATAATCAGAAATTTTGTTTTCTAAAGATTCCATGTGTAATTCTTCTAAGATGTCTTCATTTTTTTTGTGATCTAGTAGTGTGTATCCTGCAGTCCTCCGAAGATATCTCATTTCAGCAGATCTAAGTCTCTGTATATCCTTCTGTTTCAACGCCCATACTTCGCTACCATACAAAAGAGTTGGAAGAGCCAGTGTTTTATACACTTTCAGTCTTGAATGCTTTTGGACTAACTGTGGCTTGAAGATAGAATTTATTAACCCTAAAATTCTTAAAAATTTAGATATTTTTGCATTTACATCCTTTTCTTCTTCATATGAGAAATTGCATCCTAGATATGTAAAATTATTCACCTGCTCCAAAATTTTATTGTCCAGTACAATTTTACTTCTGACAGGATCTACATCTTGAAATGCCATAATTTTTGTTTTTTCTGTAGATATCTTTAATCCATATTCTTCTGTAATTTTGTTAAGTTCATACAGACCTTTCTGTAGATTATCTTCGGAATTTGCTATTATTATTTGGTCATCTGCAAACAGTAGGGTGTTTAATTTTCTATTTTCTGATATTCTTATTCCAAATTTATATGTTTTGTTCCAGCAACATATTACTTCATTGATATAAATTGCAAACAGTGTTGGGGATAGGGGGCAGCCTTGTCTCACACCACGATTTATAATTCCTTCTTCAGAAAATCTGTTATTTAATTTAATCTTTATGGTGTTGTCTTTGTAAATATTTTGTATGTTCTGCCGAAGTAAATTTGGTATATTTCTGTCTTCCAATATATTTAAGAGATATATTAACGCGGGAACTAGATAAATCGCCCTTGGATATAGTCGCTTTACAGAACGTTAGGTGGCCAGGAGAAGGTAGTCAGGAATCAGGAAGCTTTGCATTATACTACGGGGGTGCAGAAAGACCTGCATTTGGAACGGGCTTTTTAGTCAGAAGGAGGATCCTATCCGCTATCCGAGATATTAAGTTTGTTAGTGATAGGGTATCATACATAATTCTAAACGGTAAACAACATGATTTTATAATTGTAAATGTACATGTCCCCACAGAAGATAAAGATGACACGATCAAGGATGAGTTCTATGAAGAATTAGAATGCTTATTTGATAGCCTTTCACGATATTATATGAAAATTATCTTAGGAGATTTTAATGCAAAATTAGGGCGGGAAGATATATTCAAACCAACAATAGGCAAATTCAGTCTTCATGAAGATAGTAACGACAATGGGGTTAGATTAGTCACATTTGCCACATCGAAGAATCTCATTGTTAAGAGCACAATATTTTAGCATAATGATATTCATAAATACACCTGGACGTCCCCAGATGGAGAAACTCGGAACCAGATAGATCATGTATTAGTGGATAAACGCTGGCACAGTAGCATCATCGATGTTAAATCAGTTAGAGGTACAGACTGCAATTCGGATCATCATCTGGTCAGAGTGAAAATCAGACAACAGCTATCGCTTATGAGAGGAACAAACGCTAAAGATGATTCTGTAAAATTTGAATTAAAAAACTTGAAAAATGATGAAATGCGGCTAGAATACCAAATCAAAATTACTAATAGATTTGAAGTACTGGAATCTTCCGATGACAATGTGGCAAACGAAGAAGAAACTGATATAAATAAGGAATGGGAGGCTGTAAGAGGTACTATTAAATTGTCAGCATCAGAAAGCATTGGTTGTTTAAAAAAAAGATAAATCAAGAAAGGGTTTGATGAGGAATGTGCCGACATTGAAAAGAAAAGAAAGCTAGCAAAAATGAAATGGTTACACGAGCCAAATGAGGTAAATTTAGAGCAATTGGGTAGTATTAGACGGGAAACCACCAAGCTACTAAAGAGTAAAAAGAGGGAATATTTGAGAGAGAAGATTAATGATCTTGAAATGAATGTAAAAAATAGGAACATTAGAGAATTATATCAGGGAATTAATATAGAGAAGAAAGGGTTTCAGGCTAGAACAAACATAATTCGGAATGAAAATGGGGATATGATTGCAGATTCCAGGAGTATATTAAATAGATGGAAAAGTTACTTTAATCAGCTATTAAATGTACATACAGAACAGGACATTGTGGAGGATAATTTACAGACGGCAGAAATGCTAGTCGCAGAGCCAAATGCATTTGAGGTTGAAATGGCGATTGAAAAATGGAAGATGTATAAAGCATCAGGTTCAGATGAGATCCCAGCAGAACTAATAAAATCAGGGGGAGAAAAATTGATGGGCAAGATACGCTGGTTGCTTAATATGATTTGGAAAAAAGAAGCTCTTCCAGATGAGTGGAAGGAATCAATTATCGTACCAATTTATAAGAAAGGAGATAAAACTGATTGCAACAATTACAGGGGCATCTCATTACTTTCAACTTCGTACAAAATTCTAACAAATATATTAGTAAGCAGACTGACTCCCTATATTGATGATATTCTAGGACATCATCAATGTGGATTTAGAAGAAACAGGTCTACAACAGATCAGATTTTTAGTATAAGACAGATTTTAGAAAAGAAATGGGAATATAATGGTACTGTACATCAACTATACGTAGACTTTCAAAAAGCATATAATTCAATTAAGAGGGAGAAGTTATATAGTATCCTGCTGAAGTTCGGAATTCCTAAAAAGATAGTTAGACTTATATGAATGTGTCAAAATGGCACAAAGAGTAGGGTGTGTGTAGGCAAACAGTTTTCGGATATTTTTGAAATCCACAATGGGTTGAAGCAAGGAGATGAACTATCTAATCTAGTATTTAATTTTGTACTAGAGCATGCCATCAAATCTTTAGAGGATGAAGAAGGCCTACAACTAAATGGTATTAATAAGTTGTTAGTTTATGCTGGTGATGTAGTACTATTGGCCGATAGCGAGGAGATACTAAGGGACAACACGGACACACTACTGAGTGACACTAAGTAATTGGGACTGGAAGCAAATATCAATAAAACTAAATATATGGTCACACGTAGAAATTCATTATATAATGGAAATGGACAGCTAATGACAAATGAGGGGAATTTTGAGGAAGTGGCTAAATTCAAATACTTAGGAACAATAATCACAAATAGGAATGAGATGCACAAAGAAATTAAACATAGGCTCAATTCTGGAAATGCGTGCTATTATGCATTACAGAGACTCTTGATGTCCCAACTCCTTTCAAAAAACGTTAAACTGAAAATATATAAAACTATTATTCTACCAGTTATATTATATGGGTGCGAAACATGGACTCTTACTTTAAGGGAGGAAAGGAGATTACGAGTATTTGAGAATAAAGTTCTTAGGAAAAATTTTTGGACCAAAGAGAGATGAACAGACAGGTGAATGGAGAAGACTACATAACAATGAACTACATGGTCTTTATAGGAAGCCAGATATAATAAGAACAGTTAAGTCTCGTAGACTGCGATGGGCAGGACATGTTGCACGTATGGGGAATGAAAGACGTGCATGGAAGCTTCTTGTAGGAAAACCAGAGGGAAAACGCCCAGTTGGTAGACCAAGAATGAGGTGGGAGAATAACATCAACTATGATTTGAGGGAAGTAGATTATACAGGGAATGATTGGAAAGCATTAGCTCAGGATAGGGATGTATGGAGAGCTTATGTCCGTGCGGCCATGAACCTACGGGTCGTTAGTGCCAGTGAGTAAGTAAGTAAGTAGATATATTCATAAGTATACTTGGCAACAAGATACTCTTAATCTACAATCGATTTTGTAATAATTAAGAAACATTAAATTTTAAAGACCCAGGATGTAAGGGCATGCAGAGGATTATCATGCGGAAGTGATCACTATTTATTGAATGCAAAAATAATATTTCCATTCCAAAGTAAAAATGACAGGCTAAATATAACTAAAAATGAAGAGGGTAGTTTCCATGACTTGTCAACAACTCTATACAATTGGAGAATGAAAGCACATCATATCTGTATAAGAAAATGTTAGATGATCAGTTACTAAACTCTACATTTGACAATGTTCAGGAAGAATACAACTATATAGTGAAAAGTATTCATCAGGCGGCTAAAGAAGCTTTAGGAGAAGCAAACAGAGAAATAAATAAATTCAAATATTTTTGGAATGATGACTTAGCAAAAGAAATAGCAAAAAAAAAATTATATATATATATATATATATATATATATATATATATATAATTATATATATATATTTAATGTGGTTGAATACCAAAGATCTGAAAGACAAAATACAATATAATGAAGCTCAAGCAAGAGTTAGAAAGAAAATTACGGAAGCTAAAAATCAGAGCTGGTAGAAAAATTGTTTAAAAATTCAAACGTGTATTGGAGGAAAACGAACTTCTGAATCTTGGAGAATTTAAAAAAAATGAGAAATAAAAGAAGTGGACAAAAAATGTACAAACAATACCTGTGACTGAATGGGAAAATTATTTTAAAACATTACTATCAGAAAACAGGGTATTTAATTTAGATAACGTTCAAAATATTCCAGAAATAAATGAAGATGAACATATACAATTGGACATAGAGGATATTTAAATGAATGTTCAATCATTAAAAAATAAAAGAGCTAGTGGTCCAGGAGGAATTCCCGCAGAACTATTAAAACATGTATCCGACCATTTATTTGAACGACCGAGAAAATTATTTGCAAAATTTATGAATGGTGAAAAGTTCCTGAAGAATGGAAACTAGGATACATTTCGAAAATCCATAAAAAAGGAAAAAAAGACCAATGTGAAAATTATAGAGCTATAACAGTAACAAGTGCTATGAGTAGACTCTATGGACGTATACTAAAATATTATTTGGAAAAAAACTATAGTGATATGGAATTATAGGAACAATCAGGATTTAGAGCAGGTCGTTCCACAACCGACAATTTATCAGGTAATACAAAAGAAAATGCAACATGGACGACCTTTGCATCTACTATTTGTAAATCTAGAGAAAGCATACGACAATGTCTCTATAGAGAAAGTATGGATTGCTTTAAGACATATGGGAATTAAGACTATAATAATTAAAGCTATACAAAATTTATATGACAATTGCGTGTCTAAAATTAAAATTGGCAGTAAATGTCACATGGTTTTACGATAAATAAAGGTCTTCGTCAAGGTTGTTGTCTATCACCGACTCTGTTAAAAATATATGTACATGAAATATTAAAGAATTGGAGGAGAAAATGTTCAAGCATGGGAATTCCTATTTCAAACAACAAAACTTTATACAACTTACATTTTGCAGATGATCAATTGTTAATTGCACAAGATTATGAAGATTTAGAATATATGACTAGAAAATTAATAGAAGAATATAAAAAATGGGGATTAAATTTGAACATGAAAAAAACAAAATATGTATCAATTGGTGAACCAGAACAAAATTTAATTTTGGAGACTGGAGAATCAATAAAATCTTGTAGTGAGATCACATATTTAGGAATTAAAATAAATAAAAATGGGAGTTATGAAGAGGAAATAAGAAATAGAAATAATAAAGGAAAATTTGCAATTGCTTGCCTCAATGGAATATTGTGGGATAAAAATATAAGTAATAAAAATAAAATGAATCATCATCCTTATCATTATCATCATCCCTCACCGGTGTGGAAAGCAACGGGAAGCTACCACACATACAATTCCTTAGTAAAGCTGCAAAACATAGTATGGAAATGCTATTATTGCAGTGAAAGACCTGCCCTCGGGCAGAATTACTACAGAATAGAATATCAGTAAGTTTTATTTATCGGCAGTCCCATAGACTTCTTCGTATACGGCGTACTGAACATCTTCAAGGTGCCAGCCAATCTGGATCGTATAACATTATGTCTGTGCAGACGCAACATCTCTCCAAAAGAGCAAAACATGTCAATATATACGGTATGCATCAACAATGTATTGATATTGCAATAAACACATCCGCTTCATATTCATTCATTCCTCTGTTTATCCTAATTCTCATTCCGTCCATCCATCGTTTCTTAGATTTTCTCCTTCCTCTCCTGTCCTCCTCCTCCAGCGTTATCTTCGGTATTATGTCTGTTGTTATCCTTCATCCGTTTCAATCTCTTTTCCTAAATGACATCATTATATCATTATGTAATACTTACATTTTCTTTCATTTATCTCATATTCTTTTTTTGGTTTAATTTTAGGTGAACAAATTGAATTTAAAATGATTGCCTGATATTTATTAGATAACTTTTTCTCATAATTTATTTCTAACTTAATGATGGTAAATAAATAATGAATAATATAACGGTATGTTCATTATTTAAGAATATATATTAATAAATTATTGTTTTTAATTTGTTTTATCTCTGGGTTGCTATATAGGCCTATGTATTTGTAAAACTTTTTTTATACCTGATTAGGTAATAAAAGAGAAAGAATAACTATCTTAAATCTGTTAAACTACGATTGTTATTATTATTATTATATTATTATTATTATTATTATTATTATTATTATTATTATTATTATTATTATTATTATTACTATTATTATTTATCTAGTCCACTGCTGCGGTCTCGAGGTAGCGTTCTGTCTTGTCACTTAGCGGGCCCGGTTCGATCCCCGGTCGGGACAGTTTCCTGGGTGAGGTTTTTATCGGGATTTTTCCTCGTCTATAAGATAAATGTCAGGAAACTTTAAGGAACAAACAGTCCCGGAACATCATATGGCCATCGCAATCATCATCATTCATATTCATCCTAGATTAGGCTGGCGCACCACTATCATCAATATCACCCATTATATCATCGGGGCAACGTAACCCCACCTTCTAGGCGCCAGGGAGAACACAGAAATGACCAAAAAGGACAACCTGGGGGCATTAAAACATATTTACCTCAGTTTATCCTCTCACCTTATAGCGCTTTTTACATGTCACACGCCGCACGGCTTGTCGGGAGAGAGATTTTAAACTGTGGATCAACACTTACTTTTTTGATCATACAAGGATGTGGAGCACCTCCCCGAATGAGTGATCAGCTCGATGTCAGGACCTTTCCCGAGACATCATGACATTAAGACGAAACACACAATTCACACTATCTTATTAAACATGGCGAAAAAATATGATGATTATAATGGCCAAATGATGTTTGGGGACCGCATGGCTTTAACGTTTCCTGACATTTGTCTTGTGGAAAAACTCCGAAAAAAGCCAACACCCAGGAAACCTGTCCCGACAGGGGATCGAACCTGTGTCCGCTGCTTACAAGACAGCGCCGCTAACCGGAACGATTGACATTATCATCATCATCATCATTATTATTATTATTATTTATTATTATTATTATTATTATTATTATTATTATTATTATTATTATTAGCCCCTCAAAATCCAACCTCTCTGGTCCACGTCCCGAGGACTAGACAACGGGAAGTACGGAATCGAGGATCCGAATGTGGAACGGATCATTATATGCTGTCAACTAGGATAGTATGCCCTATAAACAGGCAAAAGGTAAATAAAGATCAAAATATAGAAATAGAAAATGAATTAGAAAAACATGGTTATAATCTACATTTACTACAAGATGAGAATATTACAAATCTGTATAACCAACGCCTCACCGAAAAATTAAAATTTGATGAAGATTGGAACTCTGTCGTTATTTATGAACATTTGAAAAAATATATACACGAAGCAGCAAGAGAAACAATTGGTCTCGAAAATGATAAACACCATAAAAACCACTGGGTGAATAAGGAAATACTTGATATCATAACAGGAAAGAAAAATGCATATCAAAGATATTTAAGTTCCAAGAAAGATGAAGATTATCAAAGTTATAACATACTTAAAACAAAGGTTAAAGCAGAAGTCAGGAAACGTAAAAAAGAAATGTGGAATAGGGTATGTGGAGAAATCGAACATACAGTAGGCTATTCAAAGTCAGACCAAGCATGGAGGACAATTACAAACATGCGAAATGATAATATGACAATGAATTTTAATTTAGTACCAATGAAAACTTTTCAGCAATATTTTAAAATGCTTTTAACAGAAACTAGGAGACAATTTATAGACTATGTTACACTGGATAATGGAAAGGGTGACTTAATAGAACCTCTATAATAGAAGAGGAGGTAAGAAAAGTGTTTAGAACAGCAACAAATGGAAAAGCGGCAGGTCCAGGAGGAATAACCATGGAACTAATTAAATATGGTGCTTCAGGAATTATAAGAATTTTAACTAGACTTTTTAACCAAGTGTTAGAAGGCGTTCCCATTCCGGATGAGTAGAAATTATCGTATATTACTGCAATACACAAAATTAAAGGGAATAAAAGAGATCCAGTAAACTATAGAGGGATCAGTGTTATGGCAGCAATTAGTAGAATGTTAAGTACAATTATTAGAATTAGATTGGAGGAACTAATACAAAATAAAATATCAGAAGAACAAACAGGTTTAACAGCAGGTAAATCGTGCCTTGATAATATATTTGTGATTAGGCAGATTACAGAAACGATGTTTGTTAAAGGAAAAGAAGTTCATATGGCATTTATAGACCTGGAAAATGCATATGACTCTGTACCTATCAACAAGTTTTGGGTGGCAATGGAGAAGTTTGGAATACCTAAATCTCTTATACATTTTATAAAAAGAATGTATGATTGTAAAGCAAGTATTAAGGTTTTTTTTATTTTTTTTATTTTATTACATTATATTTCAACCCGTGTTTTACCATGGGCATATCACGGGATATTTACAGTTATTTACATACATTTACATTTTGTTTTGCTGTAGTTTGATTGTTCAAGAGTTTATTCTTGAAGTGAGCGGAAGATGTTGGTGATGAAGTTCGTCACTGTGACGGTGTTGATGTGGAGCTGTAATATCTGAGGTAGAGTTTGGGTTGTTAGAACAGGAGGCCGGTCTCTGGAGTACAGTGAACATTCTGTCAGAAGATGTATTGCTGTCTGTGGTGGACTTTCGGGGCAGTTACATAGGGGAGATAGTGACTTTTTGATCCTGTGAAGATATGTACGGAAGCGTCCGTGGTTGGTTAGGAATTGTGTAAGGATGAAGTTTGGCCATAGGGATATAGAGAGCCGGTGGTGAATAGAGGAAATGAACTGTTTGGTGTGAAATGATACCTCGGAGTTGGTATATGTTGCATTCCATATGTCGATGTAATAGTTTAGCAGAAGTTGCTTGGCTCGAGAAATAGGGATGGAGTTATAGGTTACAGTATTTTTATAGCTGGCAGCTATTTTTGCTAGATAACCGGCTCGTTCGTTACCTCTGATTCCTGTATGTCCTCTGACCCAGTTTAGTGAGACTTGAGTTGTCTTCTTCAGAGTGATTAAGGTTGGAAATAGAGTATCCTCAGAATTTAATATAACAAAAGGATTAAGACAAGGATGCAGGATGTCACCACCATTGTTCAAGATATATTTAGAAGATGTATTAATGAAATGGAATAAGTCATGTAGGGAAATGGGAATCAACATTAATGGTCATTTACTGCACACTTCGCTGATGACCAGATTATAATAGGACAAGATAAAGAAGATATAGAATATATGATTAGAAAGTTTGTCGATGCATTTGAGGTAGGTGGACTGAAAATAAATTATATCAAACAGAATATATGGTAATCGGAGGAAATTCAGAAGACCTACAAATAAATAATATGATAATTAAACGTGTTGAAGAATTTAAATATTTTGGATTTATAATAGATAAATCTGGTATTTGTGAAAAATATATTATTAACAGAATAAATTGTGCAAGGAAGGTGATTAGATCCCTGAATGGTCTTTTATGGAATAGAAATTTTACCAGAAAAACAAAAAAAGAGATTATACAGACAATAATAGAATGTATACTTACATATGGATCCAGAAAGCTGGACAATAAATGAAAGGATGCAGAAAATAATCTTGGCGACAGAAATGGATGGATTACGGAGAAGTATGAGAATATCCTGGCTACAACATAGGCCTATTCGAAATACATATATCAGACAAGAAATGGATGCACAAGAAACTGTTATCGAAAGGATAACAAAGAGAGCTTTACAGTGGTATGGACATGTACAAAGGATGTCGGAGGACCAGTGGCCTAAACTTGTGTTAGATTGGATGGTACCAGGCAGAAGGAAGAGGGGGAGAAGTAGAAGAACATGGTATGAGGGAATATATGATGTCATGATGAAGAGGAGTATGGAAGAGGGATAATGGGAAGATAGGAATCTCTGGAAAGCAGGAATCAAGGGCGAACTGCTGTAAAGTGGAAAACCTGTATTAAGTATTGTTATTATTATTATTATTATTATTATTATTATTATTATTATTATTATTATTATTATTATTATTTGATATCTAAGATCATTTGAATCCTGACACTAATTTAGTGTTAAAGAGAGACGAGTTGTGTAGAGGTCGCGTGTCATTTTGGGCTTGATGTTCTTTTAGGCCCACATGGTTTCAATTTACAATAAGGAACATAATTGAAGACATTAGTTGTTTTTTAATAATTTGCTGTGAGATATTTCTACCTTGTTTAAATGTTATCTTAAATCCCAAATAATTAAATCCATTCTCCTTTCTAAATTGATGTTATACATACATATTATGCTTCGAATGAAAATATCAGTCGATGTCAAATCTGTGAAAAAGGCACATATTAAAAGAAAATAATTTCAATTATTGGAATCAATCAATGTGAGAATGTGGCAACAAATAATGATGTGCAGTAGGGCACGGCTCAGATACTGTTACTTATAATTGCTTATTGTTTTCATACAATTACCATTATACTTTTTATAGAGAGTTCAAGCATTAACTCAATACTGGTCGTGTTGAAGTATTACAACATACAGAGTGATATTATATAACCTACAGAATTATTTAATTTCGTTTCGCAGCTAATACTTATGCTTCATACAATAGAAAGAGAGGTGATGTTTTACTTACTTAATACATAATACAGGCTTTCCACTTTACAGCAGTTTGCCCTTGATTCCTGCTTTCCAGAGATTCCTATCTTCCCATAGTCCCACTTCCATACCTCTCTACATCATGGCATCATATATTCCCTCATACCATGTTTTTCTATTTCTCCCCCTCTTCCTTCTGCCTGGTACAATCCAATCTAACACCTGTTTAGGCCACTGATCTTCCGACATCCGTTGTTCATGTCCATACCACTGTAAAGCTCTCTTTGTTATTATTTCGATAACAGTTTCTTGTGCATCCATTTCTTGTCTGATATATGTATTTCGAATATGTTGTAGCCTGGATATTCTCATACTTCTCCGTAATCCATCCATTTCTGTCGCCAAGATTCTTTTCTGCATCCTTTCATTTATTGTCCAGCTTTCTGATCCATACGTAAATATACGTTCTATTTATGTCTGTATAATCTCTTTTTTTTGTTATTCTGGTCAAATTTATATTCCATAAAAGACCATTCAGGGATCTAATCGCCTTCCTTGCACAATTTACTCTGTTAATAATATATTTTTCACAAGTACTAGATTTATCTATTATAGAACCAAGATATTTAAATTCTTCAACATGTTTAATTATCATATTATTTATTTATAGATCTTCTGAATTTCCTCCGATTACCATATATTCTGTTTTGAATATAATTTATCTTCAGTCCACCTACCTCAAATGCATCGACAAACTTTCTAATCATATATTCTATATCTTCTTTATCTTGTCCTATTATAATCTGGTCATCAGCAAATAATAAATTGTGCAGTAAACGGTCAGTAATGTTGATTCCCATTCCCCTGCATGACTTATTCCATTTCATTAATTCATCTTCTAAGTATATCTTGAACAATGTTGGTGACATCCCGCATCCTTGTCTTAATCCTTTTGTTATATCAAATTCTGAGGATACTCTAGTTCCAACCTTAATACTTGCTTTACAATCATACATTCTTTTTATAAAATGTATAAGAGATTTAGGTATTCCAAACTTTCCATTGCCACCCAGAGCTTGTTGAAGGGTACAGAGTCATATGCCTTTTCCAGGTCTATAAATGCCATATGCACTTCTTTTACTTTCGCCAAAATCTTTTCTATAATCTGCCTAATCACAAATATATTATCAAGGCACGATTTACCTGCTGTGAAACCTGTTTGTTCTTCTGATATTTTATTTTGTAATAGTTCCTCCAATCTAATTTTAATAATTGTACTTAACATTCTACTAATTGCTGCCACAATACTGATCCCTCTATAGTTTGCTGGATCTCTTTTATTCCCTTTATTTTTGTATATTGCACTAATATATGATAACTTCCACTCATCCGGAATAGGATCTCCTTTTATCACTTGATTAAAAAGTCTAGTTAAAATTCTTATAATTCCTGAACCACCATATTTAATTAGTTACATGGTTTTCCTCCTGGACTTGCCGCTTTTCCATTTTTTCCTGTTCTCAATACGTTTCTTACCTCCTCTTCTGTTATAGAAGGTTCTATTAAGTCACCCTTTCCATTATCCAGTGTAGCATAGTCTATAAATTCTCTCCTAGTTTATGTTAAAAGCATTTTACAATATTCCTGAAAAGTTTTCATTGATACTAAATTAAAACTCTTTGTCATATTATCATTTCGCATGTTTGTAATTGTCCTCCATGCTTGGTCTGACTTTGAATAGCCTACTGTATGTTCGATTTCTCCACATACCCTATTCCACATTTCTTTTTTACGTTTCCTGACTTCTGCTTTAACCTTTGTTTTAAGTATGTTATAACTTTGATAATCTTCATCTTTCTTGGAACTTAAATATCTTTGATATGCATTTTTCTTTCCTGTTATGATATCAAGTATTTCCTTATTCACCCAATGGTTTTTATGGTGTTTATCATTTTCGAGACCAATTGTTTCTCTTGCTGCTTCGTGTATATATTTTTTCAAATGTTCATAAATAACGACAGAGTTCCAATCTTCATCAAATTTTAATTTTTCGGTGAGGCTTTGGGCATATAGATTTTTAATTCTCTTATCTTGTAGTAAATGTAGATTATATCTACATCTTTCTAATTCATTTTCTATTTCTATATTTTGATCCTTATTTACCTTTTGCCTGTTTATAGGGCATACTATCCTAGTTGACAGCATATAATGATCCGTTCGACATTCGGGTCCTCGATTCATTCTAACATCTTGAAGTATAATATTTCTCCGTTTCCTCACTATTACATAATCAATTATCGATCTTAGGCCTTTAGTGCGTTGTTCCCACGTATATCTATGGATGTTCCGATGTTTAAAAATCGAATTCATAATAATTAGGTCATTCACTTTGCATTCTTCTTTTAAACTTTGTCCATTTTTATTCTCAATATCTTCTCCATATGGACCAACTATGTCACCTGTCCCCTTTCCAACTCTGCTATTCAAATCTCCCATAATTATTAATTCCTTCTTTTGAGAAATCTTTTCTACCAATCCAGTAATTTTTTCAAAGTATTGTTCCTTTATTACTTGTGATGCATCGTTTGTTGGGGTATATGTACCTATTATTACTAATTCTTTCCCATGTATTGTTATTCCCATAACTATAGGCCTAAATCTTTCATATATTTCTTCTACTTGTTTCATTGAGGATTTCCATTTTTCCTTAATTAAAATTTATACTCCTCCTTTAGCTCTCTCCGATTTTTCCACCCCACTCCATACATGCATGTATTCGCCAATCATTTCTTGACCTTTCCCTTGCCTTTTCGAATCTGTCAGAACTGCTATATCCACCCCCTTCTTTGTAATCTCGCAAAGTACTTCATTATTCTTAGTATTCCAACCTTGTATGTTCCAAGTTTCCAAAACCATTGTCCTTTTTCTTAGCCAAAGTCTATGCCTATTGATCTGTCCGGCTTTATCTCTCTTTGCAGGAAACGTAACAATTATTTTTTATGGAACAGTTTGTCAGCCCTTCGCCAACCCCCGCATTCGGGGGACCTAACCAGAGCCGCATTTGCCGGTTTTCGGGATTCCTATTGGGCCTTCTCGGCTACCGTAGCGGACACGGGGAAACTAGTCCCCACCGTACATCACCCCAATAGACTTAAAATATATATACAGTCAATATGCCCAATTCACCAATTAATGTTTTAAAATGGTCAACACGTTTCCACAGCCAAGCTGTCATTCTCAAGATCAGATATTGACTGAAGAAAAAATTGATAATAAATAAATAAATAAACAAACAAATTCAGTTAAAAACAAACTACGTCACATGACGCAATCAATCACAAGTAAACAGTAAAACATAGTAAAACCAATCCTCTTTTCTTTCAATTAAGGAAAAGAGGGCGCTGAACGGAATAGGGCCCTTGTCTTTATTCATGATTTTATCCTTATTTTTATAAATTTCCAAACTTTCAAGGACGTCAAGGAATTTGAAATCAATGACCGAACGAATCAGACTAAGGTTACTTTTTTTGATAGCATGACCGTAATCAGAAATATGCTGGGCAACTGCAGATTTTTCAATTCTATTAAGTCTAAAATGGTCAATATGTTCGTTAAATCTAGTTAAAATCGATCTTCTGGTTTCCCCAACATATTTCATATCACAGTCATTGCATCCAATTTCATAAATACCGGATTTTTTTAAACAATCGACTTTATCTTTAGGGTTTCCAAGTACACTATTTAATGTCAAAGTGGAAGTAAACATTAATTTAGTATGTAATCCTTTGAATATCTTGTTCAAACCTCTAGTTAAAGAGGGTACGTACGGCATAATTGCAAAATTAGCTTTATTAATAGGAGAATGGAAGGCTGTAGAATCAGTAATAAGTTTTCTAAATTCAAATTTACGAATCAAATTATCAATAATAGTTTCATTGAAACCATTACACCTAGCGATATCTTTAATGGTTTGTAATTCCTTATTATATCTATTTTTACTTAACGGAAAAGTGGTAAGACGGTGGACTAAAAAATTGAAACTAGCCATTTTATGTTGATTACAATGGTAAGAATCTGCCGTGATATATCTAAATGTACTGGTTTCTTGTAAGCTCTTCTGTCTCTCAACGACACTTACAGGGGGCAAATTTAACCATCCAAATTTGGTTACACTTGTTTTTGGAAAGATGTAATTGAGTGGCCCAAGGGTTACCGTTCCACCTCATAGTGACATCTAGGAACCAAGGTAGTACAGTAAAACTTGCTCAAAGCGGAATGGCATAGGACAATTTTTTTCCACATAGGACAAAATTCCGCATTATAAAAAACTAAAACTTGTTAATAATCTTATATTATAGAGTCCCGCATATGTATTTTTATGTACCTTGGATTAATTGTAGTTCCGCTGTCGTTGAAAAGTGATGTATAGTATGTGTGAGCGACTTCGAAGGTAACGCGCGATAAAAAACAGTCCCATTTCGTCAGTGTTAAAAATGTCTCGTAGGAGCGTATCCTGAAATTCAAGTATGCAGTTCCGTTCTCGCTCACTAACTACACTTTCGTCCACATCTTTTGATTCCCCGCAAATTTCATTCAACACTACATTGTGTCGTCATTTAAAACAGTCCAGCCAACCTGAAGATGCCTTGAAATTGTTTTTCCCTTAGGGATTTAACAAGAGCTAGACCTTGATTTTGGAACATCGGTCCGGAAATGTTGGAGATTTATCTTCAATCACCTTCACTTTTTCGCTAAATCAGAATGATACGTACGTCTCAGCCATCTTTATTCAGTAAATTCAGAACTCTATATGTGAAAGTTCGATCTCAGAACTTAACTAATTTATTCTTTGCAAGACAGGTATCTGTGATTCGCATTACGGGTGTGCAATAAGGCCGAATCTATATACGTAGAATCTATACAGTAAAAGCTCCTAATTCGCGGAGGATATGTTCCGCAAATATGCCGTAAATACAGAAACCGCGAATATGGAATGGAAATTTGTAACGGTATATAGGAAATACGTTCCAAGGATACAGAATAAAATAAAAATTATCAAAATAAAATAAATTAATGAGAGATTTTGAACAATTTCTATTAATTATTACTGTCAGGTTTAGGTAAGGAATTAAAGAACTTAGTATCCCCCCCCCTGTTTTGCTGCATTTAAAAGGTCTTTCAATTAAGACTGATATTCAGCTGTGAATTCTCGACATTATAAACTGCGAACAAAGCATAAGAGATACGTGTTATTGAATCAAAATTATTGCAACGAATAAGTTGAAACAATAATATACCGATCTTGGCGATGGAGGCATTTATGAAAGTACATATTGATATGTGAAATACAACAGCTTTTAACAATGAACTTTAGGGTCAATGACAGTTAGGTTTTTTTTATATTTATTTCTCCATTTGGTTTGAATCACTATTTGTAAAAGCCGCCTTGGCACCTGCCTGCAGCATTAAAAAAAACTGCTGATGGGTAATAAATATATATATATATATATATATACCTTTCCGCTTTATAAATTTTTCATGAATTGTGTAGAAATAACCTTCCGTTTCCGTGTTTGACAGATTCCATTTTATGCAAAATAAATACACGTAAAATTACTATTATTTCGCCGGGACCAACAAATTTGGTCACATGTGGACAGATTTTCACATTATTCACGTTCCGGATTAAACAAGTTTTACTGTACTAGGATGGGAAAATTCGGTAAATTTTGCATAGATTCCTTTCTATTCAGGCTTAAAGTCATTTTACGAGCCTAAAAATCTTCAGACTTGGACATTTAACGCATAATAAACTATCACATTAATAATCTCGTGCATAAATATATTTTTTCGATAAAACTACATACGTTTTGCAACCGGAATATATAAGTCATTTTGATTATATATTATTCACCTTAAAATATTTCGTAAGCACTTAAAATGTATGCAGTTACATATACTTGTGGGAACAGATAAACTACCACAGGTACATAACACACACCACACACACACACACACACACACACATATATATATATATATATATATATATATCATTGGCGTAGCGTGGCTCATACGTTGGAGGAAGCGCAACCATAAGAACATCAATACCGCTAGTACATCTACTAATACACCACACATATATATATATATATATATATATATATATATATATATATATATCATTGGCGTAGCGTGGCTCATACGTTGGAGGAAGTGCAACCATAAGAACATCAATACCGCTAGTACATCTACTAATACACGCATATATATATATATATATATATATATATATATATATATCATTGGCGTAGCGTGGCTCATACGTTGGAGGAAGCGCAACCATAAGAACATCAATACCGCTAGTACATCTACTAATACACACACACACACATACATATATATCATTGGCGTAGCGTGGCTCATACGTTGGAGGAAGCGCAACCATAAGAACATCAATACCGCTAGTACATCTACTAATACACACATATATATATATATATATATCATTGGTGTAGCGTGGCTCATACGTTGGAGGAAGCGCAACCATAAGAACATCAATACCGCTAGTACATCTACTAATACACACACATAAATATATATATCATTGGCGTAGCGTGGCTCATACGTTGGAGGAAGCGCAACCATAAGAACATCAATACCGCTAGTACATCTACTAATACACATATATATATATATATATATATATCATTGGCGTAGCGTGGCTCATACGTTGGAGGAAGCGCAACCATAAGAGCATCAATACCGCTAGTACATCTACTAATACACACACATATATATATATCATTGGCGTAGCGTGGCTCATACGTTGGAGGAAGCGCAACCATAAGAACATCAATACCGCTAGTACATCTACTAATACACACACACACACACATATATATATATATCATTGGCGTAGCGTGGCTCATACGTTGGAGGAAGCGCAACCATAAGAACATCAATACCGCTAGTACATCTACTAATATACACACATATATATATATATATATCATTGGCGTAGCGTGGCTCATACGTTGGAGGAAGCGCAACCATAAGAGCATCAATACCGCTAGTACATCTACTAATACACACACACACACACATATCACATATATATATATATATCATTGGCGTAGCGTGGCTCATACGTTGGAGGAAGCGCAACCATAAGAAATCAATACCGCTAGTACATCTACTAATACACACACACACACATATACACACACATATATATATATATATATATATATATTCATTGGCGTAGCGTGGCTCATACGTTGGAGGAAGCGCAACCATAAGAACATCAATACCGCTAGTACATCTACTAATACACACACACACACACATATATATATATATATATATATCATTGGCGTAGCGTGGCTCATACGTTGGAGGAAGCGCAACCATAAGAACATCAATACCGCTAGTACATCTACTAATACACACACACATATATATATATATCATTGGTGTAGCGTGGCTCATACGTTGGAGGAAGCGCAACCATAAGAACATCAATACCGCTAGTACATCTACTAATACACACACACACACACACACATATATATATATATATATATATTATATATATATATAAATATAATATCATTGGCGTAGCTGGGGGTGTTTCTGGGCATCCTACGGTTGAGGAAGCGCAACCATAAAGAACATCAATACCGCTAGTACATCTACTACTACACACACACACACACACACACACATATATATATATATATATATATATCATTGGCGGAGCTTGTTTCTCATACGTTGGAGGAAGCGCAACCATAAGAACATTCAATACCGCTAGTACATCTACTAATACACACACACACACACACACACATATATATATATATATATAGTATATATATATATCATTGGCTTAGCGTTGCTCCATACGTTGGAGGAAGCGCAACCATAATAACATCAATACCGCTAGTGGACATCGACTAATACACACACACATATATATATATCATTGGCGTAGCGTGGCTGATACGTTGGAGGACAGGCGCAACCATAAGAACATCAATACCGCTAGTACATCTACTAATACACACACACATATATATCATTGGCGTAGCGTGGCTCATACGTTGGAGGAAGCGCAACCATAAGAACATCAATACCGCTAGTACATCTACTAATACACACACACACACACATATATATATATATATATATATATATATATCATTGGCGTAGCGTGGCTCATACGTTGGAGGAAGCGCAACCATAAGAAATCAATACCGCTAGTACATCTACTAATACACACACACACACACACACATATATATATATATATATATATATATATATCATTGGCGTAGCGTGGCTCATACGTTGGAGGAAGCGCAACCATAAGAACATCAATACCGCTAGTACATCTACTAATACACACACACACACACATATATATATATATATATATATATATATATTATATATATCATTGGCGTTGCGTGGCTCATACGTTGGAGGAAGCGCAACCATAAGAACATCAATACCGCTAGTACATCTACTAATACACACACACACATATATATATATATATATATATCATTGGCGTAGCGTGGCTCATACGTTGGAGGAAGCGCAACCATAAGAACATCAATAACCGCTATACATCTGCTAATACACACACGCATATATATATATATATATATATATCATTGGCGTAGCGTGGCTCATACGTTGGAGGAAGCGCAACCATAAGAACATCAATACCGCTAGTACATCTGCTAATACACACACACATATATATATATCATTGGCGTAGCGTGGCTCATACGTTGGAGGAAGCGCAACCATAAGAACATCAATACCGCTAGTACATCTACTAATACACACACACATATATATATATATCATTGGCGTAGCGTGGCTCATACGTTGGAGGAAGCGCAACCATAAGAACATCAATACCGCTAGTACATCTGCTAATACACACACACACATATATATATATATATATATATATATATATATATATATCATTGGCGTAGCGTGGCTCATACGTTGGAGGAAGCGCAACCATAAGAACATCAATACCGCTAGTACATCTACTAATATTACTACAGTAACTACAATTATAATTTTTTAGGAATATTCCACAATAGAGTGTTTTTCCTTCAACCCAAAGTGATTTGTCGCAGAGGTTCCTGTCTAAAGCATCTTCTTCCCTCAAATCTCTAGTTTCCATACTTCTCTTCACTCCATCGATCCATCGTTCTCTAAGGCCTGCCTCTTCTACTTCTTGCATTAGTTTTCTAATTTCTTTGGTATTCTCTCTTCTTCCATTCTTAAGAGGTGCCCATACCATTTCAAACGTTTTTCTTCTATTTTTCCTAATATTTTTTTTTTCAACTTACATAATTTCTCTTATTGTGCTGTTTCTGACCTTATCTCTTCTTGAAATTCTTGTCGATCGCCTCTAAAAATCCATTTCTACTGCTAACAGCTTGTTGGCTTGTTTTCTGCTTACTGTCGAGGTTTCGGACCGATATAATAACATGCTTTGTAACAGAACTTGAAATATAGTTTGCCTCTTTCTGTGTGTTATATTTCTATTCCAGAGCATATCAATGATTCTTCTTCCATCAGTTATTCTTCTTTCAGTTTCTGTAGTTGAATTCTCACTTTTATCTAAAATAGATCCTAAATATTTAAAAATTTTAAGATTACGTATTCTTCCTGTATTGCATTTTAGCTCGTATCCAATGAAATATATTCTGTTTTATTATAATTTATCTGTAATCCCCATTTTTTGTATTATTATTACGACTACTTAACTAATACCAGTACTTGGCCTTATCTTACTTCTTGTAATGCAACTTTATCCTCCTCGTTTTTGTAGCAAAGATGTATAATGTTATCCAAGAATGTTTTCTTGGACATCAATATAATTCAAGCGACCGATTTTTATATTTAACAGCTAATATCTGGTGCGCTGCTTGGCGTAAATAAATGAAAATTGATGTGTTTTTATGTTTAGGAAAGTCTACCGCTGTGGTCTCGAGGTAGCGTGATGCCTTTTCACATAGCGGGCCCAGGTTCGATCCCCGCTCGGGACATGTTTCCTACGTGAGGTATTTTTCGGGGGTTTTCTTCACCTGTAAGACAAATGTAAGGATACTTTAAGTCCCAAAGGTCCCCGAACATTATCTGGCCATCATTATCATCAATATCATATTCACCTCATTAGATCAAATTTAGGTTTAAGGCCTCTCCTGGCGCATCATTACCCATCGTATCTTTGGGGCAGCGTAACCCCGCCTTCCAGGCGCCCCAACCAGAGAAATGGGTTACAATACGCCAATGCCAGGAGAGAACACCTGAAATGTCGAAGGACAAACAGGTGGCATTGAAAAAAAAAACGTTTAGTTGAATAAGTAAACTGAAAAATAGTTACACATTTATATCGTAAATATTTTTAGATACCCCACTCTGATCACCCGGTGTTGCCCGGGAATCTACTTATCGCGATCTTCTTGGCATAAATGAGCTGAAAAACAAAATTCGTTATTGTAAAATAATACCCGCCGTGCGCTGCTACGCTTGCCCGGGAATCAACTTATCGCGATCTTGGCATTAATGAAAGACAAAAATGGTTATTGTGGATGAAGTTCCTCACTTCTTAAAACCTATTATTTCTTGTATAAATAACAAAACTAATGTTGTTACTGTTATTTAATATTATGGGATGCAAAATGAAAAACACAATCAATAAAAAACATGCTAATTAATGTTCGATTAATTCGCAAAATAAAAAAGAACACAAAAAAATTCTTGCCACAGGCATAGAACACGGGCACGGGGCGTTGTGGAGAGAGAAGATATTTTAGTGAAATGTAGCCAGAGCATCCAGTCAGGCATGCGCAGTGCACTGAAGACATATTCCTGACGCTCGGCGGATGAAAGACTGACCAGAATCATGGAGATTAAAGGAGTGGAAAGCCTAACAGTTGATATAATAATATTAAGCCCCTCACGAATGATTTCACTGAAATAATATCTACGTATGTGACGAGGAGATTTTTTTATTGTATTTAGATAGCAGATACGTTATGTTCTACATCTATTGATAGGGAAGCGGCGCTTCCAGCGCCTAAATGGAATATTTATATGAATGTCTGGCATATTCTCGAATCAAGAAACTAAATATACTTCAACAAAGCTGGTTGAACGCAATAACACCGAACTTTTATAATCTTGTGATTATTAAGTACTTTGTAATTATCCTTTAGATCATATTTTTAATAGCTGTGAATTAGTAATTTGCATGAAACAAAATAATTTAATTTGTTTTCAGATGTACGTGTACAACTTTTGCACTGCCTCATAAAATAAAGCAATATATACAAATATAATTATATTACAGCTTAGAAGAATAGTTGTTATATGCACGAGTCAAATTAACGTAATAAAAAGCTGACAACCGAAGTAATTTGCAATTAACCATTAAAAATGTATTTAAAAAAAGAACGATAACATTTGCACAGTTTATATATTAATAATATTTTTACGGTTTTACAACATGATTGATGTTGCCAATTCCATACTCCAAATCGCTTTCAAGTTTTATTATGTTTTTAAATTACTTTACTTAAAATATAATTGATAATACTCATTATTTCTTTCTGCAATTTTCTTTAATAACAGCTTCGTAAACATAATTGCCAATAAATCAAAACTCCTGGTCTGTTAACAAACTATTTCTTGAATATTTCAGGAGAAGACATCACTTCAATTTTATAGTGTGTAATCTGGATATAAATTGTTTTACGACAGCGCTTACTGGACAATCAGTTTTATTATATTTTTTAACAAGTACGAATTCTTAAACTATAATACATATTCTACGCTATAATGTTGAGTGATTCCGGGTTTGTGGCCGTGGTCCATAGTTATGGACCACGGCCACATAACCCGGAATCACTCAACATTATGATTACCGGCCGTGAAAGCCTGCATTCAAATATTCTACGCTAATTATAAACCAATTTTATATTTGATTACGCCTATAACATCATACTGTATGCTTATAGCTGTAGCAAAATAATATTAGTTGACCTATTAATTATCTCATTTGTTAATTAATTTATTTATTTTTAATACCCTTTGGGTAGCAGCTAGTTAAGACTCACACTTTCACAGAAAATCGGCACGAGATGTCAACTCATCGTGATCACCAGCTTTATCCCAGAGCATGCTTCCAGTACTCATTTCTTAGAGGCTGAGTCGATTTCAGGTTCATGGTATGTTCAGGTAATTTAAAATTGCAAGTCCATCCGTGATATCCGGGCTTTTAGTGTATTCTCTTAACTAATTATGTCATGCTGTGACTTTATTTATTTGCAAATTTATTTTATTTATTTATTTTTATTCAAGTTTTAACTTCATTCTTTTACGGAGAAACCGAAAAAAAAAAATCTCTTAATACATGGGACAATTTTTTTTTATATAATTGGAACATTTTAATCCCGCTTTCGGAATTCTTTCTCCGAGGAGTATGGAAAATATCGAACTTTATTGTTGTCAGGAAGAACGACTTCTTCATTAAAACCGGGGTCTTTAGAATGCGAAACAGTTTGCTCTTCATGGATTTACAATTTGACACATAGAGCGAAACTATTTCTAGCTTTCTATTTTTAATGATTATTTTGAAGACCAAAATAATTGGACATGTGTGTACTTTGCGACTAGTTCGTTCACCTTGTACCGGTAAAACTCACAAAGTTGTTTTATTGACAATTATGTTTTAAATTAAATCACACTTCTGAGTACGATGTTCGCAAAAGAAAACAAGAATTGAACAAGAAAGAGGAACAAAAAAGTCTTGCAATATAAAATGTGTCCAATTTTTTAACAAAAACATCATTCAAGGCACTCATTACCGTAGACTGACACACACACATAGATGACGGTGCACAAAGACTTTTCACTTATATTGGCCATCATTCTAGCAGTTTTGTTCCATTTGTGAGGAGCTAAACCTAACATCAAAGTTGTTTTACGTGGCAAACTATGAGCGCGCGAAAAGACATTTCATATGAGAACATCGACCGCTAAAGAAGCATTCCAACATCCAAAACAGCAGTTGTACGTTGTATCGAAACAAACTATCCCATTGTAGCTTTTAATTTGTTTAGGTCCATGTTTGGTCGTATTTAGTACTTATAGGACCTGTAAAACGTCAATTCTAAATTCAGATTTTTTTTAGTAAAATTACATTTTCAATTTTCGGAAAAATGCACACAGTTGATTAAATGTTTAATCTGATATTGGGTTTTACAATTAATAAACTTTAATGTTGTTTAAAGAGAGTATGTGAAGTGATATAAATGAGAATAAAACTTCAAACTTTCACTAAAAATGAGCAGTTTAGGTCAATAATGTAATATTAATGCAAATATGGTTATTACTTATATTTATTTGATTATAAACTGCAATTGTTTGTTATTATTTCAAGTTATGAACATTCCGACTTTATAAAGTAAATACAAATGAAATAACAGCACAGTGAAAACAATACACGTGTGCATATTTTTTAAGTACGAATTCCTAGGGGAAATATAATCAAAATGTCTTATACATAGACACCGGACAGCAAATGTACTTGTTAACTAACTCACTAACCAGGAGATTCATGCCCCTGCGGACATAAGCTCTCTATAAATCCCTGTCCTGAGCTAATGATTTCCAATCATTCCCTGTATAATCTACTTACCTCAAATTGTTGTTAATGTTATTTTTCCACCTCATTCTTGGCCTGCCTACTGGTCACTTTCCCTCAAGTTTTCCTCTAAGGAGTTTCTAAGCTCCCCTTTCATTTCCCATTCGTGCCACATGTCCTGTCATCGTGGTCTACGAGACTTAATAGTTTTGTTACATCTGGTTTCCCATGAAGATCACGTAGCTCACTGTTTAATAGACTTCTCCATTCGCCTGTCTGTTCAAAAAATCCTAAGAATCGACCTTTAAATTCTTACATGATCTGAGTTCAAACCCGCGTGAGCCAGGTTCGTTTCTATCTATTACATTTTATGAAACTTTTGTATTTTGCCACAGAAGTTTATCGGTTCATTGCTTTATGAAGATGAGAGTATTGATCGAAGTTTTACACAGCCTTGATGCGAACACTTTTTTTAATCAGATGATCAGTTTAGAATAAATTAAATTGAAAGAGGCAAAGTGAAATAAACATCTGTAAGTAATGTTACGCAAAGGAAATTGCTTGTTTAATCGAAATAAACACATATTGTATACCTGATATACAAATTTGCTAATACAGACTCGATCGGTATATAGTAACGTACGAATGTGTTTTTTCTTGAGAAAATTCTACATTTGCTACGCTATGTCTACAAGACATTTTGATTACATTTAGATTATTCCAAGGAATTCATACTTCAAATCTATGCATTTGTATTATTCCGCTCTGGGGAAAAAAAAAAAAATATATATATATAGATTTTCGTATACTGCGCGTAGATAAGTGAGTATCTTTAAATACTATTATTTTACAAAGTACAAAAATATGTTCTTCTTATTCATAATTTGTAGGATTTTCATCCTGTTTATTTCCAAAATCACTCCTCAGGGGAAGACGTATTGGATGTGTATTCACTGTCTATCCATGTCTTGGGTGGTCTTCCTCTTGTTCTTCTCCCGTCCATTTGTTTATCTTCTTTAACTCGTCTTCCATTATTTCTATATATGTTTTCCAAAAATATGTTTTAAATAAATGATTTACCCCGAACATAATGGATTAAGGGTATATTTTAATCAGACCCTTGGGAGTACGTAGGATGTAGAATAGAGACAAGTCGCACAGTTAATAGCGTAAATAGTACATTTGTGTTGAACTGAAATTGTTCACGTGTTAACAACAAGTTGTTCTACGTGACTGTTACAATATTAACTTGTGCTTTATCTTGAAACACGTTCTTTCCATAACATATTCATGTTCACTCTTCAGGAAGTCCAGTTTTGATTCAACATTTGCAACACATGCAAAACACCAAGTCACCCACTTCCTTTATATATATATATATATTTTTTTTTCATTTTAGTAATTTCAAGTTTCAAAATCATCAGATTAGAAACTAGATTTCTATGACTATTTAACTCATGCCCCAAATGGGAGTCAATGACCAATCACGTTTCAATGATTTCTGTTTTACAACCAATCAGAGTCGTGTTTCACGAAATATTTATCAGTGTTAGGATTATCATATATTAAACAAAGCTCCTCCTTTTTAATATTCTGAACAGGTCTGACCGTTATTTTGCAGTGACTGAGCCTATAACAAATACGGCTACCAGATTGTATATAATAGTGCTTACATGTCAACATTTGTAGCAATTGATTATACCACCAAAAAAAGAAACCACTGTTTGCACTTTCTTAAATGTATTTTTTTCCCAGGTAATAATCGAGAAAAATATAATTGTCATATTTACATCATACGACATCAAAATGAATTAATATACAGATTGATGTGTTTCATTTTTTCTCCACTAGAGAGCATTCTTACAATATTGCGTTCCTTTGGCAATAAATAGTATGATCTGGTTGCAGTGATAAACAAAGAAGCAGTAGAAGCGTACCTATCGTTTCTCATTTGTTTTCAAACATCGCCGTTTACATTAAATATATAAATATTTTAAAATAACTATAGTTAAATAATCATTTGTGAGTAAACAGCTTAATTTTATTCGTTAAATAGTCCTAACAAATGCCACTCTTGATTTCCAAATTCTCTAGATAAATTCACTCCTCACTTCGTGAGTCGTGAATTTATCGATAATTTGGAAATCACTCGTGGCATTACTTATGATAAGTATTTTCCCCGTAAAACCGTTGTTAAGTTGCAAAAAAGGAAAAAATAAAGATGATTCTCATGAAAATGAAGTAGTTATTATCCCACAGAAGTCATGTGTATATTTTAGGTAATTCATCACATTATCATCTTCTTCAAGAATTGTTTCCTTCTGGATCCGTCCCGACTCCTAAATTGTTGTTTTACTGATATGTATGTCTTCCTATGTAGTTGCTATTATTCGCTTAACTTTGCAATAAATTTGTAGAAAGAGATAGCTGTGCTCACTTCTCTCACTCGCACCAGTGTTGTCGGAGTTTCTTCACCACATATTAATAGGGGAAGGGGGAAGACGAAAACTGATAACAGTATGGACTCTTTCTTTTGTAACTGGACAATTGCGGTCAAGGATATAGGCCTACCCTTATATCTCCATCTGTCTCTTTGCCAAGTTAAACCTGATATACAATAAGTGGTATTATAGTAAAGCTGCCATTGATCATGATATGTTGAGTATGTTTTGTTCAGTACTGCCAAGTTTTTATATTTAATTTAACTTTACATAACTATTATATTACATGTTCTTCCTTATTTATGTGATTATCTGTAGTGTGCTATCGGCCTTACCAGTTTCATCTGTAGTGTGCTATCGGCCTTACCAGTTTCATTTCGGTATACAGTACTTTTTTACTCGTAGATTTTCTTCATTATCAAAGCCTCTGATCCATATAACTGTCATAATGTTATATAATTCAATTTGAGTATCAACAAAATTCATGATTTTGCGGTCAGAGCTTCTGTCTCAGGTCCCGAGTTCGATTCACAGTCAGACCTCATTAATTTTACCTTAAAAATAATAATTCCCGTGGTCCCCTGTGATCTGGAATTTCATTTATCATCCATCATATCATCTGACCGATGTAACTGCACCTTCTAGGCGCCACAGCTGCAGAAATGGATAACAATGTCATCAATGCCGGAAGAAAATGCCGTAAATGTCGTATTTTAAAGGAAAAATGATGAAATTTATGATTTTATGCTTTAATTAATAATTGTATTATTATTATTATTATTATTATATTATTATTATTATTATTATTATTATTCCCGGTGGGGTCAGGATTTTTAAACTTCATCAAACCCTCTGGCGGCACTATGGTCCTGGGGTCGACTCAGCCTCTATCGGAAATGAGTACCAGACGTTTGTTCTGGGTGTAAAGGCGGCCGTCACGCAGGGCTGACAACCCGGCTGACATCAAGTGCCGATTGTCCAGAAAAATTGGGAGCCTTAAACTCCTACTATCCCAAGGGCCTCCTGAGGCATGTAGTGAGATCACTTTACCTTTATTATTATTATTATTATTATTATTATTATTATTATTATTATTATTATTATTATTATTATTATTAACGTGCTTATTAAAACAGATAAAAGGGAAATAGAAGTAGCTGAAATGAAATTTTTACGTCCTGTACCAAGCTATACATTGTTAAATAATAAATATAATGAAGAAATATGAACTGAATTTAAACATCTACAGTTTTATAGATACAATTCAAAATTCAAGATCTAACTGGCTCCATTAATCATATAGAAAGAATGAACCCAATAGACTCTCACAAATGTTGTTTCACTACAACTCAAGGGAAGAAGAAATATTGGGGACCCCATAACTAGATGGACGGTTAACGGTCTTTTGGTGTGGAAACAGGCCTATGGTCTAATTCCATGACGGGACACCAGATGGGATCGGAAAAGAATTGAAGACTACGCCAATTTTGGAATATATTAAACAGTACCAACTAAATTGAAAACACCATCTTGAAAGAATGAGTTCAAATCGGATCCCCAAAGCTGTTTACAATTATATACCAAGAGGACGAAGATCTCTGGGCCGTCCTATGAAACGCTGGAGGGAAAATTTTCTATAGGATCGTAACAGGCCTTGGCCTAATACTTGGAAGGGAGAAGAAGATTATTATTATTATTATTATTATTATTATTATTATTATTATTATTATTATTATTATTATTATTACCATCATCATCATTATCATTATTATTTCCTTTCAACGTTTTATTTTTATTGCCATACTTATCACTAACATCCGAAAATATATTAATTAATAAAAAATAAATTATTTTTAAGAAAAATTATAAATTTACGACATATAAAATCTGATAGCTTTCATTTTGTATATCTACACTGTAAATGGAGTGAATGTCAAATGATGGTATAAAATCAAATTTATGTAGAGAAATAGTATGATAACAGATGGTTTCTGCTTTTCTTCAACGACTGGTCTATTTGCAAGTACACATAGCAGCCAAACCACGCATCTTTGAAGATGGGTTCGTCTGGAAAAATCATTATAATATAAATTATACAGAAATACTCATCTTAGCTGTATTATTTGTCCGATGTATCACTAGATTGAAATAATAAGGGACATGCTAAACACGAAGATAAAATATTTTAAATTATTGAAATTACTTACTTACTTACTCACTGAAATACAAGGAGTTTTAGTATTTTGAAAGAATGGGTGAAAATACATTTTCTAAAATACAATGGATTTTAAATAATTTGTTTCTGTAAATTTTTAAGTAATATCAATAACTGTATAAAAACAGGATGTAATCAAACATAATAAATAACACGTGGTCGTAAACCATGGTTCCCAAAAACGTCCCTACTTAGTGGCAATTATGTAAAAGTGGAAGTAATTTATTCAAATGACAAAATAATTTACATAAATAGTTTAGTTGGGTAAATGTTTTCCAATAATGATCAACCTGTTATATATTAATTCTAGAAGAACTGTTACAGCATGTTCTTAAAAAAAGAGATTTTCGAACAATGTTTTTCACGGAACATAGCTTACCATGTTCTTCGCCCAAAAAGCAGGCCAATATTCATTTTTGTTAAATTGTCTTCAACTCGAGTTAAACGATTGATTCTCTACTGTAGTGTAGGCAAAATACATAAGGAACACTTTGATGTAATTCTGTTTAGGTATCACAGCTTCAGAGGGTCAGCAGTTGTTTGTTTGCCGCTCCTAGGGTAAGGTAGTTGAAAGATTTGTCTTGGCATCGCGTTAATTTAATTTAAAATGTGTTTTATGTGAAGCTGGATAATAATAATAATAATAATAATAATAATAATAATAATAATAATAATAATAATAATAAATAATGGACTGTGTTTATCAATTCACAATTACTTTTGTTCGTATTTTCAGAGTTTTAATCGGCAGATAGTCTTCAAATGTAACGTGATATGTGGCGTGTGTATTTTGTTTAAACGCAAATTTATAGATTTTTTATAGTGCCCGGTTCGATCTGACACATGTTATTTGAAATAGCAGAATTTTCACAGCCAGAAACAAAAAAAAAATAACAATCAGAATACGAAAAAATAATATATTTGATTAGTTATAAAATATGCCAAAACGGAAATATATATTTTTTATACTGGCTCATATGGAAACTGAAATCTTGACGTAAATAAGTAAATATGATATAATGAAAAGTGTCCAGAGTATTATTTAATTAAAAAAGTGGATTTTGTGTCACCTTCACAAACTCTTCAAATATTTGTTAAAGAAGATATTATGTTTTATGATTTATGTCATTTTTATTATTTTATCATTAATTTTATTGTATTTTAATAATTTGGAACCCTATGCGCACACCGCTTGGGTTACCTTTATAAAATGGATTTATCGATATATTCAGAGCCATATCACACGACTTTTCATCTAATACAGCATTATTAGATGTCATTAATATTTCGAAACCTCGTAACAGGAGAATATAACAGTTTATATATGTATTCCCAAAGTTTGAATTGAAATTGTATTATTTCACTTCTTCCGCAAATTATTCTATTTATATCATAGCCAGATAATTGTGCCTCTTCCTGTTCGTAATGAGAGATATATCCGCAAATTAACTTATTTGACAAGGCTATCGATGTAACAAGAAATGCCAAAAGAAAACAACTTCAAAAATTACCAAAAAAAAAAGTTAGGTCTAATTATGTTGCTCTAAAAAAATATTAAATGTTGTATAATGAATCTATATTATTGTTAATAGCTATTTCTCATACAGTCATCTGTTATTGATTTTTCCCAAGCCCAAAGAGATTTAACAGTAAAGATATGCTATTTATAACCAAATCGCCCGGAAGTAAGATCGGAATACATAACCTCACATTTGGTAAATATTAAACATTAGAATTATTTCTAGCTTCTGATGTTGTATTATTCGCTAATTAGTCGCTCCAAATCCAACGCGAGGTTGAGTTTTTCATTAGACATAACCACTCGCGACTTTGTCGGTCCTGATTTTGTTTCAGAAAAAAACTACCTCAGGTTAGATTACTGTTGATAATAACATTTTCATTTTAGCTATTTCTTATCTGGTCTGTATTGTACCAGGAATTAATAGGCTCAGAGAATACACTTAGGCCCAAAACCAAAATGTACTGATAATGTAATCAAACATGCTATAAGATAAACATGTCTTATAACATATCATTAGAATCAGAAAATTACAGGGATTAATAAAATTATATTAAATTTTAATTCAGTGAATGAATGAATGAATGAATGAATGAATGAATGAATGAATGAATGAATTAATTAATTAATTAATTAATTGATAATCAAAGTACTGTACATTATCTGATTAATATTGTTATAAAAAGACATGTGTGGAAAATTAGTAATACTGGCCGAGGGAAATTCCAATACATCTTAATCTTCTTCTTCTTCTTCTTCTTCTTCTTCTCTTCCGAATGCAGTATTGGGTGATGATGCCCGTTCTGCGACTACAAAAACTGATCTTTCCATCGGTTGAAGGGTCTTCCGAGGTCTCTTTTGCCTTTAGGGTTGAGGTGGTAAATCATATTTGGTAAACGGGAATTTGACATTCTCTGGACGTGTTGGAACCATTTAATCTGATAATTTTGTATATGTTCAACCATTTCCCTGCTATTCCACTGCATCCTTATCTCATCACTTTTCATTCTATCCCTTAATGTTAGGCCTACTCCAGTTAGTGATCGGAGGAATCTCATTTGTGAACTATTAAAAATATCAGAAATCAAATATAACCCAGTTCCAGAAGACGTTAATTAACGCATCTGACCAGTAATACCAAGAAACAAGGATAAAATTTACACAATCATAAAAGAATCACATGTGTAAATTATCATATTCCAATACATGAATAGAATAAAGGGGTATTGTCAAAATGCTACCTTACTACACAAGTAACAAATAATATAGGAACACAAAGGGTTTTGTCAAAATAATAAAACTATTTCGATTTGGTAGTCTATACAAATAACAAGAAATACTCATTCCCCTTAAGAAAAGATAACATAGTTATCTATTAACAATATCAAAAAGCAATTATAACCCAGTTCCCTCTTGATATGACAGATTACAAATTTGAAAGAAACTGAAAACATAGTTATCTATTAAAAATATCAGAAATCAAATATAACCCAGTTCTCAGAAGACGTTAATTAACGCATCTGACCAGTAATACCAAGAAACAGGGATAAAATTTACACAATCATAAAAGAAACACACGTATAAATTATCATAGCTGTGCTGAACAAACTTACATTTCAGGAATTCCAAGAGCTTAAACCCCCCCCCTCCAAGGGAACACATAACTAACGAATAAGGTTTGCTGTAACAAATGTGTATTCAAACTGTATCAAGTGGAATTGATGAACTAGGAGGAGCCATCTTCTTTTTAAACAAGAACGCACATCCAAATTCTCTCAGTCTCGGTCACTCTCTATTCAGTATTGTAGCATGCGTGGATCTAAAGACCGCGATCTCTGATACAGTTTAAATTTGGAATCGTCCGCAAACTTGCAAAATTTAAAGTAATTTAGAACTTAGAAAGATTTAATCTTTAAAAAATTGGACTTTGATATTTTTAATCATGCACTTGGGCTTCGGAATAGCTTCATTGACTCCACTCTTAGATGAAATTAAAAGGGTACAGTGACAATTGTATTTTTCCATTAATAAATAGTTTAACACTCGTTAAAATTTGAGTGGTAAATTTAAATTATTTCTGCATATATAAAAATCGACCCTGAGATTCTTATTGCCAACCCTGATGCGAAACCGAGAACAGTGTTGTTGTCAATTTACAGTTTATATAGTTAAGATAATATATTTTATCTTCAACTCCACACTGAATTATGAATTAATTAATCATCATTCGACACAGTCTCAAGTGAGTATCCAAACATCTTAAAATCATATGGAAGACAGACAAGACAGAAATTACCAAATTTACTTCGGCAGAACATACAAAATATTTACAAAGACAACACCATAAAGATTAAATTAAAATAAACAGATTTTCTGAAGAAGGAATTCAAAATCGGTGGTGTGAGGACAAAGGCTTGCCCCCGATCCCCAACAAATGTTTGCAATTTATATCAATGAAAAGTAATATGGTTCTGGAACAAAACATAAATGGAATAAGAATATAAATATCAGAATATGTAGAAAATTAAACATCCATTACTGTTTGCAAGATGAACCATAATAATAATAGCAAATCCCCCTATATATAGAGAAGATAATCTACAGAAAGGTCTGTATGAACGTGTAACAAAATTACAGAAGAATATGGATGAAAGATATCTAACAGAAAAAACAAAAATTATGGCATTTCAAGGTGTAGATCCTGTCAGAAGTAAAATTGTACTGGACAATAAAATTTTGGGAGCAGGTGAAATAATTTTACATATCTAGGATGCAATATCTCATATGAAGAAGAAAAGGATGTAAATGCAAAAATATATAAATTTTTAAGAATTTTAGGGTTAATAAATTCTATCTTCAAGCCACAGTTAGTCCAAAAGCATTCAAGACTGAAAGTGTATAAAACACTGGCTCTTCCAACTCTTTTGTATGGTAGCGAAGTATGGGGCGTTGAAACAGAAGGATATACAGAGACTTAGATCTGCTGAAATGAGATATCTTCGGAGGACTGCAGGATACACACTACTAGATCACAAAAAAAATGAAGACATCTTAGAAGAATTACACATGGAATCTTTAGAAAACAAATTTTCTGATTATAAGTCAAGATGGATACAACATGTTCATCGAATGGAAGATCACAGAATACCCAAACTAATGTTAAGATATCAACCTGCAGGAAGAAGAAGACCAGGACGTCCACTCAAAAGACTTCTGGATGGTGTTTCTCTTGAGGCCGAAACAGGTCAACAAATGGCCTAAATTCGTGAATGTACTATGATGATGATGATGATAATCATTTTTTATAATTTATAGAAGTGTCAAGAAAACGAGATCATTACGACCAGTGATAAGAAGCAACATATTTTTAAGGTTCCCTTTTGTACCATTAGTAATACATATGCAATATAGATAACAAGAATATCACTAGAAGATTACTTTGCCATCTCTTTTCTGTTGACCAATTAGGATAAGATTTGTGGAAGAGTCTTCTGATAACTAGGGAGTAAATGTAATCTGTGCAGACAAACTTCAAAGATTTCAATGAGACGAAAATTGAAGAAGGTAGACATATAGAGATAAAACATACAATGGTTCAATTTAAAATATGTAGCTAAAGCTGTCACTAAAACAATGATAATAATGAAATGTTATACCTGAAGCTACTTAACGATTACAAAAAAAAAAAAACAAAGATTATTTATTGGAATCGGTGTGTCAATTTTACATACCAGAATAAGATTATTAGAGAGCTTGCTGCACTTGTCATACAAATATGACAGCTAAAAAGATATAATTATATATATTTATAAACAAACAAAAGAAAAAATCAAGATGAATTGATGAAACGAACTATTATTATTAGAGCTAGGAATTTTAGGTGCAAAATTTTGGTGAAAAAGGTGCAAGAAAGGTGATTTAATTTAGCAGAAAAAGATGCACAAAAGGTGAATTTTTTTAAAAATAGAAGGTACAAATTTCCTATGTGAATTATCATTAAAGAGTACCAAAACCAGTTACATCAAGTAACTCACAACACACAATTCAGTCATGTTGTAATATATTAAAAAGTCTGAGTAATACAAGTCCCAGAACATTATGTTATTGAAATCACAAGTCCAGAAAACTGTTAAAACAGATATTATTCAACAACTCAAATGTTTAGAACATATCTAAAAAAAAGTTCAATATCTCAACTGTCTATCAGTGGTTTCGTCTAATGTACTTGACCTTTTTACCTTCTACTTGACTGATCTGTTTTAATTTTTCTTCATACAGAGGTTGAAGGTATGATTTTCATCTGGAACAGACTTCCCAATATATTTCTCCAAATACGCTTTCATAATAAGGTTGTTAAGTTTGAAAAGAGGGATACCACATACAACAAATGTCTTTGCTATATCATAAAAAATATCTTCTATTAAATTTGAAGAAGGCAGTGCCTCGCCTATAAACTGTTGTCACAATACACATTTACTGCTTTGTAGTTCCTTATTTTTCGTGTTTTGCACTACCTATATATTGCATAACACGATTGTGTTCGTGTTTTTCATCAATTGTTATTGAAATATCACAAAGAATGCACCTCATAACAGATCTGTCACTCTGAATTCCATCTGCATTAAACTGTTTACAAAATCATTTAGTTTGTAAGAGTTCACATTTGGTTTTGGCATACTGTATACTGGTCACTTAGGAAAATAGCAGCCCGCACAAGTCAAATATTATTTTGAACTGAAACATTTGTTTATGTTTAAATAATAGCTTTCACATAACTGTGGTGCAAGAAGGTGCGAACTAATTTAAAAGGAATAGCCTAACGAGACTGCACTAAAGTGGAAGTAATGTGATGTGGACTGATACCACACATCGTTACCAACCCTTGAAAGCGTATTTGAAGAAATGTAAAAAAAATATATATACACATTATTTTGGGAATACAATGCTGCTAAGAGACAAAAAAGGTTTAAAAAGGTGCAAAATGTGCTTGCATTGATAAAAAAGTGCAAAAAAGTGCTAGCATTGAAAAAAGGTGCAACTAAAACACATTTAGGGGCATTTAATTAATGTTTTCTTTGCAAGACAAGCTAATTTGAGCATTGTAGTAACAAAATAAAATTAAGGTGCAGCACCTAAAATTCCTAGGTCTAATTATATTATAAATGTTCTGTAGCCTAAATTTGGAAACACCAATGATAACAAGCTCAACAGAAGATATTTTATGGATGCAACTAATAGGCTCAAGTACTAAGTTTGGATGTTCAGTTTCAGAAAATTCTTCCAGTTATATTATACACATGCGAATCATAATCTCTTCATTTAAGGAAGGGGAAAATATCAGGAATATTTGAGAATAAATTTCTTAGGATTTTTTTGGATCAAAGAGACACGAACATACTGGTGAATGGAGGAAACTACATAACAATGAGTTACATGATATTTATAGGAAATCAGATTTAATTACAACAGTTCAGTCATGTATAAAGCGATGGGTAGGACATGTGGAATAAATGGGGAACGAAATAAGGATATGGAGACTACTTGTATGAAAGCCAGAGGATAATCGCCAAATAGATAAGCCAAGAATGAGATGGGGATATACAACTAATCAAGATTTCAGGACGCTGAATTATATAGGGGAATTATTGGAAGTACGGACGGTGAGGTCATGAATCCGGGTTCGATAGCCAGTTATTTAGTTACTTAGTTAGTTAAGATCTGCACTAATTTTTCGGTTCAAATCTATGTTAGAAGTTACAAAAATTTTGCACAAAATTAACTCAGAAAAATGTCAACTTTTTGAATAAATACAGCAAACCTTTATATCCGGATGTGTTCACACAATCCTATAAGTCCAACTATGCACAACATTTTAATTCACGGCCTCTTGCTACTTGGGCAACTGTCGGAAGAAGTAACTGAAGCGAGGAATAAGTATTTCCATTCATGTCACAAAAATTATGCCACGTAATTTTCAAGGGAATCGTGCAATATGGATGTAGTAATTGACTTCTACTTAGCTTAGGTCCCCCAGTAACTTGCAAAGATCTACCCTAACAAAAAAACCAAACCATTTCTAAAATAAACCATCGAGATGCTACCGTCTTTAATCGCAAATCTGAATAACAAAATGAAGAGGCAGTGTTGTCTGGAGAAACATGAGGATATTATGACGAAGAATCGTGGAAATCCACGTTGCAAATTAATAGATCACATTCATCGAGAACATATTGTAATAAATACTCCAGAGCTCACTTAAATTGTGGAGTGATGATCAACCAACAGGAGTGATGATCAACCAACAATCCAATCAAATGGAATTTAGTAACGTCTTGACTGATAAATAATCTAAGCAGTGTATTGTTTTCTTATCTGGATTTGACACTGATATCAGTCCTTTATAATTATTTGCATATACCACCCCAGCTTATTTTCTGGGAGTAAAACTTATGCTTAAATATCATCGGGGTTGTGACTAATGAGTACACCAAAATGTATAGATTAGAATTAGACATTAATGTTTAGGATCATCTGCACTGTCACCAATCAGCTTAGCGATCCCGAAAACAATGGATTTGACTGTAAACTTGGTCACTATTTTCGTTTTATTTTTAACCACTTCTCACTCCTCAGCCGTCGGCCGTGGTAATCTAGTGGTTATGTTTCTTGCCTCTAGTCCCGAGGGTCGCGGGTTCAGACGCAGCCGGAGTCGATTGAATTTTAGGTTCGAAAATCCAAGCGACAAGTACTCCGATAGGGACTTTAAGCCATGGATTCCGAGAATGAAGATTTTCAGGCTAGTAAAAGAACCGCGTCTGAATAAAAATGCTTCTTTGCAAAATTGAACTGGCCCTCATCCATCCTAGTAATACCTTAGTTGCCAACTAGATGTCTCATTGAGGCGATCTGCTAATCACGAGTTATGGGTTGACATCTGTAGGTAAATAAGCGTAACTAAATTAGCTTGGTTAAGAAACTCCCGCTATGGAGCACATATGTCTCCACGCGCGGCATATGTGGTATATATACATGCACCTCTGCTCCTCTAAGAGGTGCTGCGGGTATTGTACCCATTACAGCTACTTTTTCAAATTTCAACAAAAAAAAGTGTGCAATGTTTGGTTGAAATTGCTGCATGTGTTGGAGTTAGGCCAACACACACACACACACACTTTACATATTGTTAGGTGATTGCCCGGCTTCATCCCAATCTTCTTGGTTCCAATCAACTTATTGACCCCGAAAACTATGCATTGTACACTAACAACAGTTCCTTATGATTATTTCTATATGTTACCACTCTCACCCCGTTAGGGATGGTAGGAGTCAAACGTGGACTTAAATGTCATCAGGAATGTGACCAATGGATTAGTGTGGATTATTCATTAATCACAGTATTTTCAAATAACCCATATTACTGTTAGCCCTTTCTCACACCTTACGAATGCTAGGAGTCAATCTCGGGCTTGCATGGCATCTGCACTCACACAAATTGCTTAGATATTGTATGTTTTCACCCCCACTCACTCTCTAGGGGCCCTAAGCATTAAATTTGGACTTAAGTGATATCTGTATTGTGACCAATCAGCTTAGCAGCCCCGAAAACAATGGATTTGACACTAATGTCGATCACTATTCTAATTTTATTTTCTCTCTTTCTCACCTGCTCTATGAGTACTAGGGATTAAACTTGAGCTTAAATGTCATCGGGACTGTGACTAATGAGGTTATCGACCCCGAAAACTATAGATTTGAATTTAATCTGTGTCACTATTTAAAACGTATTTGTAACCTCTTCTCGCCCTTCCTCTTTAGAGGTGCTAAGATTCATACTTGGGCTTCAATGATAGCGAGAGTGTCATCAATAAAAATATGCGACCAGAAAAAAATGTGGATGCTATGATGAAATTTGGGCTTAAATGCCATTAGGACTATCACCAATCAGCTTAACTATCCCGAAAAAAATCGATTCGACACTAATTTTGGTCACTTTTTATATCTTATGTATAAACCCTTATCTCCCCAGGTGTGCGAAGGATCAAACTTGGGTTACATGACATCTGCACTGTCACCAATTAATTTTCAGGAACTCCGAAAACAATAGATTTTGACACTAATCTAGATCACTGCCGTCATTTTATTTTTCACCCCTCCTCTCTCTGTCAATCCCCCTAGGGGTGCTATGGGACAGACTTGGACTTAAGTGCCATCGGGACTGAGACCGATTAGCATAGTGACCCTAAAAACTATTGGATTTGACACTAATTTCGATCATTATTTAAAATATTATTTTCATCCCTCCTTACTCCTCCCCCTCAGTAGTGCTAAGGGTCAAAATTGTACCTTAATGCCATCGTGAGTATCATCAATCAACCCCGGAAACCAGGGTCTCAACACAACTCTAGGTCAATTTTACCAGTTTATTTTTGTCACTTCTCACCCCGTTATCGGTGCTAGGGTCAAATATGAGCTTAAATGCCATAGGAACTGTCACCAATCAACTTAGATACCCCGAAATTGTGGATTTAATACTAATCTCGGCCACTTTTTGAAAATTCGTTTTCACACCTTCTCACCCTCTCTCCATTAGAGATCAGCTATCACCAATCAGATTTGCTACCCCGAAAAATATGGATTCGACATTTATATTATTCGTTTTTTTATTTATTTTTATTTTTAGGGGTGATAAGGTCTCATACCCACACAGTATCTCCTCCAGACTGTAAGGTATTTGTGTGCCGAGATTCGTTCAAATTGTTCCAGGCGATTCAGAGTTATGTAGAAATATAGTATTTTACATTTAACCCTTATCCGCTCTCTAGAGGTGCTAGGGATATTTTACCTCTTATACTCATTTTTTCAGATTGTAATTCTTATATGTAGCAAATTTGGTTGAAATTACTCCAGGTGTTCAAGAGTTATACAGGCACATACATGCATGCATACATAAATTCACACGAAAATACACACACACACACATATTGTTTAATATTTTCTAAGAAATGTTCGGAATATCACATATTACAGGTGCCCATTTTATTACAGAAGAAATAAAATAAATAATGTAATACACATTGAGTAATACTACCAGAAGTAACACACATTGAGTAATACTACCAGAAGTAATACACATTGAGTAATATTACCAGAAGTAATACACATTGAGTAATATTACCAGAAGTAATACACATTGAGTAATACTACCAGAAGTAACACACATTGAGTAATACTACCAGAAGTAACACACATTGAGTAATACTACCAGAAGTAACACACATTGAGTAATATTACCAGAAGTAATACACATTGAGTAATATTACCAGAAGTAATACACATTGAGTAATATTACCAGAAGTAATACACATTGAGTAATATTACCAGAAGTAATACACATTGAGTAATATTACCAGAAGTAATACACATTGAGTAATATTACCAGAAGTAATACACATTGAGTAATATTACCAGAAGTAATACACATTGAGTAAATTTACCAGAAGTAATACACATTGAGTAATATTACCAGAAGTAATACACATTGAGTAATATTACCAGAAGTAATACACATTGAGTAATATTACCAGAAGTAATACACATTGAGTAATATTACCAGAAGTAATACACATTGAGTAATATTACCAGAAGTAATACACATTGAGTAATATTACCAGAAGTAATACACATTGAGTAATATTACCAGAAGTAATACACATTGAGTAATATTACCAGAAGTAATACACATTGAGTAATATTACCAGAAGTAATACACATTGAGTAATATTACCAGAAGTAATACACATTGAGTAATACTACCAGAAGTAACACACATTGAGTAATACTACCAGAAGTAACACACATTGAGTAATACTACCAGAAGTAACACACATTGAGTAATATTACCAGAAGTAACACACATTGAGTAATATTGCCAGAAGTAACACACATTGAGTAATATTGCCAGAAGTAATACACATTGAGTAATATTACCAGAAGTAATACACATTGAGTAATATTACCAGAAGTAATACACATTGAGTAATATTACCAGAAGTAATACACATTGAGTAATATTACCAGAAGTAATACACATTGAGTAATATTACCAGAAGTAATACACATTGAGTAATATTACCAGAAGTAATACACATTGAGTAATATTACCAGAAGTAATACACATTGAGTAATATTACCAGAAGTAATACACATTGAGTAATATTACCAGAAGTAATACACATTGAGTAATATTACCAGAAGTAATACACATTGAGTAATATTACCAGAAGTAATACACATTGAGTAATATTACCAGAAGTAATACACATTGAGTAATATTACCAGAAGTAATACACATTGAGTAATATTACCAGAAGTAATACACATTGAGTAATATTACCAGAAGTAATACACATTGAGTAATATTACCAGAAGTAATACACATTGAGTAATACTACCAGAAGTAATACACATTGAGTAATACTACCAGAAGTAATACACATTGAGTAATATTACCAGAAGTAATACACATTGAGTAATATTACCAGAAGTAATACACATTGAGTAATATTACCAGAAGTAATATACATTGAGTAATATTACCAGAAGTAATACACATTGAGTAATATTACCAGAAGTAATACACATTGAGTAATATTACCAGAAGTAATACACATTGAGTAATACTACCAGAAGTAATACACATTGAGTAATATTACCAGAAGTAATACACATTGAGTAATATTACCAGAAGTAATACACATTGAGTAATATTACCAGAAGTAATACACATTGAGTAATATTACCAGAAGTAATACACATTGAGTAATATTACCAGAAGTAATACACATTGAGTAATACTACCAGAAGTAATACACATTGAGTAATATTACCAGAAGTAATACACATTGAGTAATATTACCAGAAGTAATACACATTGAGTAATATTACCAGAAGTAATACACATTGAGTAATACTACCAGAAGTAATACACATTGAGTAATACTACCAGAAGTAATACACATTGAGTAATATTACCAGAAGTAATACACATTGAGTAATATTACCAGAAGTAATACACATTGAGTAATATTACCAGAAGTAATACACATTGAGTAATATTACCAGAAGTAATACACATTGAGTAATATTACCAGAAGTAATACACATTGAGTAATACTACCAGAAGTAATACACATTGAGTAATATTACCAGAAGTAATACACATTGAGTAATATTACCAGAAGTAATACACATTGAGTAATATTACCAGAAGTAATACACATTGAGTAATATTACCAGAAGTAATACACATTGAGTAATATTACCAGAAGTAATACACATTGAGTAATACTACCAGAAGTAATACACATTGAGTAATATTACCAGAAGTAATACACATTGAGTAATATTACCAGAAGTAATACACATTGAGTAATATTACCAGAAGTGTAAGAGAATTAGGAAAGGAAATAAATTGCATTGCAAGTAATAATTTGCCAGAAGGCAAAGATGCCGGATGAGAGTAATGATGTCTAGATGTCATCATCGTCTAAAATAGTAACAACCCGGATATCATAACCCGGGAATCATCAACACGGTAGTATAAAAAGGTGAATTTGGAAGATGAATATTCGGATTTGTAATCCACCTGTCATATACTATTGTAGTGCGCTGGCAAATATCCAACATTTTCCTAAATAAGACTTAATAAATACTACTAAGTTATTCGTAAAATCTTCTGATAATTGATCTGATGTTGTTTATAGGGTTTATATTAATTTAAACTGACTATTTAACTCATTCCCCAAATGGGAGACAATGACCAATCACATTTCAATGATTTTTTATTTACAACCAATCACAGTCGTGTTTCGCCTCGAATTTATCAAGTAAAGTTTATCATATTAAAGAAAGCACCTCCTTTTAACATTCTGAATAGGTCATAGAATTATTTTGCAGTGACTGACTCCTTAAGAAATAGGGCTTCCAGATTGTATATATAGTGCATGAATGTCAGATCATAGTGCATTCGGGAGATAATATAAAAACATTTGTAGCAATTGATTATACCACAAAAAAAAAAAAACCACTGTTTGCACTTTCTTAAACGAATTATTTTCCACGAAATTACTTTGCAGAAAAATATACATCAGAAATTAATTAATACCTTTATAGTAGTAGTATTCAAATGTTCTGCGAAGCTCTTGATTTGTCATCATTCGCTTGTTAATACCTATAATGTTGGTTATAAATTTCTCCACTAGTGTGCATTCTTACAATATTGCGATCCTTTGGCAATAAATAATATGATCTGGTTGCAGTGATGAACAAAAGAAGCAAATGAAGCGTACCAATCGTTTCTCATTTGTTTTAAATATCGCCGTTTACGTTAAATATATAAACATTTTAAAATAACTATAGTTAAATAATGATTTGTGAGTAAACAGCTTAATTTTATTCGTTAAATAGTCCTAACAAATGCCACTCTTGATTTTCAAATTCTCTAGATAAATTGGAAACCACTCGTGGCATTACTTATGAATAACGTTGCCTGATTATAGAGGAGTTGCAGACAAGTAATTTTAGATATGGAACCCAGGATCTCAGACAGTAACAAATATCTGAGTTAATAATAGGGCTGAAAAAGTATGGGTTATAGGCTAGGCTGCACCACTGTGTTTACAAACTTCACGTTGACACGCGCTACTCGGGACAGACTTCTGTTACAGTTCGCTTTGTGTAAGAATGCACAATTTTTGTTTCGGCGTTGTGATACAACCACACGTCACATAAACAGGTCTATTTCTGAGGAGAGTACACACTCTCCGCTCCGAGCAGGCTGTGGAGACGCTCGACAAAGACACGCATTTTATATACAATGTGTATAGAAATTAGTTACTACTCTGATACCGATACCGATACTTTTTTTCAGCCCTAGTTATAAATCAGTTGTGGGCAACTGGTAAACGGAAGGGGCGTTCGATGCCATTCCCATTTCACATCCAATTGCAATCAGGAATGTCTCTCACCATGCAAACTACAACAGTGGCGGAACCCTTTAATCTACGAATTTCTTGAAGCCTTCTTTCCTTTAATGTAATTTTACAAACCTTTCTTTAGGCGCATAGTTGAACGTTGATTTTTTTTTCTCACGCATTTATCAGTGTCGTGCTTATACAGAGATACGCAATATGGAGAGTGATTTAAATTGGACTGAATATCACTATTAGTACAGTTCAATTTCGAAAATAATTAATTGTTCATATAAATATGTTGAACTAAACATTGTAACATGTGGTTGCAAAATCTCTCAAGTGTATCCTACCATTCCCCCTATATAATAATAATAATAATAATAATAATAATAATAATAATAATAATAATAATAATAATAATAATAATAACAATAATAATAATAATAATAATCCTTATCATTAACCAGTCCTCTTGTTCTCATTCCAGTTCTTATTTCTTGCATCCACGAGTTTCTTTCCTCCTTCTTCCAGGTGGACACCACCATTCCAATGTTGTTTCTGGGTAATAATAACAATAATGATTAATAATAATAATAATAATAATAAATAATAATAATTACATTAAATTCACGTCACATAAAGTACATTAACGTCTTATTGCTAACATAACCTATTTCTAATCAATCCTAAAAGTTTATCTGCATGTGAAGAATTAAAATTTGTCTGATGTTATAATGTCTCGCATAGTATAATTATTTACAACAGAATAAACATTCGATCATTTTTCCATTCTTAATGCAGAAATAATCAATCCTCACGAAATGTATACAGCATTTAGCTGTTATGCTAGTCAGTCTTGTTTGTGTTGTCATTATATCTTTATGAACATAAACATTTAAGTGTAGTGGATGGGTATTGTAGAGGTGCATATTCGTTTGCGCTCTAAACAGCACCAGTTCTCCTTCTCTGTTATAAATATTAAATTTGTTTACATTTTATACTCATAATCCAATATTCGAATTAAACAGGGATGTAGCATGGAGTGGGATTAGGAATTAGATGAAATCCAAAATACATCGGTTATTTTCAAAATCCTTTATGTCAATATTTTTAAACTTACAAGAAAGTAAGAAAGAATAATTAAGTTCCTATATACAGACTTTTATATGAGTTGTTTTGCTTCCGAGACTTAAATACTGACATGGAAGCATGTGGTAAATTCCATGGTCACTGACGTAATATTTCTAACAAAATAAAATAACATTGTAATTTTTTTTAGCCTTCAAATAGTAGGATACTATTTTTTCTCTTAAAACATGTATATATATATATATATATATATATATATACATCCATAGTAATTCTGCCCGAATGCAGGTCTTTCACTGCAATCATGCTATGCTTTGCAGCTTTACTAGGGAGTTACAGGTATGGTAGCTTCCCGTTGCTTTCTACATCGGCGAAGGGTGATAATGATAATGATAAGAATGAGGATGATGGCCGGATGATTTTCAGGAATCGTTGGGCCCTAAGTTTCCTGACATTTGTCTTACAAGTGAGGAAAAATCCCGAAAAAACCTCACCTAGGAGCCTGTCCAGATCGGGAATCGAACCCGGGTCTGCTGTGTGAGAAGGCAGCACGCTACCTCGAGACCACAGCGGTAGACTACACACATATATATATATATATATATATATATATATATATGTTTCAATCTCTTTAACAGAAAATATGGAGATTCTATATTTAATAATTATAGTACTTAAAATATAAGATTTTATATCGGTAAGTGACGTAACTGCACAATGACATAATTTAATACAGAGTGAGAGCAAAATAATAATTTCTATTAAGTTTTCAATTGTATTTCAACAAGCTGTTGTGAATGTAGTATATACGCCTATAGGATGAGTTACAAATTCAGGAATAGTGTTTTATGTTCTAAAAAACTTTAGTCACTAATTATACAAAATAAATGTAACTGACGTAACAACTAACGCTTCTGCGTGGTGTAAGAGTTTTAATTTAAATAAATAATAATTCTTTGTTACGTATGAGTTTGTTCATAATCTATGTAGGCTCTTTAAAATATTTTAATAGTCCGTATACCGCTAGCCGTAATTATACCAAAATATTCCCCATAGTACTTTAATGGTTATATTGTGACACTTGAAATTTTAGGTACGTATTGTATATATTCTATCGAAAAATACCAATTGAAAAGGTTCTTCCATTTGATTTCCCTTATGAACTGATTAAAAATCAATCCAACATCCACATACGGGGTGAATCATAAACATGGCTATATGTTTGATCGCGTTGTGTGATGAAAATATTACCATTACAGGAAATATGAAATTACCGGTGGAAAGGCAATTATTCAAATTACAATAATGGAATAAAACAAAATAGTGTAGGACTTACGTCATTAGTAAAAATAGCGTTGAATATGCAACAGCAAATTACAATTGCTGCATGGGCAATAACGTATACTAATGATCGTGAGGCCGCAAGACGGGCAAAACGTGAGTTTAACGTAGCATTGCAGCCGTCGACTGTGGGGAAGTGGAGAAAACGACTGCTGGAAACGGGAAGGATGTAGAAAATCAAACCTGGAAGTCCTCGCATTAGCACGGATGCAGAAACAACAGAGAGAATTGTGGAAGCGTTCTACGCTAGCCCACAAAAATCAATCCGCCAAGCTGCACGTGAGCTTCATATCAGTCAATCGAGTGTGTGTCGTGTTTTGAAGCATGAGAAGTACCAGCCCTTCAAACCGATTCGTGTCCACGAACTTAATGAAGACGACCCTGACAGGCAGATGGAATTTTGTGAATTTGTTGTAAGGGAATCAGCAAACGACAAACATTGGTACAGAAAATTGCACTTTTCTGATGAAGCTGTTTTCCATATGAACGGACGTGTTAATCGACACAATTGTCACTATTATGGTAAAGATAATCCTAATGTTATTGAAGAGACACTTTTAAGATGCGGCAAAATCACTGTTTGGGCTATGATCGGATGGGAAGGACTGTTAGGAATGCGAATTTTGGATGAGACTGTTAATGGTGATCGGTATAGTGATATCCTTAGACAAATTGTCCTGCCGGTAATGCAAAGTGCTGAACATGAACAATATTTATTCCAGCAGAATGGTGCGCCTCCTCCCTATGCAATTGCGGCGAGGGAAATTTTGGATGATCATTTGCAAAACAGGTGGGTGGGAAAAAGAGGCTCCATTGAATAGCCAGCCCTTTCCCTGACCTCACAGCATGTGACTATTGGTTGTGGGGTTATTTGAAGGATAAGGTTTATGCCCGGAAATCTCAAGACGTCGACATGCTGAAATTAGAGATTGAGGAAGAAATTAGAACTATTCCTCTAAACATGTATCATAACGCAATGAATGACTTCCTAAAGTGTTGCCAATTATGATTGGATGTAAACGGCGAACAGTTTGAAGCAATAAAGTGACTTGCTTTGTGTTGTTGTAAGTGATTTGTTTTGTTTTGTTCTATTGTTGTAATTTGAAGGATTCCCTTTCCAATGATAACATCATATTTCCTTTAATAATAATATTTTCGTAACAAAATTGATCAAACGTATAGCCATATTTCTGAATTAAAGCAGTGCACGAGTAAACGTCTCCCCCCCCCGAGAAAACTGCCCTTTGCTACCCAAAGCTTATAAAATATTTGGTTGAATTTATCCAGTTAGCTTATTTATATTGTTTCCTATCTTTTGCTCTTTTACTAACTGCATTTCAATCTATAAATGGGAAATTATTCTTATTTACATGGCACGTCGTAGCGTAGTGGTTAAGGCAGTGCGCTACAAATCGGAAGGTCGAGGGTTAAAGTCCAGGCGGGGTCAGGAATTTTAAAATTGACCCAAACCTTCTGGTGGCACCATGGCCCTGGGGTCGACTCAGCCTCTAATGGAAATTAGTACTAGACGCTTGTTCTGGGGGTAAAGGCGGCCGTCACGTAGGGCTGACATTAACTGCCGATTGTCTAGAAAAAGTGGGAACCTTAACCTCCTACTACCCAAGGGTCTCCTATGGCCTGTAGTGGGATCACTTACTTACTTACTCACTGGCACTATCGAACCCGTAGGTTCATAGCCGCGCGGACATAAGTTCTCCATACATCGCTATCCTGAGCGAATGCTTTCCAATCATTCCCTGTATAATCTACTTCCCTCAAATCATAGTTAATGTTGTTCTCCCACCTCATTCTTGGTCTACCAACTGGGCGTTTTCCTTCTGGCTTTCCTAGAAGAAGTTTCCATGCACATCTTTCATTCCCCATAAGCGCAATATGTCCTGCCCCTCGCAGTCTACGAGACTTAACTGTTCTTATTATATCTGGCTTCCTATAAAGTAGTTCAGTAGTCTTCTCCATTCACCTGTCTGTTCATCTCTCTTTGGTCCAAAAATTTTCCAAAGAACTTTATTCTCAAACACTTGTAATCTCCTTTCCTCCCTTACAGTAAGAGTCCTTGTTTCGCACCCATATAATATAACTGGTAGAATAATAGTTTTATATATTTTCAGCTTAACGTTTTTTGAAGGGAGTTGGGACATCAAAAGTCTCTGCAATGCATAATAGCATGCATTTCCAGAATTGAGCCTATGTTTAAATTCTTTGTGCATCTGATTCCTATTTGTGATTATTGTTCCTAGGTATTTGAATTCAGCCACTTCCTCAAAATTTCCCTCATTTGTCATTAGCTGTCCATTTCCATTATATACTGAATTTCTACGTGTGACCATATATTTAGTTTTACTGATATTTACTTCCAGTCCTAATTTCTTAGTGTTACTCAATAGTGTGTGCGTGTTGGCCTTTAGTATCTCCTCGCTATCGGCCAATAGTACTACATCATCAGCATAAACTAACAGCTTATTAATACCATTCAGTTGTAAGCCTTCCTCATTCTCTAAAGATTTAATGGCATGCTCTAGTACAAAATTAAATAGCAGAGGAGATAGTGCATCTCCTTGCTTCAACCCATACTGGACTTCAAAATTATCCGAAAACTGTTTACCTACACGCACCCTACTCTTTGTGCCATTTAGTCACATTCGTATAAGTCTAACTAACTTTTTAGGAATTTCGAACTTCAGCAGGATACTATATAACTTCTCCCTCTTAATTTAATCATATGTTTTTTTGAAGTCTACATATAGTTGATATACAGTACCATTATTTTCCCATTTCTTTTCTAAAATCTGTCTTATACTAAAAATCTGATCTGTTGTAGACCTGTTTCTTCTAAATGCACATTGATGATCTCCTAGAATGTCATCAATATAGGGAGTAAGTCTGCTTACTAATATATTTGTTAGAATTTTGTACGAAGTTGAAAGTAATGAGATGCCCCTGTAGTTGTTGCAATCAGTTTTATCTCCTTTCTTATAAATTGGTACGATAATTGATTCCTTCCATTCATCTGGAAGAGCTTCTTTTTCCCAAATCATATATTATTTATTTGTATTTGTGCTGGTTGAGTGGAATAGAGGGCCTTATGGCCTTAACTCTGCCAGAATAAATAAAGTATTATTATTATTATTATTATTATTATTATTATTATTATTATTATTATTATATATTATTATTATTATTATTATTATACTAAGCAACCAGCGTATCTTGTCCATCAATTTTTCTCCCCCTGATTTTATCAGTTCTGCTGGGATCTCATCTGAACCTGATGCTTTATACATCTTCAATTTTTCAATTGCCATTTCAACCTCTAATGCACTTGGTTCTGCGACTAGCATTTCTGCTGTCTATAACTTAACCTCCTCAATGTCCTGTTCTGTATGTACATTTAATAGATGATTAAAGAAAATTTTCCATCTATTTAATATACCCCTAGAATCTGCAATCATATCCCCATTTTCATTCCGAATTATGTTTGTTCTAGACTGAAACCCTTTCTTCTCTATACTAATTCCCTGATATAATTCTCTAATGTTCCTATTTCTTACATTCATTTCAAAATCATTAATCTTCTCTCTAAAATATTCCCTCTTTTTACTCTTTAGTAACTTGATGGTTTCCCGTCTAACACTACCCAATTGCTCTAAATTTAGCTCATTTGGCTCGTGTAACCATTTCATTTTTGCTAGTTTTCTTTTCTTTACAATGTCGGCACATTCCTCATCAAACCATTTCTTGTTTTGCCTCTTTTTTAAACAACCAATGCTTTCTGATGCTGACAATTTAATAGTATCTCTTATAGCCTCCCGTTCTTTATTTATATCAGTTTCTTCTTCGTTTGCCACATTGTCATCTGAAGATTCCAGTACTTCAAATCTATTAGCAATTTTGATTTGGTATTCTTGCAGCATTTCATCATTTTTCAAGTTTTTTAATTCAAATTTTACAGAATCATCTTTAGCGTTTGTTCCTCTCATAAGCGACAGCCGTTGTCTGATTTTCACTCTGACCAGATGATGATCCGAATTGCAGTCTGTCCCTCTAACTGATCTAACATCACATCGATGCTACTGTGCCCGCAATTGTCCACTAATACATAATCTATCTGGTTCCGAGTTTACTCCATCTGGGGATGTCCAGGTGTATTTATGAATATCCTTATGCTTGAAATGTTGTGCTCTTAACAATGAGATTCTTTGATGTGGCAAATGGTGTACTAATCTAACCCACATTTTCGTTACTATCTTCATGAAGACTGAATTTGCCTATTGTTTGTTTGAATATATCTTCCCGCCCCACTTTTGCATTAAAATCTCCTAAGACAATTTTCATATGTTATCGTGAAAGGCTATCAAATAAGCATTGACTAATATCTTCATAGAACTCATCCTTGATCTTGTCATCTTTATCTTCTGTGGGGGCATGTACATTTACAATTATAAAATCATGTCGTTTACCCTTTACAATTATGGTATGATATCCTATCACTACACAAACTTAATATCTCGGATAGCGGATAGGATCCTCCTTCTGACTAAAAAACCCGTTCGAAATGCAGGTCTTTCTGCACCCCCATAGTATATGCAAAGCTTCCTGATTCCTGACTACCTCCCTCCTGGCCACCTAACTTCCTGTAAAGCGACTATATCCAAGGGCGATTTATCTAATTCCAACGTTAATATCTCTAGTGCCCTGCTATTGTATAAAGTCCTAACATTCCATGTTCCTAGGAACATGTCCTTGTGTTTGAGCCTTTGGCATGGGTTCCTTGAAGTAGTCCCTGCCTGGAAGAACTGAATGGGGGACTATTTGCCCTCCAAAGGAAATTTTACCCCAGATGAACCCATGTCCGCATTTCTTGTCGGTTGTATTTTTACGGTGAAAGATCGTCACTCTTTCGCCCAAGGTACTTATTTCGTCTGGCTTATCACCTTCGACCAGTCCGGCATGGGTAACCCTATCGGCAGCAATGCTACCGCCGGCATAGCTCTCGGGATCATTTAAGCACGCAAGCCACTCCACCACGACAAGGTAAAGATACCATGGAGGGAGTGGGATCACTTTACACTTTTAATTAAAATGTTAACTTTTTTGTGTTTGTCACTTATACCTATTTCATTTTTAAGTTTTTTCAAATATGATGCATCAACAGAATATTATAACGGTACTGTGACAGTAGAGAGAACCGTTCCAGTAAGAATCACAATATAAACAGACAAGTTGACACTTCATTAGCACTTATAAGTGCTAATTAAATGACGCTGTTAAAGAGTTAGCACCATGTGAATAACCTTATGATTTATTGCAGGTGTACAGCTAATATATTATAGAGAGATTTGAATGTGTGTACAAGAGCCTAACCACTACATAACATAACCTAGATAAACATAATGATAACACAGAAGTTACAAAGATATATTATTAATCTTAAGCATGAGAGCAGGTACAGGTTTGAAACTGTAATATGAAAATTTTCGAACTCAGGGGCAGGACAGGTAGTAAGAATTATTAACAAATAGCTAAATTTTAAATCTCTAGTACTGTTCTTAAGAGTGACCCTCATCAAAACAAAACCATGTGACCTGCTCGCTTCTCATTGGTTATGGACACCCATAGAGAAACTCTGTGATGGACACCGACGTATGATGTAGAAGCACTGAGTACGCGAATAAGTAGTTACCTTCTTTAAATTAAAAATACGTCCTCCGAATGTACTTGTTATTCTCCGCGAATGAAAATAATTACATTCAAAACTTACAAAATATTCTGAAATATATCTAATCAATAATTACAACTTAAAATAGTTTATTACATATGGAAGATGCATTTGAGTAATGCTTCAGTCGATTCTGATGCAACAAATTGGCTAAGCGTGTCGAGTCTTCTGATGCTGTGTCGCCATCTAAATTTTTAAAATACAAGTCTGGGAAACCTTCGACTAGTGATAAAAAAAGCAATTATTTTAAATGTATTTCACAATTTCAGTGAAAAATCTCACCAGTTTTCTTGTAATCTAACCCATTCAAGGATCACATAACCTATACACTTCACACGTGCTCTCTGTCAATGTGACAATAAATGTGGCGCGAATGGCGGAAGAATACAATTAGCGTTTGTTTATATTACTATCATTCTAAGAGCGGATAAGATATAGTCCTATGATGACATTAAGCCTGAAGGTCTCTTTGGTACTTATATAAAAGTATTGCATCACAACTCACACTTACAACCGATTTCCAATTTCAACTCCTTCTTATGAACGATGCATGTAAATACCGTGTATATGTATATATCAGGGGCGGCTATTCAGGAGAAGTAGATGAAGTAGCACTTCACCTTATTTTTACCAGAATTGCTAGGACATTCAGTACATAATGGCAACACTGTTGTAAATCACCGATCTTAGTGGTAACCACTGTAATCTTGTAGTATATTGTTGAGCTGTCTTTGTTATATATACATTTGTAATATTGAAAATGTCGAAATAGCAATATTTTGTGAATACATTTATTGTTCCTCGCATGTAGTAAGTAATATCGCCCTAGAATGATGTTAAGTAAAATTTGTTTAGAAGGTCAAATTGGGAAGTACTCGAACATCCACCAGATTCACTAGATATGAGATATTGTGACTATAATTTATTCTCAATGATCAAAGAACCTCTACGCGGCATTCGATTACAATCAAGAATTGATGTCCAGAAATCACTAGATCGAACAGATGAGAGAGATGTCCAGAAAAGGTGCTGCAGATGGAGTACGCCGTCCTCCAAGTATTTGGTAACGTATATTTGTCTTGACGTTCGCAATGTCAAAAGTAACCTAAATAATTATTTTGTGATGTCATTACTTATCAAATGCCCCAGTATTTTTAAAATTTATTTTCCTAATCATAAAGGCGGATCCATGGTGCAAGCGGTAAGATACACGTCTCTCACCGCTGGGTTCCCGAGATCGAGTCTTGGTCAGTCCATGTGGGTTTCATGGTGGACGAGACATAGCTTGGGCAGGTATTTCTCGGGATTTTCTCCCGTTTTCATTCCACCGTTTCTCCATACTGATCTTATCCATTTCGTTCATCTGCCGCCGTGATGGTGGTCAGGCATGGTCGGCCTGCTCCCTTGTCATTCACAGACCTCCATATGTGGGACTTCATCTCATCTTATCTCTCGACCCGACCCTGAGTTGGACACGTGTTGAGGATATTTATTTCATATTTTATTTTCCTTGTCACGAATATTAGTTTCAGTAGAAACATGTTTCTGTATTATTACACGATGCGGGTTTCATCGTTGTGACACAGAGGACACGGGTACCATTCTCGTATATGCTCAGCGCTCAAGTGAAGGATTCTTGCTCATACCTCGCTGGTCCATGACGTCACCCTATGAGGTCTAGCGTTACAAAATCCTGCAGGTGAAGTAGCGGAAACGAAAAATCCATCTGCTTCGTGGTTTTGTGTATGAAATTCTTCTGTATCACAGATTTCGTCCATTGTTGTGAAGATTTAAATAATATGAATCCTGTTTATGAATGTATTGTGTATTTTATTGGAAACACCTTTTTCGCGTTGGAGAGATGAAGTGTTTAAATTGTGGATGTGCTACCGAATCTGTACAAATATGTGGCAAAAAGAAGTTAAACATTCAACTAAACGCTACAATCTTAGTTTTAAACGGTCGTTGTTTAAGGAATGTCCATGGTCATGCTCCTCTCCCTCTACAAGAAAGCGCATAAACGCATACTGAAGAACGCAATTTTCAGAACAGAGACTTTCTTCTGTGGCGAATATTACAATTCAGAAAGAACTTATACTGTAGTTAACGAAGACACACTCATTCCATGAAGATATCACCGAGAAGCTAGCAGCCTTAAAGGACCGCACAACAAATCTATACACAAGAAATAGGCGAGTTTAATAATAAATAACATAAATAATAGTTTAAAAAAACTAAAACAACACGCTTTATTAGAAAACCAACTAAAAAATGAAAAATAATTTTAATTTCCAACACGCTTGGGATAAAATTAAAGTGGACAACACATCTAGAATAAAACTAGAGTTATCTATAAAAAAATAATTTTACCATCAAAAGCGTGGGGCGCTCTTCATCAATTAATATATTTGATAATAAACAGATATTGGTAAAAGTAAAGCCTCTAAGAAGAAAACGTAATAACCATAAAAAGCACCCCACGCATTTGATGGTAATTTTTTTGTAGATAACTCTAGTTTTCTTCTATATGTGTTGGAGATGATTTTTTTTTTGTTGACCACTTTAATTTTATCCCAAGTGTGTTCAAAATTAAAATTAATTCTCATTTTTTAGTTCTATCTTCTAATAAAGCGTGTTGTTTTAGTTTTTTTAAACTATTATTTATTTTTTTAATTTTTAGTTTAATTGATTGTCATAAACCGGAATCCCATCAAAATTGAATTACTTACGATATTTATAGTGTCTAGGCACAAAATTAATTACGTATTTTAAAATTATTATTATCTAATATTATTATAATATTTTTGAATATTTTAATATAGACTATTTAACTCATGCCCCAAATGGGAGTCAATGGCCAATCACATTTCAATGATTTTTTATTTACAACCAATCACAGTCGTGTTTCTTCTAAAATTTACCTACTAAAGTTTATCACAATAAAGAAAGCACCTTCTTTTTAACATTCTGAATAGGTCTTAGCATTATTTTGCAGTGACTGACCCTCTAAGAAATACGGCTACCAGATTTTATATATAGTGCATGAATGTCAGCAGAAAGCGCATGTGATAGATCATATAAAAACATTTGTAACAATTGATTATACCACAAAAAAAAGAAGAAACCACTGTATGCATTTTCTTAAACGAATTATTTTCCAGCGAATGACGTTGCAAAAAATATAATTCACATATTTACATCATAGGACATCAAATTAATTAATACCTATAACGTTAGTTATACATTTCTCCATTAGGGTGCATTCTTACAACATTGCTATCCTTTGGCAATAAATTATATTATGATCTGGTTGCAGTGATAAACAAAAGAAGCAAATGAAGCGCACCAATTGTTTCTAATTTGTTTTCAAACATCGCCGTTTACATTAAATATATAAATATTTTAAAATAACTATAGTTAAATAATGATTTATGAGTAAACAGCTTAATTTTATTCGTTAAATAGTCCTAACAAATGCCACTTTTGATTTCCAAATTCTCTAGATAAATTGGAAACCACTCATGGCATTACTTATGATAAATAGTTACAGTTTAATCGTATCCTTCTCATATTTTTTTGATAAATTACAATGTAGTGAGTTTACAAAATTATCATTAATATTTTACAGAATAAGAAAAAATGTAAATATCTTTAAATTCGATACTATTGTAGTATGAGCTAAAAGTAATACAATTATAAAAATTTCCGGGCCGGATTTGAACCAAGGACCTATGGATTACTGAAATAATATACCACTACAGTCCACCGCTCTACCAGAGGATATAGTAGTAATTTCATACAACGATGGACTAAAAAGTCGATAAGTCCGCAATCTATTATCGGCTATATTATATATTATTTATGAAATTATTGTATTATCATTGGTCCTTTACAAGTATACAAAGTTTCAAGTCGATCCAATGTCTTTAAGTGGGTGAAATCGTGTTGAAAGGTAATATAAAGCATGTAAAAGCATGTAATTTTTCTTACTAGCTCTTCACCTAACTTCAAAGCCACGATCCGCCACTGATATATATATATGAAAAGAAAAATTAATGCTTGAGTCGGGATTTGAACCCGAGTCTCTAAACTCTGTACGTTTCGCGCTCTAACAAACTGAGCTATCAAGTATTTCAACACAAACATACATTTTACTTTTTTTTCTTATATATGTAGAATTCTCAATTCACACAAGAGATAGCGGAAGACGTTCCAACTACCATCTAGCGGCCACCATAATAGGTAAGCATTTTTTTTTATATTTATTATATATTGTCTTGTATTAGATGAAGCGCAAAATGGATTCCGAAAAGGAAGATCCTGTACAGATGGATACTTCACTATTAAAATGCTAATAGAAAAACACAGAGAGTTTAATATTGAAACACACATGGCGTTTATTGACTTGAAGAAGGCATTTTGACAAAGTAAATAGAAACAAATTATTAGAAATCCTCAAATATGATGGAATCCCAGACAAACTGATAAAAGCTATATATGATATCTATAAGGATAATTACATCCAAGTTAAGATTGAAAATAAAATCTCCGAATGCAGACCAATTAATCAAGGAGTTAGACAAGGATGTGGTCTTTCACCAATGCTCTTCATTATATACATGAACTCAATTATTAAAGAATGGAGACTACAACCACATGGCAGTATACCACTTAATAGATTATATAATTTAGACACCCTATTATTTGCAGATGACATTGTGTTTATAGCGAATTCAGAAGATGACCTACAACGTTCAGTCCACTCTTTTCACCAAATTGCAATAAACTACAACATGGAAATCTCAACAGAAAAATCTAAAGTCATGACTTTCCTAGGAAAAGACCCAGTTCGCAGTAAAATTGTTATTAATAATAAAATATTAGAACAAACCAACACATTTAACTATCTCGGATACTAAGTTACATACGAAGAAGAAAAAGATTTTAGTCAAAAAATTATAAAATTTAACAGAAACAAAATACTCCTGGCGCGACAGGCCTACAAGGCCCTTAGCCTACCAACCGGCTGCTGGCCTCACATCCACATGTGTCAATCACAGAGGTAGATGATAATCAGCCAGTGTAGGGGTGTCGAGTCCCCCAGCCGTTATAGCTGGTTTTCTCAACTTGGAGCCGCTACTTATTGTAGCTACCCAAATGCATCACGATGCTGGGTGGGCACCGGTCCCATACTGGCCGAAATACCATGAGAAAATTTTTCCCCCATGTAGACTCGAACCAGCGCAAGTCCGGTAGCTTCCCGCCTTAACCACCCAGCTTCGGCGCGGGACAAAATTTAACAGAGTAACAGGAATTATAAGTAATATTTTCAAGCCAAACACAGTACAACAACACACACGAACTAGAATTTATAAAACACTGGCCAGACCCATATCACATTATGACAGTGAGGCCTGGACAATTCGCAGTGTAGATGAACAAAGACTAACTGTGGCAGAAATGAAATTTATGAGACGTACTGCGGGCTACTCAAGAACAGACCATAAAAGGAATTCTGAGATTCTCAAAGAATTACACACAGAATCAGTCATGGAATATGTACAAAAATACAGAAACAACTGAAAATCTCACGTTATACTTGTTTTCGTATAGATGTCATTTTTTAGTGGTCCGTGGTCAGCGTTCCGCCTCATACTGACATCTAGGAAACCAAGGTAGTACTAGGACGGGAAAATTCGGTAAATTTTGCTTAGAAGCCTTTTCATTCAGGCTTAAGGATTTTTTACGAGCCTGAAAATCTTCAGACTCGGGACCCACGGCTTAAAGTCCCTCCCGGAGGACTTGCTCCTTGGATTTTTCCGTCCCTAAAAATCCATCGACCCCGGCCGGGTTTGAACCCGCGACCCTCGGGAACAGAGGCAAGGAGCATAACCACTAGTCCACCGCGGCCGACATTTAATATCTGATGATAGTAAGGCCAATATAATATGCACTCAATTGTAAAAATATGTGATGGAGCAAATGTTCTTGCAGCTCTTTGGAATTCATACCATTCAGTGCAGTTTATATATTTATTCTCTTCTCCAATAATAAAATTAGTAAAATGTTTAAACTATATAACACTATTATTATTATTATTATTATTATTATTATTATGTTCATATACATTTGTTTAAATGATAAAGAGAACGCTGTAATTTTTCTTTAAAATAGGGCGAGAACTGAAAACAAGAGAAGTACGCTAATGCAAGTATGAAGAAGTGAAATTCGTTGTAACAAATAATGCGATCCGGATACTTATGTCTTCCAAGGTCACAAGGTACATTAGTCCTGCATAAAGTTATGGCCAGAACTTAACATTTCAAAAGTACTAAAGTATATCATAAGTAATGCTACGAGTGATTTCCAGTTTATCTAGAGGATTTGAAAATCAATGGCATTTGTTAGGATTATTTAACGATTAAATTAAGCTGTTTACTCACTAATCATTATTTAAATATATCTATTTTAAAATATTTATATATTTAATGTAAACGGCAATGTTTGAAAACAAATGAGAAATGTTTGCTTATGTTTCCTTTGTTCATTCACTGCAACTAGATCATATTATGTATTGTCAAATAGGATCGTAATATTGTAAGAATGCACCCTAGTGGAGAAAAAATGAAACACATCAAACTGTATATTATAATCAACATTGTAGGTTATTAATTTTTTAGGAAAATCTCCGTAAAATCATTATTTGAAAACAGAATTATCAAATGTGTGGTTGGGAGGAATCTGTTCTTTATTTGCTATATTCAACGTTTTTGTTGGAGAGACAGTCACTGCAAAATAATGCTCTGACCTGTTCAGAGTATTAAAAACGAGGAGCTATCTTCCTTTTGGTAAACAGAATTCGATAAATAGCGAGGTGAAACACGACTGCCATTGGTTGTAAAACAAAATTCATTGAAATTTGATTGGTCATTGACTCCCATTTGGGGCACGAGTTAAATAGTCAGAGTTAATTCAATAGGATGAGGTTGTTTTTATAATAAGAATGCGCTTAAGAAGATCTTAGAGGTAAGAGTGAGGAAATTAACATAGGATAGAGTAAATTATACAGTGTTTATTGCATTATTCAGCTAACATAGGCCCTATTAATAGTCATCTAAAAGAGACGAACAGAACATATTTCATTTTTAGTAGGATAAAGAATGCATGTTAAATTTTATTTCCAAGACATAATAATCCATCGAGATTCAGATTAGAAGATTAGAGCAAAGTGAGTTAGATGCTTGAGACGGGTGGACTTTTCTCTGAATGAACTTTCAAAACTAATTGTAAGTAATGTTAAATATACCAGTGTAGGATTGTATTTTTTTATTTTTAGCATTAAATGTTTTTGGTCTAAAGAAACTCCCCTCAACTTTAATGTTAGTAAGCTCGTCTAATCAGGTGATTTAGGCCCGCAGCTCTAAAAAGCACACGGCCAAGATATGCATTTAACTTTATGAGGATTTTATAAACTTTATTTTTCTAAAATAATATTCGTTCTACATATTTTGCGCTATAAATATATATATTTTTACAGATATTTTCTATTAATAGTTCTTTCAAACTTCTAGTTTTTAAGAATATTCATATATGTCATTAGTCGTTTATTTTTTAATTAATTTATAGTTACTTTAACTGCACAAAGAAATCGCGACTTCTGACATTGGGCATTCTGGATAAAAAAAAAACTTAAAAACCTGGGCCGAACTTCAACACGTGATCTTCAAATTCATTGGCGAGAGCGATAACTAAGATCTACCAATGCCGGCACAATAAATGTTCTATTATGTGGTTATGCTCCTTGCCTCTCGTCCCGAGGGTTCAAACCCGGCCGGGGTCGATGGGTTTTTTAGGATGGAAAAATCCAAGGAGCAAGTCCTCCGGGAGGGACTTTAAGCCGTGGGTCCCAAGTCTGAAGATTTTTAGGCTCGTAAAAGATCCTTAATCCTGAAAGAAAAGGCCTCTAAGCAAAATTTACCGAATTTTCCCGTCCTAGTAGTACTTTGCTTTCCTAGATGTCAGTATGAGGCGAAACGCTGACCACTGACCGCTCTAATGACATCTGTACGAAAACAAGTGTAACTAAATTAGTATGGTTCAAATTATTCCCTGTAGGGGGAGAGCGCCTAAATCCCTGTTAAGGGAAACATGGGCTTACAAGATACAAGAAGAAGATAAATGTTCTATTTATCTCTATAAATCGATTTTGCAGCCTTTTAATTGGTTACATTTTTCACATATTTTTGTACAACTTATAAAAAACCTGGACTACAAATTTTATTGCTCAGAGTCTGAAATATATATACATAAACTTTCATGAAAATATTTTAAAAATTGGAAAAAGTAAATAATAAACAAAGAACCTATTTAAATTTTCAAAAAAAAACATAAATAGTTTGTACTCACAGACCAATGAGATTCAATTTTCTAAACGGTTTCCACGCTGTATAATAATCATGCAAATATTACAATTTCACGTCTATAATGAATAAACTGAAGGAAGAAGTATTGAATGTGGAGTGTTAAACCAGTCGCATATATTGAAATAACATAGTTATCATTTTTTTACGTTGTGGCAGTAATTAATTTATAAATTGATATATATTGTTGAGTTAATATGTTTTTATCTTAGATGTAATTAGAGAAGAAGATTCCTTACTCTTCCTCGTTCACAGTGCATTTATCTAATCTTCAGTTAGAGGGCGATTCCCTAGCACTTCAGTTACTACAGCGCCGTTTCAATTCATAGATGGGTTGAATTCCATTAATAAGATGGAAGAATAATTCTTCAAAAATGACTTGATGGAAATTAAAATGGAAGGAGGAATCGAAGTTTTACGTTTTCGGATAGGAAGTAAAGAGTAAATTAGTTTAAATTTTGTCTTATTTTCAGATGGGTTAAAAAATAAAATTGATATTTTAGGTGAGAAATAAAGCGTGGAAAAAAGAATGTCGTTCTTCAATTGGAAATAATAATAACAAAATAATAAAAGTAAGTCTACAAACTAGTAGACAACTCTCAATATCTTATTATGTTATAAAATAATTATTTATTTATATACAGATTTTCAATGTTTACACATCTTTCTGTGCCTAAAGTTTTATTTTCTTTCTCCACTCATCTCTATCCACCCACTCCATGTCCTCCAGTACTCTTGTTCTCATTCCAGTTCTTATTTTTTGCATTCACGAGTTTCAAGGTCTTCCTTTCCTTCTTCTTCCAGGTGGACACCATTTCAACGTTTTTTCTCGATAACCTTTCTTCTTGCATTCGTTGTACATTACATAACAATGTAATTGTATAATCTACTATTGAATATTTAATATTCTTTTTTTTTCTCGTATGACATCATTTATTTTTTTAAGTTTTGAACATCTTGCTATTCTTCTCAAGAAATCCTGTTCCATCGATATAAGTTTTTGTCCTAAGTTTTTGTTGAATTTCCATACTTGAGCTCCGCATGTGACAGCGCTTCTCACTATTGAATTACATATTTCTAACTTATTTTATCTTCTAATATTAAATCTTCGGTTTCTGCTCCACATCCTATATAAAAGGATTTTTTGTAAATTTATTTTTAAATTCCAATTATCGTATTCGTCCAATATTTTTTGAATATAAACTCCATATTTTCATATTCTTTTGCAATTATTATCTGGTCATCCGCAAATAACAGTATATATATATATATATATATATATATATATATATATTGTATGTGTTCATTTATCCCATTCTTGAACATTTTTTGTTCTAGTTTGACAGCGCTTTATTTATAAATATCTTAAATAGTGACAACCTTGACGAAGGCGTTTTGTTACTTTTTTTTTTCTGACACACAACTACAATGTTCCAGTCTTGCAACATGACAATACTGCCTTCAGAACCAACCCATCATACTAACTACTCTGACACACTGCTAGACTTAATTATAACAAATAACCTTCAAAAAGTTATAACTAGTGGACAGATAGAAGCTCCAGGCATGGACATGATATAATATACATTGAATATTCACTCATTTGTCCTAAACGTAGACCTAGACTTGTAACATACAGAGACTTGAAACATATAAATAATGCTCAATTAATTGATGACGCTGTAAAACTACTTTGGAACAACATATGGACACGTAGGACTGTAGACGAGAAAGTTGAAAATTTTAATGACATGATTTTACAATTGTACGACAAACACGCACCCATCAATACAGCACCTGCACCTGAATGTCTGATAACGCACCTATCAATACACCACCTGCACCTGAATGTCTGATAACGCACCTATCAATACACCACCTGCACCTGAATGTCTGATAACGCACCTATCAATACACCACCTGCACCCTGAATGTATCCGCTTGCTTATGACTAGAGGGAGGATTTTTATGAAATTTCATGTTTTAAGCACTACCAGAGAGCGGTGAGACAAAGTATCTTTATATTTTATGATATGTAGAATCAAATAAGACCTACATATTCTTTTTCATATTTCATAATATTTTGGCGAAATTTTCATATTTTAGTAAAAATTTAATATTCCTTCATATTTTTCAACTTTCAATTTTTTTAAATAAAATTTCTACTAATTGGTTAAAAACATTTTTGAAGTGACTGTAGTTTTTAAATGTTTTGACAATGTAATATGGTAGAGGCGAAAATTCCTCAGTATCCCATCTGGAATAAGATAAATAGATTTGATAAAAGAAAATAATTGAAAAAAAAATGAGACATGGAATGACCAAGTGGAGGCTTTTGCCCGAAACTACAGAACAAGAACACGGATTTCCTAATCTGTGTCAAGAATATGAATAAGTAGAACAACAATGTTAGAATAATAATCACCTACTCTTTCTCTCAGGTAGCAACCTGTTCCTTTTTGCTACCTAAGGACATCCCTTATTTTTGAATGGATTACAGTATTTAAATGTAGGGAAGACTGCTGCTGGTAAACTTGAAGCTGTGCTGGGAAATAAGGTGTTACTCCATAGTTTATGAACTTAGTAAAGTTCTTGTAGGTAAAGCCAATATTATTCTCACTTACATCTATCATATATATAGCACGGTACATGTTTGCTTCCATAACATCATATGGTGTGGAACATACTTTTTGATCGTACAAAATAATTCTGACAGACAGGCGTTAAAAAATGTAAAAAACGCTCCTAACTGTGTATTACGAATATAATTGATAATTTGATTATTGAAAACACAAGTATACCATACTGTGCTCGGGCAAATTTCATGGAAAAACTAACGTTAATATAATATTGTAACTATATTTCACTACGTTCATACGTATAATGTATAGGATTAAAAATAATTGTAATTGCAAAGAGAGTTTTCAAATACTCCCTAGAATTATTTGTGGATTAATTCATTTTAACATCTTGTTACGCCAAATATGACATACAGTACTTGGTCTACTGCGATGAGCAGGACATGTGGGACGAATGGGGGGAATGAAAGACGTGCATGGAAGCTTCTTGTAGGAAAACCAGAAGGAAATCGCCCAGTTGGTAGACCAAGAATGAAGTGGGAGAATAACATTAACCTTGATTTGAGGGAATTAAATTATAGAGGGGATGATTGGAACACATTGGCTCAGGATAGGGATATATGTAGAGCTTATGTCGTGCGGCTATGAACCTACGGGTTTGATAGTGCCAGTGAGTTAGTTGGGACTTGGTTTACGTGTGTTCTGATTCATCCATTTAATGTTATTGTGATATTTATACATATGCTGGAATTCATTATCTTTATGCAAGGTAAATAGAAGTCATCCAAACTGTACCTACTCTAAATTTTGTCTGTGGTATATTCGATGGAAGCAAGTTACAACGGTCACTATGTTTGGTTTTTTATTTATGTTTGGATTTCGTAATTAAATACCATTGGATAAATTAATTGATCACGTTTTATATAAACCCAGTATTAATTTATTGAAATAAAGTGTCAAATTACAGGCTTGGGAGGTCCTTGGGGTAGATGGATGTTGAGACTTCCACATTTCTAGACAATCGCCAAGGGATGTCCACTGGGTTCTAAGTCCTGCGCGACGGCCACTTTTGCCCCAGAACATGCGTCTGGTACTCATTTAAATTAAGAGTTAAGTAAACCCTAGGACTATGATGCCACCAGAAGGTTTGGTCCAACTAAAAACCTGACCCGATTGAGACTCAAACTCACGACCTTCCGGCTTGTTAGCGTGATTCCTCACACAACTTAACTTCAACGTGAGCCATTAAAATTGCTTCAAATCACGAACATGTTACTCTATATTGAGTCGGAATTAATGAAACATTAGTTAAAACGGAAATACAGTGAAACTTCTGATTTCTTGAGCTACAAAAAGGTTTTGTTTCATTTGTGTGCTGATATGTATAACCATGAATTATACAGGGCTTATGTATATAAATATACGTAAAAAGTTAAAAAAAAAGGTAGTAGCTTCATAATATTTTTGTGTCCTAATTTTCATATTTTTCATATTTTGTTATTATGTTTTCATATTTTAGTATAATTTTCTTCATATAATTCCTCGCTCTGCTTATGACTGAGAGAGACGCAGCATACAGGAGGCATAAAAAACTGTCAGACTTACAAACATCTGAGGAATAAAGTCAATCAGACTGTTAGAAATGCAAAACTAAAATATGACCATAGTATTAGTACACAATCCATGACCAACTCATCTGACATGTGGAAAAATTTAAAATCAATAGGCCTCTGCCAAAATAAACTACAGGTACAAACAGCTGACCTATCACTAGATGAGAGAATGATCATTTCACCCGCCTCTCTATTGACAACAACTCACAACACAAACATCAGGCAATAGATGAACTAGTGTCATATTCCCAACTCACCCGAGACAAATTCTTTTTTCCTACATCTCACCTGATGACGCCAAAAGAGCAGTATTACATATTAAATTTAAAGCACAGGAATAGACAATATAACAATAAATAATTGACATTATTCTCCCGACAATAACCCCATTTTTAATGCCTCTATAATGACTGGGGCCTATCCCAGACTGGAAAATGGCTCTAGTTCGTCCTACACCGAAATCAAACACTCCCACAACACTCGATGATTATAGACCAATTAGTATTCTTCCCTGTTTATCTAAAGCACTGGAATACAATACACTCACAGTTTACAGACTACCTCATCACACACGACTTACTTGATGAGCATCAATCTGGTTTTAGAACAGGACATCACACAAGTACTGCACTATTTGACATTGTAGAGGACATAAGATACTCAATGGACAAAAGCAAACTTACCGCAATAGTCCTACTCGACTACAGCAAAGCCTTTGACACAGTAGATATAGACTTAATGTTAGCGAGACTAAATACACTACATCTGTCGGAAAACTGCCTTGATTGGTTTAGATCTTACCTCACTAATCGTCAGCAATCAGTTTATGTTAATAATCGCATTTCTTCCTGGCGCTTGGTGAGGAAAGGGGTACCTCAAGGCGGCGTCCTCGCTCCTCTTCTCTTCTCGATTTATATTAATGATGTGACCAAGAAACAACAACACTGCAAGCATCATCTTTACGCCGACGTCTTACAGATTTACACACACTTTAGTCCTGACGAAATTAATGAATATATTGACAAAGTAAACACTGACCTCAGGCATATATCTTTATGGTCCAGACAATATGGGCTGAAACTAAATGTAAACAAAACGCAAGCAATAATTATCGGACATCCAAGACTATTACACTCCATAAACAATGGCAATATGCCGGCTGTCGTATTAGATAACGAACAAATTCCTTATACCGACGTCGTTAAAAACTTGGGATTTTACTTAGATTCTAATTTAAATTGGCATGTGCAAGTAAAACAAACATATAAAAGGATCTTCTCCATAATGCATTCCCTAAAGCGTCTAAAAAATTCTCTACCTACAGCTCTTAAAAGAATTTTAATTCAAACCTTAGTGATGCCGCATTTTGACTACTGTGACGTTCTACTAACTCACATAAGTGACGGATTGTCGGACAAACTGCAGCGTGTCCATAATATGTGTATCAGATTAATATTTAATGTTCGAAAATACGATCGCATTTCTCCATTATTCCACGAATTGTCATGACTACATCTAAAAGAGAGAAGAAAATCGCACTGTCTAATTCTCTTATTTAAGATCCTACATACCTCAATTCCCAATTATTTATCATCTCGTTTCCAGTATCTATTCTCAAACCATAACTTAAACACAAGATCACAACATAGTCTCTTGCTTAATATACCGCAACATAGGACATCACATCACTCCATGTCATATACCATCTTCGCTTCTCGCAACTGGAATTCCCTACCATAAGAAATAAGGGGCTGCCGGACATTGGCAACTTTTAAAAGAAATCTAAATTTACATTTGCTCCAATCTCGACTTCATCATTACCCAGTGTAAGGTACATATATTAATTGGTGTTTCTCGTATAAATTTATCATATTTATACTATTATTATTATCATTATTATATTATTATTGTTATTATCGTATAAAATGTTGTTTGTACATGAAATTTAAACTGTTTATAATTAATATAGTGTATATCTATATTTGTCAAATATTTATTTGTATTTGTGCTATTTGAGTGGAAGAGAACGCATTATGGCATTAACTCTGCCAGAATAAATAAAACTATTATTATTATTATTATTATATTATTATTATTATTATTATTATTATTATTATTATTATTATTATTATTATTATTATTATTATTATTATACATATAATAATGATTATAATAATGATCTGAGAGTTTGTAGGAAGACAAAAAGTCCGTCTCTCAGGAACGAGTAAAATAAGAGAGTTCCTCAGGAAGACGAATTTATGGTCCGGCTTTGCTGGTTCACGGTATATAACATTATTTTGTTAATTACATTGTACATATCGAGATACGTTACGAGAAAACAAATCTGGTTGGCGCTAGAGCTATTTTTAAAATATGGCTTTTGCAAAACCCGCACTTCTAACGAGAATAACTTTATATGTTTATTTCATGGCATTATACCCAACTTAGTTGCGAAAAATCGAAAATTGTGACGTCAACAACTATATTTTCATTTTCATTTTTGGCGAAACCCACTCCTTATAATCGATTTTGCTGATTAATTAATTCAACCTTACTTACTTTTCTTAGATGATTTTTATATGTCAAGTTTGGTTCCGAAAAAAATTGCGGTCGCTTAGAGTTTTAATATATATATATATATATATATATATATATATATATATATATATATATAATTCTGTTATGGTTATTTTCGGCGTCTACTAAGTGGGGTCGATGGAGGTTTTTTTTCAAAAATAGTTTCATGAGAACAACCTCAATATAATCATTTAGAATAATTTCTTGGAATTAGCTAGAAAAAAGAGACTTCAAACGTTACCCTCTACCCTATGCCTTAAACAAAAGGTGTGCAACATCAGACATTACGTAATTGTATCAAAAGAGAGCCGACGTCAAGTTACTGTAAGGTTTCTTGGAAAATTGGCGCAAAGCTATTTTCCTAAACAAGTGACTGAAAACATAACACATAATCTCTTTAACCCCTGTCCATCATCGATTTGTAATTACATGGTGAAGTTTTAAACGTATTAAAGAAAACAGGATTGGACTGAAAGTAAATTTTTTTGTAGAAAATTCGAATGCTACCAATGATTCTAGACCCAATATTTGGATGGTTAAGCTCCTGTAAAATGCATTAGAGTTAGAAATAGACAATACTGAATAGTTAAAATATATATGCAGTCAATATACCCATTTCACCAATTAATGTTTTAAAATGGTCAACAAGTTTCTACAGCCAAGCTGTCATTCTCAAGACCAGATATTGATCAGTCAATATCTGGTCTTGAGAATGACAGCTTGGCTGCAGAAACTTGTTGACCATTTTAAAACATTAATTGGTGAAATGGGTATATTGACTGCATATATATTTTAATATGTTACCACCAAGAAGATCACTTGTGTATTAAATACTGAATAGTTGATTCTTAGTTTTAATTATTGAATTAGTATTTTACTTCGTACCAACATGATAAAATACAATTGTGAATTTGTTAAAACAACAGTTTTTGATCGGCACAGAACAGTTATTTACACCGCAACCCGCTGATATAAAAATAATTGATCTCTCCAAAACATCGTGCATATTCCTCTATAAAAAACTTACTTAGGCCATCCCAAAGGATCCAATAAGCTTTCAACGTCTGATCACAATTTTCAAGATGATAGTTGGTTGAAATAACAACTACTTCAAATTATAGAAGTGTAAATTATCTCACATATATTCTGATAATGATTTTTTTTTAGTATAAGCGATGACCATACAAGAAATCCTTCCTTGAGTTAAGAATCGCATGGTCTCGTGCAGAAAACGTAGTAACAAGTAATTTTCCAGTACATATTTCAAAACAAGCTACATTACCGTTTAAATTTATATCTTTAGTTTTATTATATTCCGAGGAAGTCAAATGAAAACAATAAAGACTTCCTCGAACACATGTTTTTATAATAACGTTTCAAACAAACTTACCAATTTCATGGCGAATTTGCGCTGCCACACCTTCAACTGTTATGCGAATGCAACAAAGATAGCGGAAAGCGCAGGTAGTATGCGTTTCTAAACCATCCTTTGGGGGAAAATGCATCTCACATTTAATTTTGTGTCTTCAGGTAATTAGCAAATTTGCCTATTGACTAGTGCTCTGTATCATATGCAGTTGAAATTTTTAATTCAAATAGTTCAATCTCAGGGACAGGAGGAGTGGTGGTGTACAAATTTTAATCACAAAACAAAAAGTGGTCTAGTATCAACGATTATATACGTTAGATGGGTAAGTTAACACTAGCACTTATCGACAAGTGTACGCTGTGTACCAGCTTGAGGTTTGCACTTATCGACAAGTGTACGCTGTGTACCAGCTTGAGGTTTGCACTTATCGACAAGTGTACGCTGTGCACCAGCTTGAGGTTTCATGATTATCCCCTCACGCATTACGCCTACACTATACAGGATACTCAAACATGCTAAACACGGACTCTTACTTTGAGGGAGGAAATAAGGTTACGAGTATTTAAGAATAAAGTACTTAGGACAATTTTTGGACCAAAGAGAGATGAACAGACAGGTGAATGGAGAAGACTATATATCAATGAACTACATGGTCTTTATAGGAAGCCAGATATAATAACAACAGTTAAGTCTCGTAGACTGCGATGAGCAGGACATGTGGCACGAATAGGGAATGAAAGACATGCATGGAAGATTCTTGTAGGAAAACCAGAGGGAAAACGCCCAGTTAGTAGACCAAGAATGAGGCAGGAGAATAACCGTTAACTATGATTTGAGAGAAGTAGATTATACAGAAATGATTGGAAAACATTAGCTCAGGATAGGGATGTATGGGGAGCTTATGTTCCGCGCGGCCATGAACATCCGGGTTCGATAGTGCCAGTGAGTTAGTTAGTTATATAATATCAAAAACGAAAAATAAATCCCTGTTAGGATTAGCTCGATGCTGACTGAATCTGTTTTGCGTTGTCACTGCGAATCAGATTAGGGAGTTCAGGGAGGGAATCGATGATTAGTGTTTTGATGTAGGCCGTCAGGTCTTTAGTTTAAATTGTTTCGCTTAACCATTCATTTGCTTTTTACCCTCACTTTAAGATAGCTACTCAATTGTCTTTACGCAGTTTATTCCACAACCAATACTCGAAAATGTTGTGTGCAGGTCTACAGCCGGGAATCAAACCTCCCGGAATGTCAGTCAGCATTACACAAGCGAGCGCTCTCTCTCCCCCCCTCTCTCTCTGTCTGCCTGCCTGTCTGTCTGTCTGTCTCTCTCTCTCTCTCTCTCTCTCTCTCTCTCTCTCTCTCTCTCTCTCTCTCTCTCTCTCTCTCTCTCTCTCTCTCTCTCTCTCTCACACACACACATACACACACTCATATTTAAACATTATCATTTAAAATATTGTTATTCTAGTTTTTTAATAGTGGCTTTAACTGATCAAATTATGCCTGAAAACAATATAAATTCATTCTGCGTGTGAAAAATGTAATGCACTGCTCTGGTTTCAGAAATATGAAATGTTCCGGGTTTTAAACTGCAACCTTTGAATCTGTGTGCGAGCTAAGCTAATCGCATGCATATGTTCATTCATATTCCGTTCCATGATAATGTTCGTAAAATTATGTAATCTTGATGAGAGTTCATAGTTATTTGAGTCTTACGATGATTTCATTCAAACACCGGGTCTATATTATAAGTTGCAACCGCTCCAGGGACATTTTAAAGTGAGTTATGCGGCTGGCTTGAGCTGCTGGCGAGCGCATTCGGTTTAGCATTCACGGCACGTGGATGCAATTAGTCAGCTTTAAGTTATTACGATTGTGAGATGTATTTTGCTGGTGCGCCGTATTTTCGTGTGTAAAAATTATTTTAAATATTAGTTTCCTCGACGGGATGTGATGAATTTATTCAGACAGTTTCGAGTGAAGTTCCATCTTAATTGAATCGTATGCCTTTTTGAAGTCTACGTATAGTTGATGTACAGTACCATTATATTCCCATTTCTTTACTAAAATCTGTCTTATACTAAAAATATGATCTGTTGTAAACCATTTCTTTTAAATGCACATTGATGATCTCCTAGAATGTCATCAGTATAAGGAGCAAGTCTGCTTACTAATATATTTGTTAGAATTTTGTATGGAGTTGAAAGTAATGAGTTGCTGCAATTAGTTTTATCTCCTTTCTTATAAATTGGTACGATAATCGATTATTTCCATTCATCTGGAAGAGCTTCTTTTTCCCAAATCATACTAAGCAACCGGCGTATCTTGTCCATCAATTTTTCTCCCCCTGATTGTATCAGTTCTGCTTGGATCTCATCCGAACCTGATGCTTTATATATATTCAATATTTATATCGCCATTTCAACCTCTAATGCACTTGGTTCTGCGACTAGCATTTCTGCTGTCTGTAAATTATATTTAGATCTATTGATATGTACTTCCAGTTCCAATTTTTTAGTGTTACTCAATAGTGTGTGCGTTTTGGCCTTCAGTATTCCTATCGCCCAGTAGAACTACATCATCAGCATAAACTAACAGCTTATTAATACCATTGACTTGTAAGTCTTCTACATCCTCTAAAGATATCATGGCATGTTCTAGTACAAAATTGAATAGTCTAGGAGATAGTAAAATGTCTTGCTTTAATCCATTGTGGATTTCAAAAGTATCCGAAAACTCTTTGCCTACACGTACCCTACTCTTTGTTTTATTTACACACTTTCGTATAAGTGTAATTAACTTTTTAGGAATTCCGAACTCCAGCAGGATACTATATAACTTCTCCCTCTTAATGGAATCGTGCGCTTTTTTGAAGTCTACATATATTTGATGTACATAACATAATATTCCCATTAATTTTTCTAAAATATATCTTATACTAAACATCTGATCTGTTGTAGACCTATTTCTTCTGAATCTACATTGATAATCTCCTGCAATGTTGTCAATATAGGGAATAAGACTGCTTACTAATATAGTTCATAGAATTTTATACCAAGTTGAAAGTAATGAGATGCGCCTGTAGTTGTTACGATCTGTTTTATCTCCTTTCTTATAGACTGGTACGATAATCGATTCTTTACATTCATCTGGAAGAGCTTCTTTTCCCCAAATCATGCTAAGCAATCGGATTATCTTATCTCTCAATTTTCTCCCCTTATTTTATAAGTTCTGCTGAACCTAATGCTTTAAATATCTTCAATCTTTCTATCGCCATTTCAATCTTAATGCATTTGGTTCTGTGACTAGCATTTTTGCTGTCTGTAAATTATCCTCTTCACTATTCTGATCTGCATGTACATTTAATAGCTGATCAAAGTAACTTTTCAATCTATTTAATATACTCCTGGATTCTGCAATCATATCACCATTTTCATTCCGAATTATGTTTGTTCTAACCTGAAACTCTTTCTTCTCTATCCTAATTCCCTGATATAATTCTCCAATGTTCCTACTTTTGCATTCATTTCAAGATCATTAATTTTCTCTCTCAAATATTCCTTCTTTTTACTCTTTATTAACATGATGGTTTACCGTCTAATACTACCCAATTGCTCTAAATTTGGCTCGTGTAACCATTTCATTTTTGCGAGCTTTCTTTTCTTTACAATGTCGGCACATTCCTCATCAAACCATTTCTAGTTTTGCCTCTTTTTTAAGTAACCGATACTTTCTGATGCTGACAATTTAATAGTACCTCTTATATCCTCCCATTCTTTATTTATATCAGTTTATTCTTCGTTTGCCACATTGTCATCTGAAGATGTACCTCAAATCTATTAGCAATTTCAATTTGGTATTCTTGCCGCATGGGGGCACGCCATAGCGCAGTGGTTATGGCACTGAGCTACAAGCCGGAGGGTCGAGGGTTCAAGTCCCGTTGGGGTCAGGATTTTTAAACTGACCCAAACCCTCTGGCGGCACTATGGCCCTGGGGTTGACTCAGCCTCTAACGGAAATGAGTACCAGACGCTTGTTCTGGGGTAAAGGCGGCCGTCACGCAGGGCTGACAACCCGGCTGACATAAAGTGCCGATTGTCTAGAAAAAGTGGGAGCCTTAACCTCCTACTACCCCAAGGGCCTCCTGAGGCCTGTTGTGGGATCACTTTACTTTTACTTTACTTTTATTCTTGCCGCATTTCATCATTTTTCAAGTTTTTTAAATCAAATTTTTCCGAATCGTCTTTAGCGTTTGTTCCTCTCATTGTCTGATTTCCGCCCTGACCAGATGATGATCCGAATTGCAGTCTGCCCCTGTAAAGAAGAAATAAAAAAGACAAATCCCATAAATATTAATGATATTCAGTCAAATAAAGTGATCTAACATCGATGAAGCTACTGTGCCAGCGTTTATCCACTAATACGTGATCTATCTGGTTCTGAGTTTCACCATCTGTGGACATCCAGGTGTATTTATGAATATCCTTATGCTGGAATGTTGTGCTCTTAACAATGAGATTATTTTAAATGGCAAATGTGACTAATCTAACCCCGTTGTCGTTACTATCTTCATGAAGACTGAATTTGCCTTTTGTTGGTTTGAATATTTCTTCCCGTCCCACTTTTGCATTAAAATCTCCTAAGATAATTTACATATGATATTGTGAAAGACTGTCATATACGCATTTGAATTCTTCATAGAATTCATCCTTGATCTTGTCATCCTTATCTTCTGTGGTACCATTCAGGCTACATTCACGATTACAAAATCATGTCTTTACCCTTTAGAATTATGTATTATATGCTATCACTTATAAATATGATATCTCGGATAGCGGAGAGAATCCTCCTTTGGACTACAAAACCCATTCCAAATTCAGGTCTTACTGCAAAGTTTCGTGATTCCTGACTACCTTGTCCTGGCCATCTAACTTCCTGTAAAGCGACTATATCCAAGGGTGATTTATCTAATTCCCGCGGTATTACCTCTAGTGCCCCGCTATTGTATAAAGTTCTATCTTTCCATGTTCCTACAAATATGACCCTGCATTTGAGACTTTGGCATCGATTTTCTGAAGTAATCCCCGCCCAGAGAACCGAAAATGTTATCTCCCGAAAATGTTATCCCTGTGGAATCATGTCCGCGTTTCTTGTCGGTTACATTTTTATGATGAAATATCGTCAATGTTTCGACAAGGTACTTTTTTCGTCTGGCTTATCACCTTCGACCAGTCCGGCATGGGTAACCCTATCGGCAGCAACGCTACTGCCGGTATATCTCTCGGGATCATTTAAGCGCGCAAGCCACTCCACCACGACTATGTAAAGATAGCATAGAGGGATTACAATAGACTACTCTGACAAAAGGCTGACCTGAATTTGCTACCACACGAGATACGTTTTTGTTTCCTTACATAAATACTGATGACGAGACGTAAAGACAGCATATGCGGGAAATTAAATCTAAAGCCATCTTCGTAGACTGTAAGAGCATTAACGGTGCTCTTATTAACAGCATCTTGAACATTATCTTTCAATATTGACGCATATATTTTATGCTTTCATTATGACTGCATCCTGCCCTTCCTGCCATACGGAAGAAAGCACAAGTGCATCCTATCCCCAAATTAAATACACCATCTTCTCCTCAACATTAAAGATATATCAGCATCTTATTTAGCGCTGGAACGGATTATAAATAAAGAAATTACTGACTGTGTAATTGACCACGAACTTCTTGATACTTACGAAACAGGATTCCGGGCTGGTTACAGCATTACTAGACATTACTGACAACCGTGGGGCTAGAGATCAGAGTAAATGAACCGTCTTTACTAGACATTACTGACAACCGTGGGGCTAGAGATCAGAGTAAATGAACCGTCTTTACTAGACATTACTGACAACCGTGGGGCTAGAGATCAGAGTAAATGAACCGTCTTAACAACCGTGGGGCTAGAGATCAGAGTAAATGAACCGTCTTAACTTTAGTCGACTCTTCCGGAGCTTTTGACATAAATGTCTTAATGCCAAAATTTAAGTAACTACATTTTTCTGAAAATTCGACTCAATAGTTCCACTCCTACCTACTGAACGCCAACATTGTGTTGTTGTAGGTGATCGTTTCTCTTCTTGGAGGTCAGTACAGTGCGGAGTAACACAAGGATCAGTATTAAGTCCAATTATATATATATATATATATATATATGTTGATGACTTAAAACTATATATATAATATATCAGATCTAATTAACGGTGCAATTGAACAACTTAATGAAGACCTTGATCCCATAGCAACATTCATAAAAGAAGCAGATCTCATTAAACATCCCGAGAAGCCTCAAATTATCGTTATCGGCCATCATAGTCTCTTAAATAAAATTGATCATTCATCGACAGTTTCTGTGCATTTAAATCCTACTGACAGTCCACTTAAACCTTCGTGAAAATTCTCATAGTAGATTTCGACCAAAATCTTAGTTGTCAGGTTCAATTAAGGCATACAATAAAACTTGCTCAAAGCGGAATCGCATGGGACCATTTTTTCCCCACATTGGACAAAATTCCACATTATAAAAAAAGTAAAACTTATTAATAATCTTTGATTATAAAGTACCGCATATGTCTTTTTCATGTGCATTGGGTTAATTGTGGTTCCGCTGCCGTCGAAAAGTTTATGAGCGACTTCGACGATAACGCGCAAAAAAATAGTCCCATTTCGTCAGCGTTAAAAATGTCTCTTAGGCGCGTATCCTAAAATTAAAGTATGCAGTTTCGGTTTTCACTCACTAACTACATTTTCGTCCACATTCTTTGATTCCCCGCAAATTTTATTCCACACTACATTGTGTCGTCTTTTACAACAGTCGAGCCAACCTGAAGATTCCTTGAAATTGTTATTCCCTTAGGGATTTAACAAGAGCTAGAGCTTGACTTTGGAGCATCGGTTCGGTAATGTTTGGAGATTTATCATCAATCACTTTCATTTGTTCGCTTAATGAGAATGATACATACGTTTCATCCATCTATATTCCGTACATTCAGAACGCTACCTGTGAAAGATCGGTTTCAGAACTCAACTAATTTAAGATTTTACAGCGCAATTTTTATTTGCAAGACAGGTATCTGCAATGAGGCCGAATCTATACAGTAAAAGTTCCTTATTCGTGGGGGATAGGTTCAGCAAATATGCCGCGAATACAGAAACAGCGAATATGGAATGGTAATTTGTGTGAGTATACTAGCTAATACCCGGCGTGCGCTGCTACTCCTAAATAAATGTTAATGTGTTTTTACCACCAGCCTTCAGCTGCTATGCTTGCCCGGGAATCAGCTTATTCCGAACTAAAAATGGTTATTGTGAGTTATCCGTAAAAGATGAACATATGCTGTCGCGGACTTTTTAGTAGAGTTTTTGAGATGTTTAATTCCGTATACAATAATTTGGTGTATTTGTTATGGTTTAGGCAGCGTAAGCCATTTTAGCGTGAAAATAGGGACTTTATTTCACGTTTTTCACTACAAAGAGTGATTTTTAGGGGTGAAGGGGTTGAGTATACCCGGAATCTGCTGAACATTTCTCAAAAATCCCCATCACAATCGGATGAAAGGTACGGCAGAGCACGCTTAACCCGATCTTCTTGGAATCAATGAAAGATAAAAATGGTTATTGTGAGTTACCCGTAAAAGATAAACATATGCTGTCGCTGACTTTTTTGTAGAGTTTTTCGAGATATTCAATTCCGTATAAATAATGTGGTGTATTTGTTATGGTTTAGGCAGCGTAAGCCATTTAATCGTCAAAATAGGGAGTTTATTTCACGTTTTTCACTACAAACGGTGATTTTTAAGGGTGAAGGGGTTGAGTATTACAACCCCCTTTTAGCCTATGTTCATCCCGGGAATCTTCTGAATATTTTTTAAAAACCCCATCAAAATCGGATCAACGGAATGGCCGGGCATATAATACGAACAAAACAAACATACAAACAAACATTGATTTTTATATATTAGATAGGGGATACGTTCCAAGGTTACAGAATAAAATAAACATTAACAAAATAAAATAAGTTAATGAGAGATTTTGAACAATTTCTATTAATTATTGCTGTCAGGTTAAGACAAGGGCTTAAAGAACGTAGTATTTTTTTTCTGTTTTTGCCGCTTTTAGAAGGTCTTTCAATTAAGATTGATATTCAGCTGTGAATTCTGCGATAGAATTCCTTATTTTGTCTTCGGATTTCTTGATTCATTAACATTGAAACAGCGTAATATAGACGCAAACAACTCGCCAACGCGTATAAACGGTCAAGCATTTTTATTTTTACTTTAAGCGGCAACACTATTTTTTTTTTCTCTTCGGCGCTAATTATATATCTTTGCTTTTACTCGACATTATATACTGGGAACAAAGCACAAGACACACGTGTTATTCAATCAAAATTATTGCAACGAACAAGTTGAAACAATAATATACCGATCATGGTGATGGAGGCATTTATCAAAGTACATATCGGCATGTGAAATACTGCAACAGCTTTTAACAATGAACTTAGGGCCAGTGACAATTAGGTTTGTTTTGTTTTGATATTTATTTGTATATTTGGTTTGAATCGCTATTTATAAAAGCCGTCTTGGCACCTGTCTTCAGTAAAAAAAAAAAAAAGAAACTGCTCATGGTTAATATATATATAATATATATATATATATATATACACCTTTCCACTTTATAATTGTTTTCATGAATTGTGTAGAAATATCCTTCCGTTTTCCGTGTTGAGCAGATTACTTTTTATGCAAAATAAATACACGTAAAATTATTATTATTATTATTATTATTATTATTATTATTATTATTATTATTATTATTATTATTATTTTTATATTATTATTTCGCCGGGACCAATAAATTTGTTCACATTGGATAGATTTCCGCATTATTCACGTTCCGGATTAAACATGTTTTACTGTATTTATAAAAATATATTCTATCTTTTATTCCCTAAAACGATTGAAACATTTCCTTCCTTCTTCATTGAAAAAAGTTATTGTTTCAACTTTGATTATGCCGCATTTATATGATTGTGACTTACTCTTTATCGACATGAGGATCACATTCGGACAAAGACTGCAACGAGTTCATAATACTTGTGCGAGTTATATTATGCAAACCTCAGAAAATCAGATCACACATAACTCCAGCATTTGAAATATTGTCCTAGCTCCAATCGGAAGTCAGGCGAAATATGCAGTACCTCTACTTTTTATACAACACCTTTTCCACCTCATCACCCACTCATATTTCCACTCGCTTCCATTCACTATCTTCTCACCATAACTTCAACACACATTCGAGAGAAAATTTAACTGTAGCCATACCATCCTAAGTCCTTTGGTGTTAAAGTTAGCACCAAATATTCAAAATTCGCGGGTGAGCCACCGCTCACTTCGTGAACTTTAAGAAGTTCACAGACGTGATCTTTGATGTCACCAGCTACATGGAATCTGCGTTGGCGATATTTTGATTCATTTGTGTTGTAAGAAGTAATAAATAAAAATGGCTCCATGTAGAAAAAACATGAAACGTATTTTCAACATAGGTAAGCATTTTTTTACTCGTTTATTTAAAGTGTTATATATATATATATATATATATATATATATATATATATTTCATACTGCATTTTGATAAGTAAAATATGCTTAATTTAATAGTGTAAGTTTGGTTTTTTGTTGCGTTATGTTTACATGCTAGACAAGTGGAAATATTGTGGTGTCAATATTAGCACCTCAGGTCTCAACGTGAACTTGATGGTGCCATTTTTGGCACACTGGGTCTCAGTAACTATATTAACACTTCATTTTGCAGGTTGATAATTCCTTAATTTTTAATCCATTTCAAACCTCAGAAAGAGATTGGGAGGAAATTCAGAGCATTTTGGATGACTCTGATGTAGAAAGTAGTTCTGATGAGGATGACAATGGCTGGGATGATGGTAATACATCAGTTGGGAGCACCTGTAATTGAAGCTGCTATAGAACAAAAGAAACATCGTGGGAAGCCCAATCCTATTGAGATTAAGCTTTTTGTTTTGTTTAATCCCAATGGCACACAATTTTCAAGCCAGAAATAAAATATTTCCCTCTTAGAACTGCAGTAATTCTGTTTCTTGGTTATGTCATTTATCATGATAGATATTTTATAAGAGTAAATTTAGTAGACTAACTGTTGAAACGAGGACTATATTCAACAGGAGAGCTGCCAAAAATCAAACTCCAGAGAATGTACACTTGGAAGATGAGAAAAACCTGTGGAGAAAAGGTAGAGGTTCCCATGACTCAGTCATTAGAGCTAATGAAAAAACGACACGTGTTCAGTGGTATGATAACAAGAGTGTTTTGATGATATAAAATTGCACAAGCAACCGATCCTGTCACTAACTGTAAAAGATGGTCGAAAAAAGAAAAATATTTTGTGAATGTTCCACCACCAAATGTAGTAGCTCAATACAACACTTCAATGGGAGAGGTTGATATGGCTGGTCGAATGTGTATCATATCATATGCACGAACCATAGAATGGCAGTTCGTGTAATGTTGCATTTGTTTGACATGGCCATCACCAATTCCTGGATGAAATACGGGGGTGATCAACTAAAGAAAGGACAAAAACTGAAAACTGTCAAACAGTTCAGGCTCTTCAAAAGTGAGTTGGGACAAGCATTAATAGAAGATGAAAATGAGAAACAGGAGTCCTATCAATCTCAAGAAAGTGATGATGACTTTTCGGAATCAGCCAGACAGATTCCATCCCCAACCAAGCAAGCGAATATGAAGAAGGAGAGCTAATCACGTGCCTCAACTGCACCATAGTACCCACAAAAGATGCTGATTTCAAGGGTGCAGAAGCAAAACAACCGACGAGTGCACAAATGTAAGATGTTTCTATGCCAGTACCACATGTAAAACCAACATTTTTTTTTTAATTTATGAAATTGTTCTAACTTATTGACATATCATATATTTTTCTAAAGTGCATTAAAATTTCAATAAACCTCTGTAATTTCATGAAGTGTGTTCATTGAGTCCCAATGTCCTAAATTTCACCCCACTCATTATTGATAAGATATGGAAGTAATTAATTTTCTTATTTGTTCATGTTTCTTGAGGTCCTCTTAACATAAAAGAATAAAAAAGTTCAGGACTTAGGAGGTACCTCTACATCGAATATCTCACTATTCCTCAGCCTTCCTTGTTTCATCCATCCGAATACTAAATTCCCTCCGCTGTTATACCAAGGACTGCCTAACTCAAAAACAGTTAAAAAAATATTTCACTAAATGTTGCTTTGGAAAATATAGTATATAACCATGTCCTAAGTGAATTTTTATTATTATTTTATATTTTTTACTTTCTTTGCCAAGCTAATTACTTAATAAAATTATTGGTTATTATTATTATTATTATTATTATTATTATTATTATTATTATTATTATTATTATTATTATTATTATTATTATTATTATTATTATTATTATGTCGATGGAAGTGGAATTGATAAGGAGTGCCAAGATGTTCAAAATTAGAAAAAATAAGAAATACTGTCATACGGGAAAAAATGAATAGGCCTATTAGATATTCAATAGTAGCGTATATATATATATATATATATATATATATATATATAAGGAATTAAATTGGTATGAGCATGTACGACGAATGCAAGAAGAAAGATTTCCCAGAAAAAACATTGGAATGGTGTCCATCAGGAAGAAGGAAGAAAGGAAAACCTCAAAACTCGCGGATGCAAGAAATAAGTGGAGTGAGAACAAGAGGACTGGAGAGCATGGAGTGGATGGATAGAGACGAGTGGAGAAGGAAAATAAAACTTTAAGCACAGAAAGATGTGTAAACATTAATAATAATAATAATAATAATAATAATAATAATAATAATAATAATAATAATAATAATAATTACTACTATTTTATTTTTATTATTATTATTATTATTTTAATATGCAGTATCTCTCCAGTTTTGTTTAACCTATACATCAATGATATAATAAAAACTGGAACGAAGAAACAAATAAAGGAATAAAATTAGATAAAACAAACTACTTGAAAACATTATTATATGCTGATGACCAGGTAATAATAGCAAACACGGAAGACGAGCTTCAAAGGAATATTTTTAAACTACATAATATATGTGAACAATATAATCTCAAAATATCCATAGAAAAAACTAAGGTAATGGCATTCCACGGGAAAAATCAAATCAGATCCCAAATAGTAATAGGAAACAAAATCATAGAACAGGAGAACCATCTCAATTATCTAGGATGTGACATTTCATTTAATTATGATAATGATATAACTAATAACAGCAAAATTCCAGGGAATATGTGGTACGATAAAACAATCACTAAATAATAAAACAACAAGAGAGACCCAATTGAAATTTTATAAAACATTGGCAGTACTGCTCTATGGATCAGAAGCCTGGATACATAAAAAACAAGATCTAAGTAGGATAACGGCGGCAGAAATGAATTTTTTGAGATCTATTAAAGGTGCACTAAGGAAGACAGAATCAAGAACACAGAAATAAGACAGGAACTTGAAATATTTGCAATAACTGATAAAATAGATACATATAGACAAAAATGGAAGCAACACATAGACAGAATGAATGAAGATAGATATCCAAAACAAATAACAAAACACAAACCTAAAGGCACCCGAGATGTGGGCAGACCTAGAAAGAGATGGGCTGAAGTCGGAACGGGTCAAGAGACCTAATCCATGAATGCAGGAGATGATGATGATGATGATATTTTTCTTCTTTCCTTGTCATCTGTTTATTGTGTAGCCATATGCCTATTATGTATTATTAATCAACTTGTAGATAATTCATAAATATTATTATATGTATAACTTAACGCTGGTGAAGTGGAAGAAAAGACCTTACGGTCTTAACTGCATCAGGTAAAATAAATAAACTATAAACCATTAAGATCACATTCTGAAATATTGAAAATTCCACTAGGTGCCGCCCACAGAAAAATTGCATATGACACGTGTTTGTGCGCGATGAGTTCCAAGACTGCTGATTCCCGAGAAACAGGAGATTCACGTGCAAGTTTGCATGGAGTTGAAGGTGATGATGAGTTCCAAGACTGCTGATTCCCGAGAAACAGGAGATTCACGTGCAAGTTTGCATGGAGTTGAAGGTGATGATACAAAAAGATACAGAGTTTATTTCAAAGATTATCTCAGCAGATGAAACTAGGTTACATTATTTTAACCCTTAGAGCAAACAGCAAAGCTCCGTGCAAAATCTCCTTCATCACCAACCCCCAAAAAAGGAAATGTTGTTTCTTCTGCCACTGAGGATCGTTATGGTTATTTTCATTTGTGTTATATTTTTACGGCAATGCGTTTATCTGCAGCCACAACAGGTAACTCGGGGCCCATATAATACCAGATGGTAAAGTGATAAACTTGTGCATGATACTATTAGGGCGCCCAAAAGACCACATTTTCCGTGCCCCAACAAAACTGGCATATCTTTTGACAAAAGTCAAAGTGAAGAAACAGTCCCTATAGGTTCAGATTTAACCGCGGGTCATTTTTTCTAATCCCTAACACCTATATGGGAGGTGTAACTACCAATATTCAGAAGCAGTTAGTGGAAAGCTGCGGAAGCTTTTTTGAAAAACCTCTAAAAAAAATCCCAGCGTGTCTTTGCAGGCTTGCAGTAACTCTGGGACAAGTGCAACAAGTGCATCCAAAGAAGACTACTTTCAGAAGGATCATCAAAATTCTGAGGATCAATGAAGGTACTTAGCAAAAAAAAAAAAATGTTCACTGTTTATTGAACAGCACTTGTCCATATTTAGATGCTGTGTTAATGTGCACCTGTTAAACACTACTAGCTGCGAGAATGTTGGTTTGTTGCTCTTTTTTAACCAAACAACACTCTTATATTTACCACATTGAAGCAGTTCATATGGGCCTATTTAATTCTACATGAATAAATAAAACCTCTTATTATTATTTTTATGTATTATTTATTGTTTAGTATGATTATGATTACACGAATTACAAACATTCATTATATAATTGTAACAAAATAGCCATCAAATATAAACTGAAAATCAATTTACAGATGAGAAAACAATTAGCTGTAACGGCTTGGTCAATAATAATTAATATATATAGATAATTAATAAATAATGTAATAATAATCAATAATAATTAATAATAATAATACTAATAATAATAATAATAATAATAATGCTTTATTTTAGCTGGCACAGAGTTAAAGCCATAAGGGCCTTCTCTTCCAATCTAAACAGCGAATAGTAGAATTATACAAAAATTACGTACATATTACAATTTTAAGATATTATTAAAATACAGACTAAACAAAATACAATGATGATGTGATCTAATACTAGCTAATACTAACAAAAACATATAATATAATAAAATTAAAATGATATAAAATAAAGTAAGTAGCTTCCTAGATGATTATTTATAGAATGCTCTATATACACTGCTCAAAAAAATTAGGGGATATTGTGGAATAACCTATTAAGACTATGTTTTAGGAACAGTATTAGATGCAATCACTTTCTATTACTCCAAAAGAATGTCAACAAGAGTTTGAAGTCATTACGTAACCTCTGTACCACACCAGATGTCAAAGAGATCCTGATTAGGAATATGGCAAACAAACAAAGCAACATTAACATGGGTGAAAATGTTTCTTTAGTATGGTGTATGGTTTCCTCGAACGGCCAGCACTGCCTCACACCTGTATGGCATTGATGCAATGAGGTTAGCAATGAGTTCTTGGGGGATACGTGGCCACTCTTCCATAAGAGCAATGTGCAGCTCTGGAACAGTTGTGGGAGGTGCTGGTCTGCCTGCAATGCACCTGCCTAATGCATCCCACACATGCTCAATCGGATTTAAGTCCGGGGAGGAAGCTGGCCATTGCATACGCTCGATACCCTCCACTTCCAGCATGTCGTCCACCAAGTCAGCTCTGTGGGGTCGTGCATTATCGTCCATAAAAAGAAAAGAATCACCTATGGCATCAGCATAAGGCACGACAAAAGGTCGGAGAATCTCATCTCTATACTTTACCGCAGTCAAAGTACCACCTTGGATAACGTAGAGGTCCGTACGTCCACCACTACTGACTCCTGCCTACACCATCAATCCACCGCCACCATATGGGGATCTTTCACGTACAAAAGATGGATTGTTTCGTGTCCCTTTTTCTCTCCAGATGAATACACGCCGACTATCACATTCCATGTTGAATCGCGACTCATCAGAAAAAAGAACTGATCTCCATTCAGCATGCCTCCACCCACGATGTTCCTCCGCCCAGTTTCTGCGATCTCTACGGTGTTGTGGAGTTAACCTGGTAGACACCACTACGGGCCTACGGGCATAGAGACCACTTCCATGCAGTCGATTAGGGACAGTTTGAGTTGACACCCTGCGTCCTGTTGCTATTTGAAGTGTATTTCGCAGTTGAGTTGCATTCTGCTGTCTATTCCGACGGGCTGTTAACAAGAGGTAACGGTCATCCCTTGCTGTTGTTGCCCTTGGTCGACCTTGTCCGGCTCTTCTGTGAACAGTATGTTCTTTGAAAATGATTCCAAAGACTGGAAATCACGCTTTGAGACACCCCAATGGCTTGTGCCACCTATTGTTGTGCTGTCCAGCTTCCATCCTTCCTATGGCCCTCCAAGCCATTGGTTCAGGTAAATCACGTTGTCGAGGCATCACTGCCCCTAAGGCAACTGAAAACTGGACTGTATTTAAAAACAGCAACAAAACATTCACCCCCATACCACCCTTTCACATCAACAGTACAGACACTGCCCTCTGGTGTGGCCGAGGTTACGTAACAACTTCAAACTCTTATTTACATTATCTTGGAGTAATAGAAAGTGATTGCATCTAATACTATTCCAAAAAACATAGTCTTAATAGGTTATTCTACAATATCCCCTAATTTTTTTAGCAGTGTAGTTGTTATGCAGTTAATGTTTTCATTGTGTCGAACTTGAGATATCAGTTAATTTGGATTTAAATAATGATAGCGATTTGACAGTCCCTGATATGACTGGGAAGTGAGTTCCATGCTCTAGTCACAGATTTTGTGTAAGATTCAGAGTATAGGCATGTCCTGTGCTTTGGTATCAAAAGTAAAGAAGAGTCTTGTGATCTTGTTCCTAAATTGTGATGAAGAAGGCCGTGAATCTGGCAATAAGCAAATAGTAATTGTCTTAATATAGTTAGTGAAATAATAAGTTATATGTGTTATTAATCTGAAAAATTGTGTTTCTATGGTTCAATAATTTGTCTAAGACTAATAAGTGTATATAAATAAGAAATTATTTCTGTATTTGTATTATTAATAGTGTTAATATTTAAGAGCTTGTTGTTGCTAGGGTAAACATAACCCTAGCAATCTATTGTTGTTTTTTTTATCTAGTTATTTCATAATAGCCTACTAATGCTTTCAATATGAACACGAATGAATTAAATTTGGCACAAGGAATAGCAAATCAAACATTATTTCTACTTCAAAATAAACCAAGCTTATCGCAAGACCAGTTACCTCATCATGAATTAAATTCTACAATCATTGATAGTGAATCTGACTCTGATGATGGGTGGCAGATAACAAAACCCAATATGAAAAGAACACGAAATCGATACCCTATATTACAAGATCCAGCTAAAAGAAAACATTTGGAAGAATCCAATCAATATGCTGTTCTGGCTACGTTAAATGAAAGTGAAATGCAACAAGATATTCCATCAGAATCTCAACACGATTCTTCAAGAGAATCTCAACCTGTAAGTAATGATATGAATTCTAGCAATAATCACAATGTACAAACAAGAAATGAACCACGCCCTCCACCTGTATTTATTCCTGGAGTTGCAAATATAGTGAAATTAATTCATCATTTATCCGCTAATGGAATAGATACAAATAATGAAGTTATATACAAAACATTGCGCAACAATGAAATCAAAATAATGGTAAAAACAATTGATTGCTACAGAAAGCTAATACATTTTCTCAATAAAGAAAAGGCTGAATTTCATACTTATCAGCTTAAACAAGATCGTGCCTATCGCATTGTATTGTGAAATATACACCCTTCCATCCCAATTGATGAAATAAAAACTGCAATAGAAGAGCTTGGATACAAAGTTCTAAATATAATGAATATTAGACATAGAGTCACAAAGTTGCCGCTACATTTTGTTGATTTGGAACCAAATGAAAACAATAAGAATATATATAAAGTAGAATTTCTTTTACATGCTAAAATTAGAGTTGAATCACCACGAAAAAGTGTGGATATTGTACAATGTCAGAGGTGTCAAATGTATGGTCATACTAAATCTTATTGTAAGAGGTCTTACCGATGTGTTAAATGTGGTAAAGACCATGAAACTACCACATGTACTAAGCCCAACAATACCACAGCAATTTGTGCGCTGTGTGGTGGACCTCATCCATCAAACTATAAAGGTTGCTCGGTATATCATGAAATTCAAAGACGAAAAACTATTCCATCTAATAGTACTCAATACATGAATACACGACAATCGCAAGCTGAGGAATTACAGACAAATGTAAACCCTGGACCGATGTCTAACAGGATGTCTTATTCTCAGACTGTATCTGGTACCACTAGGACTGGACACAATGACCATGAGACAACTAATAATGCTATTAAAGCAATTTTAGTTTCCTTTAATAAGCTTGAAGAAGTATTGAAAACACAAGCTGAACAAACAATGACTCTAATAAACCTTCTAACCACTGTTATTTCAAAATTGAAATAATGGCCCAAACACTCCGGATTGGATTATGGAATGCCAATGGCCTGGCTAACCATCGTCAGGAAGTTGATTTTTTTCTAAAAAATCAGAATCTTGATGTATTACTTATTTCTGAAACACATTTCACAGAGAAAAATTATTTTTCTATTCCAATATACAATGTTTATGATACAAAGCATCCTGATGGAACAGCACATGGAGGAACTGCAGTAATAATCAAATCTAATTTAAAACATTATGAATCATTTAAATATGAAAAGGAGCATATTCAGGCAACTAACGTCATACTGGAAGATAGAATGGGAACTTTAGGCGTTTCAGCTGTGTACTGTCCCCCTAAACACAATTACTCGTATAATGTTTGAAGATTATTTTGAACAACTAGGAAATATATTTGTTGTAGGGGGTGACTTTAATGCAAAGCATCACATATGGGGATCAAGACTTATTACTCCCAGAGGGAGAGAACTGCAACAATGTCTAATAAATATAAATATGGAACATGTTTCTACAGGTCAACCTACATACTGGCCAACAGATTTAAACAAAATACCTGATTTATTAGATATGTTTGTTGTCAAGGGCATTAATGATAACTATATTGACATAGAATCTTGTCTTAATATATACTCTGATCATACTCCTATAATAATAACAATAAGCACAATGATCATCACAATCTCCTGCACTATATAATAATAGAACAGACTGGGATTCATTTAGGAGGTGGTTAGACAACAATATTAATGTAAAAATTTCCCTAAAATCCGAAGACGATATTGATGCAGCAACAGTGTATTTTACGAGATTACTCCAAGAATCTACATGGAAATCGACGCCTAGTTTAAGCGCAAAGGAAGAAAATTGTATTAACTATCCAAAAGAAATAAGGAAAAAGATTTTAGAAAAATAAACCTTCGAAGGATTTGGCAAACATATAGACGCCCTGAAGATAAAACTAAACTTAATAAAAGTGCAAAAAACTGAAAAAACTTCTTTCTGATTTAAAGAACGACACATTTTATAAATATATAACTAATCTTACTCCTAACAATAAAGATGAATATTCACTATGGAAACTTGCCAAGTCATTAAAGCGTCCAAAAAAATTGATTCCACCTATTAAAAAGAGGATGGTTGGGCTAGAAATAATTTATAAAAAGCAGAAATTTTTGCAAATCACCTTTCTGAGGTCTTCAAGGCTAACACAGATGAAAAAGAAGAAGAAATTAAAAATGTTCTCAATATTCCACTTCCAATGTCTTTACCGATAAAAGCGTTCACACCCAGTGAAGTGAAGAATGGAATTGAAAAGAATTTAAATCTAAAGAAATGTCCTGGTTATGACTTAATAACAGCTAAAATACTTAGAGAAATATCAAGAAAAGCTGTAGTCTTTATCACCATACTCTTTAACAGCATTATTAGAACATCCTGCTTTCCTTCACAATGGAAGGTTTCTCAAATAATTATGATTCTAAAACCAGGTAAACCTCCAAACGAAATGACCTCATATCGCCCAATAAGCCTGTTACCAATATTATCGAAATTATTTGAAAAACTTATTTTAAAGAGACTAAAACCAATTCTACTTGAGAGTAATATTTTGCCAGATCATCAGTTTGGTTTTCGTAACAATCATTGTACAATAGACCAAGTTCATAGAGTTGTAAATGAAATTGAGAACGCTATAGAAAATAAGAAATATTGTTCTTCTGTTTTCTTGGATATTCAACAGGCTTTTGATAGAGTGTGGCATGTAGGACTACAGTATAAACTGAAGTTATATCTTCCACAACCATATTACTTGTTACTTTGTTCTTACCTTAGTAATAGAATTTTTCAAGTCAAATATGAAGATGAATTATCTGGTTTTTACAGTATATTTTCTGGAGTTCCACAAGGCTCTGTATTGGGGCCTGTGTTATATACTCTATATACAGCTGATTTTCCACAAATAAATGGAGTACTTGTAGCTACATTTTCTGATGATACTGCCATGCTCTATTCACATGAAGATGCTAGGCAAGCATCTGAACACCTCCAGCAACAACTTAATAAGACAGAAGAATGGTTAACTACATGGCGTATACGAACTAGTGAAAATAAATCTATTCATATTACATTTGGAACAAGAACTGGTAACTGTCCTACTATAACATTAAATAATAAAACTCTTCCAACAGGTGACTCCGTCAAGTATTTGGGAATACATCTTGATCGTCGTTTAACATGGAAGAAACACATTCAACAAAAACGTACAGAATTAAAACTAAAAACATCAAAATGTAATTGGCTCATAGGTCACAAATCATAACTGAGTCTAGAAAATAAACTTCTAATATATAAAACTATACTCAAGCCTATTTGGACTTACGGTATTCAATTATGGGGAACTGCCAGCAATTCCAATATTGAAATTTTACAGAGATTTCAGTCTAAGACCCTTCGTTTTATTGTTGCTGCTCCATGGTATGTAAACAACGCCAGCATTCATCATGATTTAAAAATAGCTACTGTAAAAGAAGAAATAGAAAAGTACAGCACTCGATATCTAAGGTGACTAGAGGTTCATCCTAACCATCTTGCAATCAATCTTCTAGACAACAGTCAAGAAATAAGAAGATTAAAAAGAAATAAAATATTAGAACTTCCTTTCATTTTCACATAAAATGTTGTATAATGGAGCGAGTGCTGTCAATGGGCTGTATTCTCCTAACAAGTTATGTCTTTTAACAAATTTACTTATTGTCTTTTCAAGATAGATTGTAAATTAGCAATAAAGTTATTTAAAAAATTTTAATGAGCCGATAAATTTTGAAAACGTGTTGTTAAATAACTTTGTAAATATGTGTGCAGAATTTGGAATAGTAAGGTATGTGATTGTAAAGTTCTTCTGCCATTTAGGCGTAGCCATGATAAGGCCTGAAATGAAGGAGACACGTGGTCATAACGACGGAGATTGAATATAAATCGAATGCACGCATTATGAGCACGCTGTAGTCTGTCAGATAGATCAGTTGTCAGATTAGTCAGTAATATGTCGCAGTAGTCGAAGTGTGGCATTATAAGAGTCTATACAAGTAACTTATTTGTTTTAATTTTGTAGGAAGGAAGTTTTTAAAATTATTTAGGGAGTGAAGAATTGAGAACACTTTATTCTTCTTCTCCTTCCTTTCAAGGATTAGGTCAATGCTACTTGTTCCGGTCTCGAGCCCATCGTTTCCTTGGCCGTCCAAAGATCTTTTTCCATGTGGTTTGTGGGTGTTGATCTTTTTGGGTAATCTTTTACTGTCAATTCCGTCTGTTCTTTCCATTGGTATTTGTGCTCTTCTAGTTTATCGACTATTGAAAATATCTCCAGTTCATTTCTTATTGATTCATTGTGTAATCTATCCATGCGTGTACATCCTTTTACGGACCTTAAACATTTTATTTCAGTGGCTTGAGATGTCTTTTTTGTAAGTACCCAAGTCTCAGATCCATATAAAAGAACAGAAACAGCCATGATTTTATAAAACCTGAGCTGAGTTTCTCTTCGAGTCTTTCGGAGGTGGGACTTTTTTACTGAAGATGGAGGGTGAATGGCGAGTTTCTGGCGCCATAAAACCAGATGCTCGGGGCAGACAGAGCTCTGTAAGCCTTGTAAGGCAGTCTATATAGGAGTAAGACAATTCCGAAATTAAACTCTGGTCCTCCAGGTTTGGGGTTTTGCAGTTGAGCTGGTAACCCACCCAACTAAAAAAAATATCACTCAAAAGTCTCTAGTACAAATACGAAATCTGGACAGAACACTTTCTTGCAGGTATTATTCACCTGGATTTTCCAGTCTAATTATTGGTCCATGTACATACCCAGATTTTTTACTACTGAGCTATAGGGGATGTTTTTGTCATTTAGGAGAATGGTAGGGATATTTTCGTAATTTATAATGCATTGGATTCGCCGATGTCCTATAATTATGCACTGTGTCTTGTCAGCATTTAGAATAAGTCCATGTTTCTTCGACCATTGCAAATCGTCAGCGTATAGGTTATGTCGATAATAAGTAAGTCTAGCGGATATGTCGTTAATATAGATAGAGAACAGTGATAGCCTGGATGAGGAAAGTTCTGCGTTGGATACACATTGCTGGAAGAGTAAATTCAATTACCTACCTTGATATACATTAACATTTTGGATGAAGTAGACATAGCAAATACAATTATTCATTTTAATAAAACCATGAGAATAATTCAGTTTTGAAACCTTCGCTGGTCCAGAGAGATACCAGAGTACGGTTATACAAAACCTTAGCAAGACTTGCACTTTGCTACGGCAGTGAGGCATGGACTTTGAGGAAAGGAGAAGAGAGCAGAATAACTTCTAGTAAAATGAAATTCGTGAGATATACAGCAGGATATACCAAATGGGATCACAAATCAACGATGATATCTAGAAGGAACTACTTTTAGAAGTGGTTATTGAATACATACATAGATACCAAAACAACTGGATGAATCATTTGCGATGTATGAGTTCAGATAGAGTTCCCAAGGTCATGCTTCGTTATTGTCCAACAGGGAAGAGATCTCTGGGCCGTCCAAGGAAACACTGGATTAAAAATGCATCGGTAAGATCCTAACAGGCCTATAGGCCTAAGACTTGGTTGAATGAAGAAGATTATTATTATTATTATTATTATTATTATTATTATTATTATTATTATTATTATTATTATTATTATTATTATTTTATACTTCCCCGCGTGGGTATTAGGGTGCTTCCTGGTGGGAGTGTTTTAATTGTCTTACGCATATTTAGCCACAGATGTCAATGAGTGATATGGGATCTCCACATCGCCTCAATGATACATCTAGTAGGCAACTAAGGAATTACTTGGATGGAGAAAGGTCGGATAAATTTTGTACGGAGACCTCTTTATTCAGGATTGCGGTTCTTTCACGGGCCTGAAAGTCTTCAGGCTCGAGACCAAGGCTTAAAGTCTCACCCGGAAGACTTGTTCCTTGGGTTTTTCCATCCTAAAAATGCATCGACCCCCGGCCGTGTTTGAACCAGCGACCCTCGGAACTAGAGACAAAGAACTTAACCACTAAATCACCGCGGACGTCCTGAAACCAATCTCAGCACATAGAAATACATTGAAATAGTAAGGTTGAGTCTGTTAAGCAGCATTAGGGGTGCGACGTTCACATGAAGCGAAAATAAAAAATCGCTCTAGCTGTTGCGATTTTTTATTTTTCGCAACGAAACTCGGTATAATTCGTTGAAATAAAACGAGAAAGATATTTTCCAAAAAAATCAGCGAAAAACCATAATTTAAAAATATCTCTAGCGGTCGTTATCTTTGTTTTCTCGCAACATAACACGATTTAATTAGCGTAACAAAATAATGATATATTCCGTAAATTAAAAAGATCGGACAATAAATTCGACTTGCTGAAGAATTCGCACAGTTTATACAGTTCCTGCGTGACGGACCTTTTTTTTCAGCCAAACTTCTGAATCCAAATGTCTGAGTTTTATTTAAGGTACGTTAAAACCTGAAGCAGATTCCTCTGAACAAGCCTTTATAAGCGCAGTTTTAAATCAAGATCTCACATGATAAAAAAAATATATATGAAATAGTATGTATGATATACCCATCTCTGAGCATGTATCCGCTCGGCAGAAAACCACTAGTTGATATAATCTAGAACACACGTTTTACTGATCACCTGTTGTGACAGCATTTTTTTTATTTGATAAATAGTGCAAGGTGAAACAGGATATTATGTCAAACAAGGTTGCCGATTTTATATATCTAGAGATGGTAATCAAACTGGTGAATAAGGGAGGATAAGAATAAGAAATAAAAGTTGGTGGGTACAAAGAAGCGAGCTTTAATTTGGAAAAGTTACAGTTATGTTGGATTAGTTTCACATCTCATTGAGAACTGACAAAGGATGTAACTGCATCACAAATTCTCACGTCTAATCTTAACGGAAACTGCTCTCTTCCTTTACGTAAAGAATGTACTTCTTCTAGTTCTACAGTAAATGTTATGGAGGTGCTCCATACTAACATACGCGATGCCAGCCAACATATTATGGTTTCTTTCAGTAAATTAATAATCATTGGTATTTCTCCCACAACCTGAATTTCCCTCTCATTTAATTATCTTTCCATAGGCAAGAATATTGAATCGAGAGAGAAAGGCGATTGCGTCCTAACTACCAACAAACAATTCTCCTCTAAACGTTCCCGTAGAATCGAGTTCTGAAAATTAATTATGTGTAGTTCTGCCAATAAAAATACCAAAATATATTTAAAAATTCACGAGATAAATACTATATTATTTTTCCTACAAACTTTTGGCTCAAATTATTAGCGTCACAATCTACGATGGCTCTGAAAGGACCGAGAAAGGAAAAACAGCACTTCAACTTACCTGATATATTTTCAAAGTCCTATAGAACAATGCGCATGTGCCATAATTTATAGAGCCAGCGATAATCCACCATCGAACCACATATCGATTATCATCCTTGCTACATATCGATTATTATCGATATCGTATTAAAGTTTATATACCTTACGCTAGATGGCAGCACGTCGCCGTGAAATTTAAATGACCAACTTTGCAATAAATCCCCAAATCTATGTTAAATAAATATATTAATAATATTAGAATTACCAAACTTTTATTAAAATGGGTGTACATTCCTAACGCCGTTCCAACCAGCGATAACACAAAACAAGCGACAGAAAAATCATAGACTAAGTAATATACTCTGTGAAGAAAATAGCAGTCAGCATCACAATATTGTCTAACAGTGTCATAATGTTGTGATTTGCGTATTTTAATAAATACTTTAAAATTGTCAAATAATGTTATAAAAATTGTTTGAAAAAGTTTAAAATATTAAAAGATGTTAGTAAATACAAAAGAAGAGCTATAGTTTACAACAATAAACTGAAAAATCAAGGGTAAGTAGAACTACTGTTCAGCCACCGAGAAATTTTGTTCAGAAACTTATTTCAGACTTAGGCAAAACATCTATGACACGAGATATGAGATGATAATTTTCAAAGACCAAACTTAGATAGTAAGTAAGTAAAGTGATCGCCACAACTGCCCGAAAGGGGACCGGAGGGCCCATTGTGGTAGTACGAGGTTTAAGGCTCCCCCACTTTTTCTTAAAACATCGGCACTTTATGTCAGCCGGGTTGTCAGCCCTGCGTGACGGCCCGCCTTTACCCCAGAACAAGCGTCTGGTACTCATTTCCGTTAGAGGCTGAGTCGACCCCAGGGCCATAGTGGGCCGCGAGGGTTTTTGGGTCAGTTTTAAACTTAGATAGTAAAGCAATGATTGTCTGTGGGTGTATGTGACGAATATTCCTTAACATATTAGGTGGAGGCCGTTGGCGTTCGTGATTCAAACCTGGATGTGAAAGAACCAAAACATTCTGTTCAGAGGCTTCTTATTTCAGGATTATGCTTTTCTGATTAAGCTCACTACATATCAACGACACAGGAAAGAGAATAAATTTACTTAGTAAAACTAATTAACGACGCTCTTTAATGTATTTTTAATGGCGTCGCTATTCAGTATGTACAAGAATGCACAAACAAATTTTGTTCAGAAGCGTCTTATTTTAGACCCTAAAACTGCCACATAAGAACAGCTACATTTTGCTTCCGAAGGAAACCCATATGCAGAATTTTAATGCCCTTATTTCAACTCGCGAACTTCGGATCGGGGGAAATGAACGCTAGGACGATTAGTATACGCTTGTGATAGAATCCGATATTCGTTCGAGTGTTTAATATACTGGACTCTGTGTCTTCCCAAAATAGGCAGAAGATACTTAGGATTAAATTTCACAATATTATGAAAGACTATAACAATAATTGAACCTTACGACATGGAAATTAAATGAAGACAAGTGACTAAACTGCAAATTAGTATAATTAAAACTTCAAAATGAACGTCAAAACACGCAGGATGATGTAGGATATTATAATATGCTTAATGAATTATTCAGAACAAGTCCGTGTTTAGCTATTTTTACATATTATACCTTGAAGCAACTTTAAAGGAATTAAATAATCTATTCCACTCTCTTATATGAAAACCTGTTCAACTTGCCATTTTATACACGAACAAAACAAAAGCACTCCATGTTTTGTACAGGAAGATATATTAAAATGTTACATCAAACAAATCCACAAAAAGAAAAGCATATTATTATTATTATTATTATTATTATTATCATTATTATTATTATTATTATTATTATTATCATCATCACCATCATTATTATTATTATTATCATCATCACCATTATTATTATTATTATTATTATTATTATTATCATCACCATTATTATTATTATTATTATTATTATTATTATTATTATTATCATCACCATCATTATTATTACCATTATTATTATTATTATTATTATCATCATCATCACCATCATTATTATTACCATTATTATTATTATCATTATTATTATTATTATTATCATCACCATCATTATTATTACCATTATTATTATTATTATTATTATTATTATTATTATTATTATTATTATTATTATTATTATTATTATTAAATCAGCTCACCCCCTTAGACCTAACAAACTAAAACTAAATTCATGACTGAGTAAGTTGAATGGCGCAATCACTAGTGCTCTCTACCGTTCAACCATCTAAAACTAGTTCTTAGGAGTTCCAGCTTTCTAAGATCAATCTGATTATCCTGGCCCTAGGCTTATTGCCTATTGCCAAAGTGTTCTAACAATTTTTAAAGCATTTTTTCTAGCTTCACTCGTTTGAACTGCCCATATTATTTCCTATCTTTAATATAACCTTGAAAATGTAAGGAGAATATAAATGATGAAGTTCTCATCGCTTATTTGTGTTAATGGCATTGTTCGAATGTTTCTTAGATTATTGTAAGAGACCTACGTATAGAGACCAAAGGCAAGACTGTCGTTTTGTAAATCTTAATATTTAGATTTTCATTTGATAAAAGCCGAGAAGATAAGATACATTGAACCGAACAATAACACAAATTCCCTACTGTAAGTCAGCATTTAATTTCTTCATGTATATTATTTTGATATTTTAACAGATGAGCCATCATCAATTGGTTAGCCACTCGTTTGAGAGCACCATTCCTCACTAGTTGTGGGACGAGGGTCTGGATGAGGAGTTGAAGGGAAATGTCGACATCACGAATACTTCCCTTCCCTTGACACCACAGTGGTGGTTCGTATTCATAGTTCATGTCCAGTGCAATCAGTCAAGTTCCACGTCACTTCATGGGAGGAAACATATTTTATTATAAACCAAGATATTGTTGCTAAGTGTTTAATTTAACAATTTTATTATTATTTTATCTATGGTTGTATACAAATTTTATAAAAGAATGGTTGAAGATCGAGAAAAATCTCCCCCCTTCGAGTGTGGATTTGACCCTAAAAATTCTGCTCGAAAATATTCGTTGATTTCAAATGTATTTTTCTTATTGTTTAAGATAAATCTTTATTTTTATTGTTACATTTGCATTATAAAATATTAATCTCAAAAATATGAAATAATTTCATAAATGATATATTCGTTAAATATACTTCCATAAATAAAAAAAATTACTTCCTAAAAATACCTAATTAAAATATTTAAAAGAAAATATTCAATAGAGCTAATAAAATATTTTTCTTCCCCTTACGATAATTTTCTCGTTCCATTTGGTCAGTTTTTGAAGATCAAATGGTATTATTATTATTATTATTATTATTATTATTATTATTATTATTCATCCGGTATCATGGCAGCTGCCGCCGTCTTCCGGGAACCAAACGCCATTCCACTCTGTCCATCCATTGATCTTCCTCCAATCCTCTGATATTCATAGCTGCTTGTACCCCTTCTATCCAAGTTTTCTTCGATCTTCCTCGCTTCCTCCTTTCCATTGGGATCCATTCCATAACAATTTTAGGCAATCTTTGCTCTGGCATTTTTATTATTATTATTATTATTATTATTATTATTATTATTATTATTATTATATACTATTGTATGAGAAATCCAGTCATATTATATGAATGTGAAATATGTTATCTTTCTTTAAGGAAGGAGAACATATTATAAGTATTTGAGGATAAGTTTCTTATGAAAATGTTTAGACCAAAGAAAGGCGAATAGACAGCTGAATGGACATGAGTCATATGACCTTCATGGGAAATCAGATGTAATAAGAACAGTCAAGTGTCGTAGACCGCTAAGGGCAGGACATGTGGCACGACTGGGAAAGGAAAGAGGGTAATTAGAAATTCTTGCAGGGAAACCGGAGGGAAAGCGTACAGTAGGTAGGCCAAGGATGAAGCGGGAGAATAACATTAACCGTGATTTGAGAGGAGTGAATTAAACAGGGAATATTTGGAAATCATTAGCTTAGAATAGTGATATATGGAGAGTTTATGTATGTGCCGCCATGAATATTCGGGTTCGATAGTGCCAGTGAGTTAGTTGGTTATTATATGACAAAAATATACATTGTTACAATATATTCTAGATATAATATAATTTGGAAACATATAGAACTGTAAGAATATATAATGATAATAAAACTGAACTCCATGGTGCGACAGGCCTAGAAGGACTTTGAACTATTAGACGGCTGCTGACCTCACATCAACATGTGTTAATCACAGAGGTATACGATCATCCAGCCAATGTAGGGGTAACAGCATGTCGGGTCCCCCAGCCGTTATTGCTGGTTTTCTCAACCTGGACCAGCTACTTAATGGAACAACTCAAATTTCTCACGATGCTTGGTGGGAACCGTTCCCATACTGGCCGAAATTCCATGAGAAAATGTTTTATCCCATTGAGACTTGAACGAGCGCAAGTCCCGTAGCTGCTCCAAGGTTTCTTGCCTTAACCACTCGGCTACGGCGCATCTTGCTACTCAATTAACGTAATCATATTTTAGATTCATCTCATTACCATCTAGTTGACTTGACATAGTGTGTGCTTTACTTAGCCATCAACGCTATGCACAAAGCAAGAACAACTGGATCAGCGGATGAGTTGGACTTATACGTTAGACTGAGGAGGGAGTACAAAGTCAAGATAAAAGAATCACAGAGACTATTCTGGGAGGAAGAGGAAAAACGGTTAATTTAAATGGCCAAGCAAAGTCCATTCAAAGCTCTTCAACCAAAGCAACCGAAATTCCCAAGAAATATCCCAATGGAGGTATGGGGAGAGACATTTAAGTTCAATCTTGTAGGCTAGAGACACACGCCCATTAAGCTCTCCAATGACTCAGGTTCAAATACAAGATACAGAATTTTTCACAGAAAAATAAGTAATTCACACTATTATGTGCACAAAAAACAATAAAGCATGTGGTTCAGATAACATATATAATGAACACTTCAAAACTACACTCCCTGTGCTAGCGAAACCACTCACAGCCCTCTTCTATGAATGCTTGGGACAAGGATCTATACCAGATAGATGGAAAACGTCAAAGGTAATAGTGTTATACAAGGGAAAACGCAATACGGCTGACCTAAATGCGTACAGGGGCATTTCCTTAGAGAATACTCTTCTCAAGACCCTTACAACATTACTATGCAAAGCGTCTTAGATGCATTGTTGATGAGAAACTACCAGATTCACTGTTTGGATTCAGAAGTGGGAGATCAACGACACAAGCTGTACATTGTCTCCAATCTGATATAGAAACAGCCATAGCAAACCGTGGAGGAAAGCTACATGCTATATTTATTGACTACGCCAAGGCGTTCGACACAATAAATAGAACCATGCTAATGAAGAAATTGAAAAACGCTATACCTAGGTCTAAACCACTACCTACTACCGCCTTTTAGAGACCTCGTCATCAACAACTGAGTGGAAATAAGTGACGGTATAGATAAATCGAACATGATACAGCAAACTGTGGAGGAAAGCTACATGCTATATTTATTGACTACGCCAAGGCGTTCGACACGATAAATAGAACCATGCTAATGAAGAAATTGAAAAACGCTATACCTAGGTCTAAACCACTACCTACTACCGCCTTTTAGAGACCTCGTCATCAACAACTGAGTGGAAATAAGTGACGGTATAGATAAATCGAACCTGATACAGCAAACTGTGGGGGTACTGCAGGGGACCCGTTAAGCCCCTTGCTGTTCATCTTTTAGAGACCTCCTCATCAACAACTGAGTGGAAATAAGTGACGGTATAGATAAATCTAACCTGATACAGCAAACTGTGGGGGTACTGCAGGGGGACCCGTTAAGCCCCTTGCTTTTCATCTTTTAGAGACCTCCTCATCAACAACTGAGTGGAAATAAGTGACGGTATAGATAAATCGAACCTGATACAGCAAACTATGGGGGTACTGAAGGGGGACCCGTTAAGCCCCTTGCTGTTCATCTTTTAGAGGCCTCCTCATCAACAACTGAGTGGAAATAAGTGACGGTATAGATAAATCGAACCTGATACAGCAAACTGTGGGGGTACTGCAGGGGGACCCGTTTAGCCCCTTGCTGTTCATCTTTTAGAGACCTCCTCATCAACAACTGAGTGGAAATAAGTGACGGTATACATAAATCGAACCTGATACAGCAAACTGTGGGGGTATTGCAGGGGGGCCCGTTAAGCCCCTTGCTTTTCATCTTTTAGAGACCTCCTCATCAACAACTGAGTGGAAATAAGTGACGGTATAGATAAATCGAACCTGATACAGCAAACTGTGGGGGTACTGAAGGGGACCCGTTAAGCCCCTTGCTGTTCATCTTTTAGAGACCTCCTCATCAACAACTGAGTGGAAATAAGTGACGGTATAGATAAATCGAACCTGATACCACAAACTGTGGGGGTACTGCAGGGGGACCCGTTAAGTCCCTTGCTGTTCATCTTTTAGAGACCTCCTCATCAACAACTGAGTGGAAATAAGTGACGGTATAGATAAATCGAACCTGATACAGCAAACTGTGGGGGTACTACAGTGGGACCCGTTAAGCCCCTTGCTGTTCATTTTAGCTACAGCGGACATAATCAAGGCAATAAAACCTAACAACGTAAACCTGCTTATGTACGCAGACGACATGGTATTGACTTCAACTTCGGATAGTGATCTGCAGAAAGCCTTCAACCAATTAGTGGACTGGGCAAAAGAAAATTAACTGACACTAAATGAAGAGAAAACAGTCTCCATGACCTTTAGAAAAGGGGGCAGACGAGGCATTTTCTACATCGATGGAAAAGCACTAAAATCAGCAACTAGCCTCACGTATCTGGGAGTCACTTTCCAAACACAGGGAAGCGTGTTTACACACCATGTAAACGACAGAGTAAATGCTGCGATAAGAACCATAAGCGACATTAAGTCAATAAACAGACTCACTAGAAACAGCCCTACAACTTTTTGAACTTAAAGTTGATCCCGTTGCAACATATGGGTTAGAGCATATATGGGTCCATTTAAAGAAACCGAACCTAGAAAAAATAGAGAAACTAAAAGCCACATATCTAAAAAAGGTGCTCTGTCTCTCCAGATGCACACCCTCACGACTTGTTTATGAACTCTCCAGAGAACCATTCTACATAGAAGAGCTGATGCTAAAGTTCCTACTACCAGTGACACCAGCTTACCAGGACCTCCTGCAAGAACTCCACGAAAAGAAACGCAAAATATGGGAAGAATTCTATATTACTGACTCCATGACAAACCGTGAATGGACTCAGGGAGGATATGAATTGTGCCACAGAGTGACCAGACTCGCTGTGCATGGATTTCACCACAAGCTGTGCAGCAACCAGAGCCCGGCCCAGACTGCGTGTGTTCATGATGTGGCGAACATTGCGAGAAATATTATGTGTTAAACTGTAGGATGAGATCAGAATCGTTGCTGAAACTCTGCAGTGACTGAGAACAATCTTCTTTGCACGTTGTGTGCATTTCTCATTTTATTTACTTTTGGAACTATTTAAATTGTTTACAGCTTTGGTGATCTATTTTTTTGGGTTTATCAAAATAAGGCGAAGAGATCACTACAGGCTTTAGAAGGCCCTTGGAGAAGGTCCTACCTTTCTAGACAATTAGCTCGAGATCTCAGTATTGCGTGACGGCCGCTTTATCCCCAGATCATACGACTGGTACTTATTTCCGTGTTGCCGAGTCGACCCAGAAAATGGTGCCACCAGAAGGTTTAGACCAGTTTAAATATCCTGACCACACCAGGAGTCGAACCTGAAATCCACCGACTTGTAACATAGGCCTATTGCTTTAACCAATCAAGATACGACTTTGAGTAGCCTATACCATATTCAATGAGAGAAAAGGGAGGAAACGGACAATGGATTGTGTTGATGGAATGAATAGCAACATCTCTCTTGGAAGCCCCAGGATTCGAAGCTGGAATCCCAGTCGGGACACCCGCGCGCTAGCTACACGTATACCGAAAAGACTCATTGTGCAATTTGGCATGCCCTTCTCGATTTAACCCAGCTAGGATCTGATATACGAACATTTATTTCTAAATTTATCTACATTATTAATTCTACTTCCACCGCGTTAGATTCAGCGAACTGAATATTCGGTTAACCATAATTTATATCGTCTCGGATATTTTTATGTCACTTGAAGACGAAGTTAAAAACCTTTTCAAAATTTTTAATGGAAATCCCTAGGGAAAAGACTATTAGGAATATCTGTACATAGGTAAGAGGATAATCCCGGGTCGTAGCAGTTCGGTGTAAGAATTTGGGCTAGAGCTACGGGACTTGCGCTTGGTCGAGTCTCCATGAGAAAGAAATATTCTCATGGAATCTCGCCCAATATGAAAACCGGTACCCACCTAGAATCGTGATGAGTTTGTGTAGCTACAGTATAAGTAGCGTCCATAGGTTGAAAAAAAACAGCTACAACGGTTGGGAAACCAGACATTCTGACCCCATGTCATACCTATAGTGGCTATATGATCATCTATCCCTATGAGTAACATATGGGATGTGAGTCCAGCAGCTGGCTGGTAGGCCAAGAGCCTTGTAGGGCTGTCGTATCATGGATTTTTCGAGGAGGTGAGAGGATAATATTTGGATCGATATCGAAGTTATGAACTGTATTCTGTTGGCTGAGAATAGAGATCAATGCAGGGCGTTAATGAATTCTTAATTGAAACTATGGGTTCCGTAAGCCATTTCATCGTTATTTTAATTATTTAGCAGGTTTCACATCTTCCTGCGCCCTGTCATTCTCCTCGACATCTTTCTGTCCTTCCAATCTCCACCGATCTATCCATCTTCCCTCATGCTCCTCAAAAGACAACCAATCCACGTTATTTTTTAGGCCGTCCTCTTCTTCTTCTTGTATCGAGTGCACCTATTCTAATATTATTCTTGGAAGTCCGTCATTCTTTTTACATGACCATACCGTACTATATTTTTTTATCTATAATTCAAGTTTGAACATTTTGTTTAATTTATTTATCTCTAAAGTCCTATGGAGCGCTTCATCTTCATGCATCAATTGGTTAACCTATGCTTAGCATAGATTAGCCGTTTAAAGGGAATCATTAAATAAATCGTGCGAGGTTCACTCGCATGGAAGAGTGTGGCTCATTCTGCACCGTCCGGCTTTCGCACTCTATGCTTGCCGGGGGTGCAATTTCCGAGCTTTCTTTTAAGGTGAAAACGTCCACCATTTATTCCAATCTGGATCTACAGGCGAAACACTTGTCGTCATAAGGCTAGGATTATATATATCCTGAACCCCAACTTGCTAGTCAACAAGAAATTGGCTGCCAGTGGGTTTCAATGCGGCTACCGGACGGCGCTAAGACACCGTCTCAAAAAAAAAATATATCTCTTCTATAAATTCTAGCTGAACCTCTCCAAAAATCTATTTCAGCAGAATTTAATTCACTTATTGTAATGGGTTTTAATTCCCATATTTTTGCTCCGTATGTAGCTGAACTCATTATTGTTTTAAAAAGTTTGTTTTTGTTTTAGAACTTATATAATGATCCCATAAAACGCCATTTAATTTTTATATTGCACATTTGCCCATATTTATCCTCTCATTAATTTCAGCATCTTGACTTCCATCTGCACTCATTTTTGTCCCTAAATATACATATTCGTCACATGCTTCTATTTTCCCCTGTCCGTCTTCTTTTGGTTTATCTCCTATTACCATATACCGTACATCGTTTTGCCCTAATTTATATTTAATCCACATATTTCGCATTCCTCTTCCTCCTCATTATTATTATTATTATTATTATTATTATTATTATTATTATTATTATTATTATTATTATTATTATTATTATTATTATAACTTACTTTGCAGGAACCACGATCCCGGAAAAAAAAATCCGCACTGATAAAAATTAAGTAGGATCTGGTTCCTTTGAATTCAGTGTAGTATGTGTTTAAATTAAATTGTTATACTTGTATCACAGAGTTATAGTGTTGCAAGTCATATAATGCTAGAAATTCCCTTAAAATGTGGCAAGTGATAATATTGTCTGCCGTCTTTAACTGAATCCAATGTGATAACGTTATTCTTTTTAGGCCATTTTATAATTTAACTATTTATTTCCAGTAACTACATCTATGAGGCACGTTGCTTTCTAGTTAATTTAGTTATAGCTAGGTTTAATGCCTAGTTTTCCTTAAAAATAAACAACAACCACTGTTATACATGTTTCATAAATATATTAAATAATACGCAAGAGTTGAATTGTGACTAAAATGCCTATTTAATTCATCGGTATCTATTTTGTATCTTTTAAATCTAAAATTGCCTTTTTTTTAATTTAACCCTACCTAAAAAATCGTATTTGTCCATTTATACCTATTTTAGGAATTTAATTTAAATAATTTGTGCTATTTCAATGCTGTAAGGTATAAAAAGCCTTGAGATTTTCGACATTTTATAAGACCACCGAAAATAATGTAAAAAAATCCAATTTTATTTTATGATTAATAAAGATATTTATGATAGTTAATTAAAATTATTTTTATTAACTTCATAATTTTTGCTGTTAATGATAGTAATGTGTCTAAAAAGAGTGTATGTGATCAAGAGTTAAAACTTTCTACGACGGGTTATTTCCGTGTAAGACTAAGGAAGACGTGGGAGATACGTACGTACTAAAGAAAATATCAAGCGTAATTATTTTTTACTTGATATGCTGACTATAAAAAACAAATACTGTTGTCAGTTAATTTAGCTATTAATTACGGGGTTAGTTACGAAGCAAGGGTCGAACAATTGATCCTGACTCGCATGTTCCATGCACATAATCGAGCAATTTGGCATCTCCTACACGAAAATTACATTAAATGTGATCATCATATAATTACTTATAATCTTATCAAGGTCGTCTGTGTTTATATTCACCTCCAGTTTCCCATCTCAAGGTCGGGACAGAGTTCGTATGGCTGCGTCACACATATTGCTAATAATATATGTATTTGTTTTTGAAAAGAAACAGTTTTACGAATTCGCAGGATGTCCCAGAACATCCAGAGTCAAATTAACGCCTGTTGAAAAAAAAATACAGTTTATGTTTTTAATTTAAAGCAAACAACAGATAAAAAATGAATACTGATAGGCGTAATCAAGTAATTGTTGAAAACGTTTCGATGTTACTCTTTAAGGACGAAAGCTAAATCCATTACGTTATGATTAAGGTAAATAATTACATATTCTTTCCCTTTCCTTAAACATGGCTAAAATTGATAAATGTCCACGAATTAGAAACTTACTTACCATACATTGAAAACTTATCATTACAAATGTTTACACATTTGGTTATAATTACATATTTTTACATATTTTAAAGACTTTCTGCCAAATATAATAATTTTCGTAAGTGAAAAATAATTTAAACAGTCAGTCTGACAATATTTTACATTAAAAAACTCAAATACCTGATTTTACGTTGAAACATTTCTTCCACCCAATACAAAAGCTGCTGAGAAATGTTTAAAGAAGTATTCCATTTCTTAGATGGGATAAACACTGAAGACCTGGGAATAAGGTTCCACATTACAATATATCTTTTAAAACCTAAATAATCTACTCTACACACAGTGGTATAGTTGCTTAAGGCAATATCCTACAAGCTGGAAGGTTGAGGGTCGAGATCCGATGGATTTTTAAACTGCTTAACCTTCTGGCGGCATCATGGCACTGGGGTCGAATCAGCCTCAAATAAAAATCAATACCATACTATGTTGTAGGAGTAAAGGCGGTTATCACACAAGGCTGCTATCTTGTGCCGAATGTCTAGAAAGATGGGAGCCTTAACCTCCCAATACCCCTAACTGGAATCACTTTATAATAGAAACGTGACAACACCTTTCTTATCACGTTGTCAAGAATTTGACAATACCATACCTTCAAACTTGGTCTATCTTAAAGTTAACATTTAATATAAGAACCAAATTTGAATGTGTGTAAAATTACATATTTAAGGAAATTTTATATAGTCTTACATATTTTACATAGTGTTATTACATAAATATCTACATATTTTACAAGTTAATATTACATAGAAATCCTAGCCTTAGTTATGATATATAGAAATACATTAAACACACGTGGCTGAGTGACCCAAGTTGTAACTTGAACGCTGAAGATGGACAGGAGATCGAAAGATTTCCGCAGTTTAAAATTATAGTTGAGGACAGCTGAATCACTCAGGTAAGTTTGTACAATTTAACTTGAATAGTTATCTTAACGGTGGTCGAAAATTATTCTTAAATGTTTTTAAAGTTATCCCTGTCCACCGCTGTGATCTCGGGATAGCGTCGCTGCCTCGTACGCAGCGGGCCCGGGTTCGATCTCCGGTAGGGACAAGTTTCCTGAGTGAATGTTCTTTATTTTTCGTGGTTTTTCCTCACCTGTGAGACAAATGTCAAGAAATGTTAGCCCAATCGATCCCCGAACATCATTTAGCCATCATAATCATAATTTTCATATTCGCCAGTTTATTGTGAATATGTGTGTTTGGTTTTATATTGTGTATTCGCCCTCACACTCACCTGATCAAGGATATGCGACTCATTGTTTAAATTCCCTCTGACGACAGGGTGACGTGTGTAATGTTAAAAGTTCCCATAATACAGGGTGGACCGCTCGAATGGACCTAATTTCAATTGCTTGTTACTGGCAAACGGTTGAAGATAGAAACTTAAAACAACGTTCATATTACAGAAAAACTCACCAAGTTTTGATATCCAGATCACCACATCTCTATATGAGCCCCAGCAGTCACTGTGACGATATCAAAGCGATGAACAATTTCTTGCCAAGTACGTTGGAGTATGTCTTCTGGAATGTTCTCAATAGCCTCTATGATGCGCTCACGAAGATCACGAAGGTCTTTGACTGGGGTGGTGTAAACTTTATCTTTGACATAGCCCCAGAGAAAGAAATCCAGTGGTGTTAAATCGGGAGATCTCGGGGGCCACGCGATTGGTCCTCCCCTACCAATCCAACGGCCAGGGAAAATGTTGTCCAAAGTCGTACGAACTTCATTGGACCAGTGGGGAGGAGCACCATCTTGCTGGAAAACGATGTTAGGCTGCAGTTGTTCAATTTGTGGAAAGAAGAACTGCTCCAGCATGTCAAGATATGTGGTACCACGAACAGTTTTCTCGGCGAGAGAAAAACGGTCCAATGACCTTCTTATGTGACAAACTGCACCAAACATTCATCTTCGGACTATCACGAACATGCTCTTGAATAGCGTGAGGATTCTCCTATCCCCAGATCCGCACATTATGCCGGTTTTACCTTGCCTGACAAATGGAAAGTGGCTTCGTCCGAGAAGAAAATCTTGGTCATGAAGTCAGGATCAGCGCCGAGACGGTCCAGCATCGTATTGGCGAATTCCACTCGTTTCGGCATGTCATTCGGCTCCAGACGTTGCACTAACTGCACTTTATATGCGTGCAGTTTGAGGCGTTTGTGGACAATCCGTTGTAATGTCGATTTTGGTATTTGAAGTTCCCGCGAAGATCTTCTTAATGACTTCCGGGGGCTTCGCTCAAATGCGGCTTGAACATTTGCTACCATTTCATCGGATGCTCTGCGACCACCACCATGCTTCTTCAACACAGATCCTGTAGCTAATAATGTATCACGCCACTTCTTTATGCTTCTAGCAGTTGGAGCATCACGGTTAAACACACGCCGGAACTCCCTTTGAACTCTAATGATTGATTTAAACTCCGCATACCACAAAACAGCTTGCGCTTTCATCTGCGGAGTCGCCATTTTCACAAACAATTAAATCTAAGAACGAGAAACGTATCTTTGTGCCATCTACCGACAGGATTCGAAACTTGGTGAGTTTTTCTGTACTATGAACGTTGTTTTAAGTTTCTATCTTCAACCGTTTGCCAGTAACAAGCAATTGAAATTAGGTCCATTCGAGCGGTCCACCCTGTATAAGATGTCCAAGTTAATGAAATAAAAAAAAATCTTCTAACAAAATAATTAACAAGCTCAGTCTACGGTTTATGGGACCCGAAGGTCTAAATTCCCTTCAACTGCATCCAGTTCCCTAAGATCTATCCGAATACTAACCTCCCAAGATTATTGTTTTATATCTTATTTTAGACCTAAGACTTAGATTCGTAGATAAAATCTGAGAAGATTTTGAACTGAACACTGACATGTACTTGTTATTCCTGCTTTAAGTTGGCATTTAATTTATTTATCTGTTAACAATGATCCCGGTTACAATTAAACCTTTCAGTTTTTCAGGTAATCTGTTATATTTTGGAATATATCCTTCTGTTAATTCAATTACTAATTTATAACATTTTTCTTTCAATTACTTCATTATTAAGGTATGTGAGTATACTATAAATTTGTTTTTAAATTTATTGAAGGTAAGAGAAAGTTTGATAAACCTAATTATGGAAGCAAATTATTATTTATTTATTTATTACCATTATTAAACTTCATGGCGCGACAGGCCTAGAAGGCTCTTGACCTACTAGCAGGCCTCACATCCATATGTGTCAATCACAATGGTGGATGATCATACAGCCAGTATGGGTATAACATGCGGTAAGCATGTCGGGCCCCCAAGCCGTTATAGCTGGTTTTCTCAACCTGGAACCGCTACTTACTGTAGCTACCCAAATTCCTCAGGATAATGAATGGGAACAGGTCCCATACTGACCAAAATTCCCCTACATGGAGTCGAACTAGCACAAACCCCATAGCTCTGTACCGAAATATCATGACTTAAACTGCTCGGTTACGACGCGAAACATTATTATTATTATTATCATCATCATAGTACATTCACGAATTTAGGCCATTTGTTGACCTGTTTCGGCCTCAAGAGAAACACCATCCAGAAGTCTTTTGAGTGGACGTCCTGGTCTTCTTCTTCCTGCAGGTTGATATCTTAACATTATTTTGGGTATTCTGTGATCTTCCATTCGATGAACATGTTGTACCCATCTTGACTTATAATCAGAAATTTTGTTTTCTAAAGATTCCATGTGTAATTCTTCTAAGATGTCTTCATTTTTTTGTGATCTAGTAGTGTGTATCCTGCAGTCCTCCGAAGATATCTCATTTCAGCAGATCTAAGTCTCTGTATATCCTTCTGTTTCAACGTCCATACTTCGCTACCATACAAAAGAGTTGGAAGAGCCAGTGTTTTATACACTTTCAGTCTTGAATGCTTTTGGACTAACTGTGGCTTGAAGATAGAATTTATTAACCCTAAAATTCTTAAAAATGTATATATTTTTGCATTTACATCCTTTTCTTCTTCATATGAGATATTGCATCCTAGATATGTAAAATTATTCACCTGCTCCAAAATTTTATTGTCCAGTACAATTTTACTTCTGACAGGATCTACACCTTGAAATGCCATAATTTTTGTTTTTTCTGTAGATATCTTTAATCCATATTCTTATTATTACTATTATTATTATTATTATTATTACTATTATTAATATTATTATTATTATTATTAATATTATTATTATTGTTAAAATAATACAATAGGAATAATTAACTAATACATTGTATTCTACATTTTTCAAATATTACAAGTCAATTTATCAATTAAAGTGAAGCCATCCTATAAAGTGACTTTTAAAAAATCAGATCAAAAGCCTATAAAAATAATGAATTGAAAGACTTCAGGGGGATATGAACCCGAGACAATTCACCATGGAGCGTGAATGAATAACAACCTGCCACCGAATCTCCATTTCAAATGCCAATAAAAGAACATATTTTAAATTATTTTATATGGCAATTTTCCTCGGTTGTCTATTTGAAGAAGTCATCTCTTAGTGTTAGATGGAAGCATTCAAAATTGCTTCTCTCTTTGACAATCGGGTAGTTTATTGAACTTCTCAAAGCATTGTAAAATTTTATTACAACAGGTTTCCTTCTTACTTTGTCATTGATATGCTGCCCAAGCGTAAACGCTTAAAATTTGTTTGACGCAATTTTATTTTGAATACAGCGTAAAAATGAGCATAGTACAAAGATGATGTCATGGGTATATAAAGTTTCTGCGAAGGAATATGGATACAGAATTAAATATTTTTAAGTGTCATGAAATATTTTATGTATGCGTGAACTATGTGAATGGAATCCATTTTGTTTGGTTTTGATCGAGACCTTGCTAGCGGTTATGAGAAACCTGCAACTCGTGAGTAGAGATGGCTTTGAAACGTGATATTTTTTCCATTAATCCATTCTCGAAGACTTATTGAATTATCTTTCGTATACAATGTCAATATCAAATAGGCCTTGTATATACTTTGCTTTCAGGTGAATGCTTAAGATTATTTCGATAGAATCCCATCTTTGCAACAACTGAAGAGAATTTCCAGCATTTGACAAAAAGTACTGATGCATTTCTATTCGTATTATCGTTATTTATAGTTACTTCACAGCAGCTTTTCTGTAACTTATGGGCATTTTTCTATCTCGTCTGTCAAGTTCTGCATTCTCTGTCGTACTAGTGACATTCAGTATCCCAATCGGATTTCAGAGCATCCGGTGCAACTAAATAAAACGGCATCAGGACTCTTAAACCCATGGAACACCATATTGTTTATCTGTAATTGACAATTCAAATGTCGCTCGACAAAGGTATTTCGTGTTTTTTTATGGAACTGTGGTGATCTCATTCTGTTGTTGTCAATTAGACATATATCCTCTTAGAAAGTTCTGGGTCTTTACTTATTTTCCGAGAAGTACCTGCAATCTGTAACGCAATTCTTGAAATGTGACGATATTATTATATTGTCTCATAAGTAAGGGGTTTTAACGTAAATTCGAGTATCTGGTAAAATTTTGAAGTTTTGATTCATTGGGAGTTTTTCCCCCCCAAACGGGCGTGCAGTTGATGCGGATCTTTATTCTTAACAACTGGAACGAGTTCATGAAATTTGAGGGCTGTTGGTTCAAACCCGACCGGACCTCATACTCTAAGGAAGAATCATGGCAAAAATTCAGATATTGAGAAGAGTGGAACTGCCACCATGCTCAGTATTTAGCCCTGATCTTGTACAATTCATATTACCATCTGTTTCAATCCATGGTCCATTTCTTGCGTTAAATTTCGAAAAAAAAAATGAAAATGTTGAAGCTATGGAAGTGGGTCTTAACGAATTCTTTGCATCAAAAGCCAGAGAACCGTCGCTGGACAATACACCTCGATGAAAGACGACATAGAATCTAGTGGTCTCTACTTTGAAGAGTAGTTTAATTTCTTGTCAGAAAAAAATCCAAATAAAATTTTGTATGTATACAAGTACAAACCAGGCTTTTACAATACTCCATACACTGAAATTATTGGATTTAAATTCGGTGATAGGAGATCATGCTACAGGCCATTTTTGAC